>QEPC01008364.1:7267034-7301071 GCA_003113815.1 Sphenodon punctatus | reverse complement strand
CCTCTCTTGCCCTCCCACACCTCCACTGCTCCCCTAATCGCCTTCATCCCTTCTCCCTAGCTGCCCCCCACGCCTGGAACTCCCTCTCTGCCCACATCCGCCTCACCCCCTCCCTTCGTACCTTCAAATTCCTCAAGACCCACCTCTTCTGCTCTGCCCTCCACGACTCCTCGCTCCCCTCTCCTAAGCCCCGCTGATACCCTCCATCCAGTACAATCTGTTACCTGAGGTCTGTGTACTCATATCCTCACATGGACCAGCCAGCCATCATTCTCAACGTAGCCAAGCACGTGTACCTGAGACCTCGTATCTTCGTGAATGTTACACCCCTTATCTCTTCCTCAGTTTCCCTTCCTTCGTCTCCCCCCTCTGTCTCTCAGACAGTAAGCCCTAGGGCAGGGACCATGTCTATTCCATTACTTTGTAAAGCGCCAGTCATATTGCTGGTGCTATATAAATGCTTGCGAATAATAATAATAAATAATAAGATTCTCGAAGCCCCAAAATTGCTGTGCACATGTGCAAAATGGCCGAGGGATGGGAGGTTACCCATGTGCGGAATAGCTGTGGTGGCCGCTTTGTACATGTGCAGAGTTTTTTAAATTCTTGAGAATCTCGCGAGAACGAGTCAAGAATTAGGTGATTCTTGTTCTTGGAAATCTTGTTGAGAACTTGGTTCTCGATAGGATTTGCGGGAAATGCGAGGGCAAGTTTCAGTCCTAATATTCATAGTCTTCAAGGCTAGAGGGTGATCATTCAGTCTGGCCTGCAGGATACACAGGCCACAGAATCTGTCCCTGTTGTTGGATAAAGCCTAGTTTTAAGAGAGAGATTCATTCTCAAAGACTCTCAAGCAAGGGTGAACGGGCTGTCTCCCCTTGCAAGTAGTCCTGGTGCTTTTTGCAGGTGTTCCCCAAACTTTCTCATTTTTGAGACAGTATGGGATTGTGTCAGTCTCCCTTTTGATATGTTTTAGGATTCCCCTTTAAGAGTGTGGTGCAATAGGATATAGAGGGAGCTGGACAGCTAGAGGGATGACTAGATTATCCAGAGCTACAATATTTGATGCAGCTAATTTTGGGGGAGGAAGGGATTAGGGCTGAAACAAATGTTAGAAGGAAATCTTGGACTGAATACGGTACATTTCAATCCATTTTAACAAAGCAGATAGGAAGTGGGTAGTGCATGGGGATACCTTTACTCATCAAACTTATAAGAACTGATAACGATCAGTGTTGACAAGTGGCCCCCTTGGCTCCCCCTTTGGTAAGTGGAACTCCCGCCCCCTCCCTTGGTAAGTGGAACTCCCGCCCCCTCCCTTGGTAAGTGGAATTCCCTCCCCCTCCCTCAGTGACAGTCCCTCCTTTTGGGTCAGGGCGGTGGGATCACAAGTCATACCCATCCTGAATCCAGAAGGTCCTTACGCATGAGTTCGGGGATAGCGTGTGGGTCAGGGATAGCTTGCAGGTCCCCTGATCCTGAAAGGCCCTTTGGTGAGGGTCATGTGGCCCCTCTATGAACGCAGAAGAGTGAGCCGGACCCCTAGGGCTGGGATAGAGAGTTCTAGGGGGCTGGGATTTCGAGACAACAATGGACAAAATGTTTTTTTCTACTCCCTGGCCCCCTATGAGAAGGAGCAATGGCGTACCATGGTGGAAATTCCCAGACTCTTTGTGGAGCTCTTTAGTGTTCCTCTATCCGTGTGCAGAAGACTGAGGGAGGGGGTCATGCAGTGCTCTGATTGGAGGGACATTTTTGTGGGGCTTGTACGAGAAGGAGCTACGAGTTACTTTGGCAGATCAACCTATATGGCTATGTTTAAGCTTAGGAACCCCATGGAATGTACAAGAAGTCTTTATACAATGGAGAAAACGGTTGAAGGCCCGGAAACAGGAGAGGAGCCCATGGAAATTGAGGAGAGCTCTACAAACGAGCCATGTTGCCAGCTCCGTGGCTTTATTACAGTATTTTGATTACTGCAGCATTTCAGTATTCTTGTGTTTGGTGTTTGAGCAATGGTGGAGTCTGCTTCAGTCAAATTTCTCCAGCCATATAAAAAAAGTTTGACTTGTCAGAAATTCTGCTTAAGTTGACCTTCAGGAAATGGACCCTGAGATGGACAAAGGAATGTGTATGTGTGTGTGTGTAATCCTGTCAGTTCTGACTCTGGGAGTCTTGGGCGGAGACAGGGAAGCCCTACTGCTCTTTCCCTTTACAGCCTGCTTGAGACTCCCAAAGTCAGAACTGATAAGATTTCACGTATGCACACACAGATTTTGGTTAAATCCGGAAAAACTCCCTAACTGTAACAAGCTGTGAGGCAATGAAATAAGTAGCCTAGCGGGGTAGTAGGCTCTCTCCATTGCTGGAGGTTTTCAAGAAGAGGCCGGAGAGCTGTTTCTTGGGGATGGTGTAGCTGCAGTCATTTTGCCTCCACGCAGGGGGCTGGACTAAATGAATCTCAAGGTCCCTTCCAATTCTACGATCCTATGAAAAGTACTTGAGAAGATAATGGGGAGAGGATGGAATGACAAGAAACTAAGTGGAATGATCAGAAGGAGAAATTCTGTCCCTCTTTGTGAACGTCGAATGTTGGGAGATGTGTGTGTGTGAAAGAAGGGGTGGAGCTTATTGGCTGAAGGGTGGAGCTTATTGGCTGAGGGAGCAGGGCTTGTCCCTCAGTGGCTGCTCAAAATGTTGGACATTATGGGGCTCTTCTTATATTCCAGTATCTAGTCATGTGTCTTAGGGCTAAATAGTTACCCATGTTCATGTATCTGCAAACTCCTAATTTACTGTAACCAAGCCAAGAACGTGTACCTGAGTTCTCGCATCCTCATGAATGTCGCATCCCTTGTCTCTCCCTCTGTTCCCCCTTCCCTGTCTCCCCTCCCCCTGTCTTTAGATTGTAAGCTCTCGGGCAGGGACCGTGTCTATCTTATTCTCTGTAAAGCACCAGGTACATCGCTGGCACTATATAAAAGCTTATAATAATAATAATTAAGTGCTCAGTGGCTGAAGAGCAGCAACCTGTTTGATTTACCAGGGCTGTAATAAATACATTTGAGAAGAAAGGGTGGGAAATAATTAAATTGTGGGATGAGCACATCTTAAAAATAAGCATTTTGGTAAGTGGATTTTATTCTTCTGATTCATCACCACTGTGCAGGCTTCCAGCCTTGCAGGAGTAACTCATTGTTCAGGCATTTCTTTCCTATTAATAAACATGCACAGCACTTACACGGAATAATGTGCCAGGCAAAAAAATGACAACAGCAGTTTGATGTCCTGGGAAGATGAGGTGAGGGAGAACTACAGAAAAGACCTCTTTGGACTGGTTTGAGAGCAGATCCTGCAGCAACTTAGGCCAGGTGCAGGGTGAACTTGTCACAGCCACACACACACACACACACCCTTAGTGCTCAACTGAGCCGCCTCACTACAGAGTAGCTATGTCACTGGTGCCTATTTCCCCCTCTTATTTGGATGTTTCTTTTTGGCCTGCTTTCCTGCAGAAATAAGGCATATGAAATCACCTTGTCTTTGGGTGTATGTTATTCAAATATGGCTAAAATTGGTCTTTAGGATCCAAAGTTATTTCTCAACGCCTTTGGATCCCACAGGCCAGTTTATGCCAAATTTTGATGATGGACCAAAGGTAAGAAAGGACCCAAGATTCCATAGCAAAGGGTGTACTGGGAGGGGAGAGATATGAGCCTTTGTTTATCTGTCAATTCCACTGACTTGCACTGAAAAGGCCAGTTTCAACCACATTTGGCAATGAGCCTGAAAATAAATGCCCCCTCCCCCCCATTGTAACAATTGGTGAAACTGGAGGGAAGACATGGTCCCCCAAACGCCTAATGACTTCCATCAACTTTTTCACTCAAATCACAATTAACTTGTGAAACCTGTCAGGAGCTGGGAGTGAACAGAACAGCAGGGAATGATGGGTCACTCCATTGTAACCTGTTGGGTACATCTCTGAAGTGACCTAGGGTAGTCACTGCCAGAGAGAGGGTGCTGGGCTTGATGGACTATTGATCTGACCCAATATGGCACTTCTTATCAAGCATTTCTGTCTCCCCTTTTTAAAAAAAACAAACAAACAAACAAGAAAAAACCCTTTAAAACCATAAACCACAGGCTTTATTAGTTCCAGTGTTCACAGTCCAGAGCTAATTGTTAGTGATGTGGGCCATGATCCTCAAACAGCTTACTACAGAGTAAGTGGATTGTGGCTTCTGTCCTCTTCGTCCATTAGTATTTGCATTTTATTTTATCAGGTATATTGCAATCTTTTTCTGATGAGGTAAGTATTGCAATAGCTTCAGGGTGGTCAAAGTTCCCAACCTCAAGAGCCATGCGCTGAGAGCCACCAGATACACGTGCATGCACACACAAGCTCTCCTGCTTGGTGACTGGCTGGCCGGGTTGGTGCTCTGAAGTCCTGGGTGCTGAGATTATGAGGAGCAGCTGTGACTCAGCTACTGAGACTTGGGTGTGACAACAAATTAGGGCCGTTTTTAGACGAGCGCGGCGGTGTCTGTATTTGTTTTTCAAAAGACCCAGCAGTCCGTTCTACACGTGCCGCCGCCGCCGAATACGCGCATGCGCGGGCGATGCGCCTCCATTTCTGGCCGCGAACTGACCAGGTCGGCGATCAAGGCCGGTCATACGCGGCCGGAAATGGAGGCGCATCACCCGCGCATGCGCGTATTCGGCAGCGGCTTCACGTGTAGAACGGACTGCCGGGTCTTTTGAAAAACAAGTGCGGGTGCCTCCGTGCTCGTCTAAAAACGGCCTTGGACACCAGACCATTAAGACATTGTGACTGAACCTGGTTGAGAGCCACACTTGAACTGCCCAAGGGAACAACCTGTGGTAGCCGAGTGCTGATCTCCTGGATGTGGGAACGTGCTCAGAGTTTGCCCATCCATGCAATAGATTATTCTATTGTAAATGCTGATGCAGATGGACCATTTAAAAAGAAAAGAAAAAAAAAGGCCTTTTGCAACCACCAGGAGACAAAACAATGTGCAATTTAGTAGTGGGGTAGGAAATTGTTTTGATTTAGTAAATGTACCCACACTGCTATTTTTAAAGATGATAGGTTGTCGCTATTTAGGGGGGAAATGGGTGAAAACCAACACACATCTTAATACTGCTTTAACATTTCTTATGCAAGTTGCAGGGCTGCCTAGGGCACCAATACAACCCTGCAACATGCATAAGAAATGTTAAAGTGGAGTTATGTGCATGTCTGTTTTTTCACCCAATGTTTTTTTCCCTTTGGTTGAGATGGATTCCTGTCTTGTACTGTAATTCCTGCAATGATATCATTACTTTGCAAGGTATATGGGAACCTACCCTGCTCCCTTCCCCCCTCTCCAAAACTGCGGGCTAGTAAGAAAATATTATTTCACTTGGAAAAATCTCACTGCCGTGATAAAACTCCCCCAAGTTCTAATGTAACGAGTTATTACAGCTGCTTTTTCACCTGGGCAGATAACAGGTCTCAAGAGGAACATTCTCCTCTGAGCTCTTGTGCAGAGGTCATATTTTTATACTAATATTGGATGATGGTAATCGTGTCGTACTCGAGAAGTTTGGCCTATCTAACTAGGTTTCATTTCGTTGCATTTGTGTGTGAAGAAGTGAGTCATCTTAAAAAAATGCCTCCTAGCTTAAACAGTACTGAGCTCCATGGCAACCCCTCCTTACCAGTTTGTTATGAGTTGCAGAGTCTCTCGGCCTGTACAGGAAAAGAGAGGGTTAAATCACCAGACTGAGGACCTGGCTCCAGGGCTGGCTTTGGAATTTGCAGGGCCCAGGGTGAAGATAAAATAGAGGACCCCTGGTGGCTCCTCCCCTGTTCTGTGGTCTTGCCCTCCATGGGGGCACCCTCTGTGGGGCCCTAAAGGTGGTCATATTTGGGCCCCCAATGGGAGGGAACAGGGTCCCTGCATCATGCCCTGGTGAAAACAGGGGCCACTGAGTGGTCCCTCAGATTAAAAGAAATAGGGGGCCTTGCCCCTCCTTTTTGGGGCTACACAGCTCAGGGCCCTAATTGCCAGGGGGCTGGGTGAGGCCTCAGGTGAGCAGCTTCCAAAGAAAGAGCTAGAAATCTCCAGGGGAGAGAAGGCAGGATAAGAGCCACTGAAAGAGAGACTCTGGGTCAGGCGCGGGGCTTGAGAGGCAGCCTGGGGCAAGGCCTAAGGTGCTGGAGAGACTGTAACGAATGTACAATAAATTTCCCACTTTCCAACTAGGGCAGCCATTGGGCATGTTTTATACAGGACAGGCCTGTTTTTTGAAGGGTTTGCCCGTCGTCCTTTATTTACACGTTTTTGTCCTGTATTTTCCACACGCTGCCAGCGCTGCCACTTTCACCCCCCTGGCAGTCATGCTCTCATGACCTCTGGGCAGGAAGAGTGATGTCGGCAGCATGTGGGCTCGGAGCTGAGCCAGCGGTCCCAGCACTGGGGGTGGGGAGAGGTTACTATAGCATTTGGATTTTGCAGGACATGAACACCTCTTTGATCCGCCCAACCTCATCCAAGTGTTCCTTTAAAATATGCACCCATGGCCAGAATTTTGCCATTACCGTTGCATCCCCTTCCTCCCCGCCCCTCACCCAGAGCTTCTTGCTCAGCCCTGGCTGGGAGGAAGGAGCCCTGGGACAGCTGTGCTCTTCCTCCCCCATGTCCTGCATTTTCTCCCCCCCATGTCCTGCATTCTGGGGATGCGTTAATGGCCACCCTACTTCCAACTGTCCTGCATTAGTTGGGACCACCCGACGCTGCTTTTGTGGAGAAATCCTGCCGTCCTGCGAAAGGTGAGTGATCTCCTCCTCTTGAAAGTGGCTGCCGTCAAGGCCCAGAGTGCCAGGGCACCAGTGCATGGGTGACTACTACCTCCCAGAGCACTGATGTGCAGGTGCCACCAGGGTCCTGGGTAGAGCATGCGCGCACCACAAATGGAGCTGGGCCCTCCCCAGAGGGGTGGCTAGGTTAGAATGGGCCTTAGTGCAGAAGATGGAATAGGGAAGAATCCTGCCCACATCCCTTATCCGTGGCAGGGAATCCAGCAACCATAGGGAGCATAGGTCTTCCCAGGTTTGGTGGCCCTGGTGTGGCTTCACCACCTGTCCTTATTAGAGCCACGCCTTTGTCCTCCGCCACTGAACAGAGGGGATGGGACTTGTGCCCCTCTTTGTTCATGTGAACACGATATTTTTGTGTGCTGCGTGCCCCACATAGCAAGAGTAAAATGGAGCAAGGCAGCATGTAGCTAATTTTAAACTAACCCAGTGGGATTTTTCTTTTCTTTCCTAGAGAGTGGCTTGGCAAAGTGATGTTGCTGGCTTACATCCTGAAGGGCATAAAACAGCTACTCCTTGTAAAGCCAGCTATTACTGTTACCACACGAGAGAGCCAACCAATACTGAAGCTAATGGTATGGGAGTGATTGTGGACAATATATTGAAATCCCCTCAGCCCAATGTGCAGCAGCAGCAGTCAAAAAAGCAAACAGAATGTTAGGAGTTATTCTCAAAGCAGAGAGGAGAATAAAACTGAGGAAGTCATAATGCCTCTATACAAATCAATGGTGCAACCGCACCTGGAATATTGTGTTCAGTTCTGGTCGTCCCATCTGAAAAAAAACATAGCTGAACTAGAAAAGGTACAGAGAAGGGCAACGAGAATGATAAAGGGTATGGAACGGCTTCCGTACAAAGAGAGGCTTGACAAGCTGGGTCTCTTCAGCTTAAAGAAGAGAAGACTGAGAGGGGACATGATAGAAGTTTATAAAAACTTGAGTGGTGTGGAACGAGTAGATAGGGAATGGTTATTTACCCTCTCAAATAGTACTAGAACTAGGGGACATTCCATGAAACTAGCTGCCGGCAGATTTAAAATTAAAAAAAAGGAAGTACTTTTTCACTCAAAGCATAATTAATTTATGGAATTTGTTGCTAGAGGATATTGTCAGGGCCAGTAGTATAGCTGGGTTTAAAAAAGGACTGGATAAGTTCTTGGAGAGTAGATCCATTAATGGTTATTAACCAAGTGGCTTACGGGATGAATTTCTTACTGTCGGGAGCTGGGAGTGAACAACGGGGAATGGATTGCCCATTGTGACTGTTGGTTCTTCTCCCATGTGATCGAGATTGGCCACTGTCGGAGGACAGGATGCTGGGCTTGATGGATCATTGGTCTGACTCAGTATGGCACTTCTTATGTATGTCTGCACCAAGAAAAAGGAAGCGAGGATTGGAGCTAACTTCATCCTGGTCTTGACCTTTCCTTGGAAGCTAACGTCTGTCTCGGGTTAGCTAGCTAAAGCTTCCGCTCAAAATACCCAGCCACTGGGCCAACTTGATCCCACAACTGAGTTTTATTTGGCCCCTTTCAAGCTCCTGAGTAGGGTGACCAGATATGCAAATTTTTAGAGGACACTTATGAGAAACACAGTTAGCAGAGCTGCAACCTGTATTTTTCACAAGTGTCCTCTAAAGTTTGCATATCTGGTGACCCTAGTCCTGAGTCTGCTGACCCCTTGCTCTCTAGCCCCCTAACCTTGTGCACTGGACAAAGCATGCTCAGGGGAAAAGGAGCAGAGATGAGGGCATCCAGGAATCAGGGATGGATCCCTGGCACAGATCCATGATCTGGACTCTCCCCTTCCTTTCCCCATCTTGAGCACGCCCCTTAAACACTCTGACCTCCAACCCTTATTCAGCCCAGGTAGCTTATCCCAATTTTCAGCAGAGCCCATTGGAGGGGAAAGGTTCCCCACCCCTGCTTTCAAGTGTGTCAATTAGAAAAAAAAAATACCCAGTAACGGGAATTTAGATGCAAGTAAAGAGGCACAAACTTGGTGGCCCTGTTACCTCCAAAGCTACCATTCCAGAAGTGCAGATAATTCTCATAAATTAGTACAGTGAGGAGTTACCTAGAAAAATACTTTGAATGGTTGTAACTGCTGTCATCAGAGGGCCTAGGAGGAGTTTAGTCACTGGCTTCACAACACTACCAAGTCGATATATTTTTATACCTGTTTGACAGACCAATAAAGGGTTTGATCCAATGGAGCGCTGGGCAAAGCTGATCTAGCAAACCATTTCAGCATGTTGTGAAGTTTAAGTATATACGTAGTATCACTGTAACCAAGTGAATACTTAAATGCTTAAATCCAGCATGCTCAGGTTCATGAAAAATCAAAGTTGGGGGTAAAGCAAAGAACAATTTAAGCCAACCCTTTCAAACATGATGCTTAAAGCCAGACACCAGCTCTGCACGTGAGTAATCTCCAACTTCATTCTGTCCATCCATTCCATGGATTTCAATGACACCAACCGCATGTCTAAGCAATTCACACAGAAACATTCTTGGAAGACCCAGCACTTCCAGATCAGGGCACAGCCAAAGGTGGGGCAAATGGGGCTGCTGCCCTAGGCTTCTAGAGGGCCCCACTAAGGCCAGCCCCATCGAGACATCAGAATGTCCTCATTCAGTCCCGAGGGGCTTACAATCTAGGATGGGCCGCAAGGATGGGGACACAAGGGAGAGGAAACGGAGAGAGAGGGATACGAATTGCAGGTACACATGCCTACCTTAGTTACCAAGGAGATGAGAGGGGATCCTGAAGTATAAGAAAGCATCAGTGAGTGAGCAATCTCGGTGGATGGGGATCTAGAGACAGCCTTACAAAAGAAGCAGGTTTTTAGTAGGGATTTGAAGGCTGGGAGAGAAGAGCAGAGCCTATGTATTGAGGAATGGAGTTCCAGGAGCAGGGGGCCAGCGAGGGGGAAGGAGTAAAGATGGTTACGGGAGTGGAATACTAGTTTCTGGGTGGGTGAGACTGGTAGTAAAGGAGGAGGGAAGTTAGGCCTTTTTACATGGATGGGGGGATGGGTGTTCTGGCACGGTGGGTGGAGGTGGGAGTGAGTCCCTTCACATGGACACCCACCCACCTCCACCCAAGGAGCCTCCTCTGGTTTTCCGGAGGGCTCCGTGGGTGGGTGAGGGGTGGAGGTGAGTTGCATGGGAGCACACACGCACCTCCACCCATCCCACTCGGTGTTCATACAGACAAACACCCATCCCCCCCCCCCCCAGCCATTTACATGGATGCCCCATGCACACAGCCGCCCGAACACTGAGCGGGAGGGGGGAGGGGGGCATCCATGTAAACACGGCCATAGAAACAGAGCAGGAAAGGAGGGGAGAACAATGGGGAGGAATGAGGCCATGAAAGAGCCTTGAAGGTGAAGACAAGGAGTTTGTGCTAGATGCAAAGGGGGAAAGGGAAGCCAGTGAGGAGAGCAATGGAGGGGTTGTTATGTTTATTATCTAGCACAGTATGATCTGATCCTTGACTAGCATCTATCAATGCTGCTGCAGTAAAAATAGAAAATAAGAATTTGGTATTTTTAGGTGACTTTTTTCAAAAGGAGCTAAGCATGCACAGCTCCCCGAGCTGTGGTTTTCTGCCAAAAAGTGGGAACTGATATAGATCTCTTGTCAATGTTGCAAAAATAACAGATGAGAAGTCGACGGGAAAATTTGTAGCATCATGTCTTTCCAGGCTAATTTCCCCTCCCCCCATTGCTTTGAATGATAAACTATACCGTGTAACGGCCTAGCTGCTCCCCCTAAGTTAACAAAGCCAGGTCTGAGTCATGATGGATTTCATTTGGAACAACTCAGCAGAGTTATAATTTTGCTGTTGTTTCTTTGGCCTGCTGAAGTCCAATTTTTGCTTTTAAAAAGTGGGGGCAAAAGGGGGGGGGGGGCAGCCTGTCTTCCCTGAAATCTAGAAAAGAGTCTAACCTCAATTTGCCTTTTTCTCTCCTTGTTGCCAATTTGATACTCATCATGGTTCCAAAACTCGCAGTTGGAAAAAAACAAAAAAACCCCACCCCACTGCAGAAGCAAAATGAACTGCGTGAGGCCTGGGATTGCCTCCTGCCGTTACATGAAGCAGCTGTTAATGATGCCTTTGATAATGGGCCATGCAGGAAGGACTGAGACACGATTTGTTTTGTGCATCCAGACGGTAGTGTTTTTAAGCTGATTGTACATGCCCCAGGGGGGGTTACAATACCATGTTTTCAAACAGAGCCACCATCAAGCACCTTGTGTCACAAACAAGGCTCATTAGCATAGCTGAGCAATTAAGCCAAGCTCAGTCTGCTGTCCTCTGATAAAGGACTACCAATTTATGGCCCAGTTGACTGGCTGGAAATGAATTGGCGGACAGCTTGGAGTGGTGACGTTCCATCTCTGGAGTACAGCTGTTCGCCAGGGTAATCTTTCAGAATGTGACTTTTCCAGAGACGAAGTAAGGGTATTAACACTAACTAATTACAGGGAAAAGCCAGGGGCTATGGGTTTCTAAGTGTGAGAACAGCAGAGGCCCCAAACAGCTGGGCTGGGCGAATGCTGTGTTTCTCTCCTTGAGAACAACAGCCCTGCGTAAGGAGAGCTACCCATCTGGCAGCCTCTTCTAATTTGCGGCATAAATGCAAATGGTATTTGTCTTATTTATGTTTTACTGGAATTTAATGAAGGCAGAAAAGGAATTAAAGACATAATCTGATACAGAGAGAAATATTATTTACATAAATATGCACGTGTTGGTGTGTCTTGCTTACCAACACACATGTATTATAGCATTAGAGCAGGGGTGTGGGTACCTTTTGAAAATTCATACAAGCTCCATGGGCTACGTAGGAGAGGAGTTGGTGGGGAGGGCACTTATAGGGTGTGCTCAGGATGGAGGAAGGAAGGGGAAGGTCTACCGCCAATTCAGATGGTTCAGCATCGGGGCACACTACTGGTGCTAGGTAAATAATATGTAGAGTACCTATTAAACCATTATGTGTAGAAAACGTTCAGCCTCTTCCCCAATGAATACAGCTATGGGTGTTATCAGATGTACCTACCTACTCATTTTGGCCATGAACACCAAGGTTCTTGTTACGTCTGTAAATGCTGGCTACGTGACCGGCCGTGCATTCAACATGGGTTGATTCCTAAAAAGTCATGGAGGACAACTTGAGTTGTTCAGGCCAGACTTAGGGGTAGGCAACATAGGTACCTGCCTAGGGCAGCAGCTTTTTTGAGGGGGTGGCAGATTTTTGGGGAGGGGGTTGGGGACTTCAACCCATGCTTACCCAGTCATGGCACCCCTCCCCCCCCACTGCTGCCTGCAGCCTGGAAGGGGGGGGGACCCCCCACATCCATCCCCAACTGGAGAAGCCTGGTTCTTCCCCCAAACCTCCTGCAAACACACTCTTATGCGGTGTTGAGCGTGGAGGAAGAGACTCTGCTAGGGTGGACATACCGCCCCTTTAAAAGAGGACACTTATGAAAAATACATGGTGCAGGGCTGCACTTGGCTGCCACTGTGTATTTTTCATAAGCGTCCTCTTTTAAAGAAGAGGTATGGCCACCCTAGACTCTGCTTCTGGACTGGGCACCACCAGTGTCTCTTTCATTGCCTCAAAAGCGGTTCCAGGAGGCTCTGAGGGAGTTAACCTTAGATCCGGATGGCCACTCTGTCGATGAGCTTGTCCAGCATTGGAACATTTTGCTGGGGGAGGCAATTGACAGGGTGGCTCCAAGACGTCTTCTCCCTCTGTCTCGTCACTGCAGGGCCCCTTGGTTTACTGAGGGGCTGCAGTGGATGAAACAGGTAGGTAGGAGACTAGAGCGATGCTGGCGTCGGACTCGCTCTGAATCTGACCGACTTCTCCATAGGACCCATTTGCGGTCTTATGTTGAGGCTGTGAGGACAGCAAAGAAGGAGTTCTTTGCTGCCCTTATAGCATCTGCAAAGTCGCGTCCAGCGGAGCTGTTCCGGGTGGTGTGGGGGCTGGTCAGTCCGGCCTCCCTCCGCCTGGACGGGGACTTGTCCCAGGCCTGCTGTGAGGAGTTTTCCACCTACTTTGCAGACAAGATCGCTCAGATCCAGAGTAACTTTGACACCAGGTTGGAAGCAGTAAGCGGGGGCCCCGAGGTTATGGAGGCACCGTCTGGTCGATCTTTCTGGGATGAGTTTCAGGAAGTGACGCCAGCCGATGCGGTGAATGTCCTGGGTTCTGTTAGAGCCACTAGTTGTGAACTAGATCCATGCCCGTCCTGGTTGGTGAAAGCCTCCAGGTAGACTTTAGGGGCGGTGCTGGCGAGGGTAGTCAACGCGTCCCTTCGGCAGGGGAGATTGTCACCCAGTCTCAAGGAGGCTGTGGTGCGTCCCCTGCTGAAGAAGCCATCTTTGGATGTGGACGCACTTGCCAGTTACCAACCCGTCTCTAATCTTCCCTTTTTAGGGAAGGTTATTGAACAGGCAGTGGCACTGCAGCTCCAGGTGCATTTGAACAACATTGGTTTCCTTGACCGTTTTCAATCTGGGTTCCGCCATGGCTATGGTACCAAGACGGCTTTGGTGGCCAATCTCCACTGGGAGATGGACGCAGGATGTTCAACATTTCTGATCCTGCTAGATCTCTTCGCCGCGTTTAACACCGTGGACCATGGGCTTCTGCTGAGACAGCTGCGAGGCCTGGGGGGTCTGGACGGGACTGTCCTAGGGTGGTTCCGCTCATTCCTCTCAGGGAGAAGCCAGGGGTGGTGTTGGGGGCTAAAACATCAAGCCCCCGGGCTTTGACCTGTGGCGTTCCGCAGGGTTTGATCCTGTCTCTGCTATTATTTAATGTATATATGCAGCCCCTGGGGGAGATCGTGAGAGGGTTCGGGGTGCTGAGGGTTCGGGGTGCTGATGATACTCAGCTGTACCTCTCGTGTCCTACCTACCTGTTGTCCAGGTCCTGATGTCTCATTACTTTTCCAATGTTTGGAGGCCATGGCGGATTGGATGTGGCAGAGCAGACTGAAGCTTAATCCCAATAAGACAGAGGTTATGGTGGTGGGAAGGGTGAGGGAGGTACTGGCTCCCCTGGTGGGGAGGGGGGTCCACCCTCCAGTAGCCCAGCAGGTTTGGAGTCTGGGGGTGGTGTTGGACTCGGGTCTCCATCTGGATCGGCAGGTGGAGTTGGTGGCTAAGGCCGCCTTCCGCCAGCTGTATCTGGTACGGAGGCTGTGCCCATACACTTCCAGGTCCAACCTGGCCACTCTTATCCATGCCTTTATCACCTCGAGGCTAGACTACTGCAATGCGCTTTACGTGGGGCTTCCCTTGTTTCTGGTTCGGAAGCTGCAGCTGGTGCAGAACGTGGCAGCCCGTCTCCTTACCGGGACGGGAAGGTGGGAGCACATAACACCTGTGCTCCGTACTCTGCACTGGTTGCCTATAGCATACTGAGCCCGATTCAAGGTGCTAGTGTTGATCTATAAAGTCCTATACGGTCTGGGCCCCTCATACCTTGGGGACCGCCTTGCCCTCCACGCTTCAGAGCGATCCCTGCGGTCCACCCGGGGCACCTTTTCGGAGGTCCCCTGTGTAAAGCGGGGGGCCACAATGGAGAGGGCGTTCTCGGTGGCCCGCAGGGATCACTCTGAGGCGCAGAGGGCGAGGCAGTCTGCAAGGTATGAGGGGCCCAGACCGTACAGTGCTTCATACGGTGGAGTCTCTACAGGATTAGGGCCTACCAGCAAGTCCTTGCAAAATCAGGGCTAACAGACAGGAGGCCTTTACAGAATCAGGGCCAAACCAGAGTCCCCACAGGGTCAAGACAGGCAACAAGTCCAAAGGGGCAGCCCAAGTACAAGCCAGCCTCCAGACTCTTGAAGAACGTGCTTCCCTGGCTGTTCGTGTAAAAGTGGCCTAAGAGGCCAAGAGGCAAGGCCAGCCGCTGGAGCCTGAAAAGGCTGAGCTGAGAGCTCAGAAGGAACCCCTCCAAGGAGAGGCAGGGAGGGCTCTGATTCACAAGGGCTGAGTCAGCCCATGACCAGGAGCTGCCCCTTGATGAGCCTGGCTTCAGGAGGGATTGTGTCTAGTCAGGAAAGTGGTGTCACAGAAAAGTATTGGGGACGGAGGCTGCAGGCTGGGAGGGATTGTGCCCAGTTTAGGGGACCTATATTGAAGGATACCCAGAGACTGTCTAGGTGGGTCTGTCTGGTCGGGAGGGATCGTGCCAAACCAGAGGGGCCTGTTGTGAAAGGACTCTCTCTGTATGGACGGTGTAGGAGCGTATATATACGCTTGCAGTAAAGGACACTTAAAAGACAAATCTCCTGCGTGGACCTGGGTCATTGCAGTATGGCTCCTGACAAGACTCACCCCACAGGGGCCTGGCCCTGTTACAGCCTAATTGCTATTTTTGATCAAACTGGGTGCACTTTGATGCATTTTACTATATGGCTACATGGCCAGTAGGAAGAAATGGGATCTGGTTCTACCTTGATGGAGCCTCTTCTCTTCTTCTTACCGCCCCTGCCTCCTTTCTGTCAGTCCCATAATGAGGGGCTTCTGGACAGCCACGGATTGCAGTGGCAGCCCGTAGCTTTCCTTTTCAATTAAAAAAGCATCATTGGGATTTTCCAGTGCTGGTATTTTGACATGGTATCAAGCCGAGCATCTGAACATCAATAATTCAGCACAATGGAGTGAGCTAAGGACAGAGGCCTATTCGTAATGCCATGTATCTCACTTTATACTCCCAGTTGGAGCTGAAATGAGTACTGCAAAAATGGGTGTGCCTGGCAAAACTACGGTCCCTGACTTGACTCGGTAACGTTGGGTACTAATTGGTACCTTATTGATGTCTGACAGGATACCCAGTTTTACCAATTTTGTCCATTTCCATTGCTGATTTTTCTGATTTCTGTTACTGAAATTAGGTGATGAAATGGAAAAACAACAATTCCCAGGATTTGGGTATTGGGTGCCTGACTTAATTACTAGGTACTTGTTTAGCACCCGACAGGCTCCCCTGAATTTCAGGGATTACCCACAGGCAGCAAATTGGTTTCTGGTTTCAGCTCTACTCCCAATGCTTTGCAATGCTGTAGCATAAGAAATGGATCCTGCAAACACTTATGTACATGTTAACAATGACTTTCTTACTGGCCTAAAGTTAGGCATAGGTTAAGCATATTTGCATGCTTGGAACTTAAGTTGGCCAGTGTGGGCAGGGGTGGGCAACGTTCTCAAACCCAAGATCTTCATATGGCCTTGAGCCACAACACACACACACACACACGCACACATCTCCTGCTTTGTGATTGGCTGGTGGAGCCAGGGCGTTGCAGTCCTGCCTGCTAAGAGTCTGACAATCTGCTGCAATTCAACTGCCAACATTTGGTTCCTGTCCTGAGTCACAGTTTGCCCACTCCTGAGATACAGGGTCCTCAAAAAGAGGGGTTCCTAGGGAGAGGTGGTGTGTCTTTTGTGTGGATTTCTATTGAGCTGCGGTGTTCTCAAAATGTACGGTGTTTTAAAATAAGGGTCGTACGGCAATCCTGTGCACATACAATACCTATTTGTATGTCTCTCTCCCTCTAAGAATATATCTAATAACAGTCATGCATGCTTGCATACCCACCAGCTGAATCACAGAAAAATGCATAGATAAATATTTATTATTGTGCCAGATCTCATCTATCTTGGTAGGACGGCTTGTGTGAAAGTCTCATCTTTTTAGCAGTACCAGATTTCTGAAAATGCAATAGGGTGGACTATCCATCTAGGTCTACGGATCTTGGCACCTGAGGCCACCCAAGGAGAATTGGCTCCCAAATCCCTCCCCTGTTGGGGTTATTGACAGGTTTTGGAGACAAGGCAGAAAAAGGGTTAAGGATCCAGCAGGTCAAGGCAGCTGGAGTTTATCTAGCAACAAGGTCCAGCTGTTCTATACACCAGGCAGGCGTAAAAAGCAGGAAGTGACAGCAAGGCACTAGATAGATTTTTCTTGATTACAAGACAAACAGACTGGGCTCAGAGCAATGTCTCTGTTCTATGCCACCTGGGTGGGCCACTGATATGCAGCTGTGGGAATGCATCACTCCAGGACAGGGTTAAGCAAGGTTAAGCAACAAGTGGTGAGATTACAATGAGCTTGTACTCTTGGTTCCCATGCTCTCCCATCTCCCCAAATGACCAACTCTCCTGTGGATATTGGTATCAAGATGTGGGTAATTCACTACTTATCAGTAGGAAAGGCTCTCCACAATATATTTCTTCTTTGAATTCATAGGGTTCAATAGAGGTAACTAAATCCTTGCACCAGCTAGAAGAGCATTAAAGAAACACCAGATGAGTGGGTCCCCGGGAGCACATTACACTTGTGCTTTGGAGTTTACACACATTTCCTATAGCCAGGGCCCCATCTTCACTGCATTTTCCCCATTACCAATGGGAAAAACATGGTAATGGCCCACCTGGGTCAGGGAACCACCCGCATGTCTGTTCCCTAGTCTCCAGATGTTGGCCTGGGACTGCCTTGGGCCAGGTAGGTAGCTGCCCAGAATGCATCCCTCGGAAGATCCTGGCCGCACATTCCAGGCCAAGGGCCACCCAGGTGGGCCAACGTGGGTCACTGCATCTGTTTGGCCCTGCTGCAGGGAAGGGGCCACCATAGCTGAGCCTCATTGGCTGCCATGACTGCCCGTCATGGTGGGGGGCAGGTTTCTGGGAGCAGGATGGGGATGTCTGGCCACACATCCGTTGTGTTCCCCCACCCTACCCAGACGGGGAGTGTGGTGGGATGAATCTCTGGCCGCCTGGGTCACAGGCACAACTGTTGCGTGCTGCTTGCTGACCCGCTCCGGGAGGGAGAGGCATCTCACCGCCATTGCATCTGTTTACCCTCAATGACGGCAAACCTGTTTATGCCTCATTTCGGTGACAGTGCAAGACCTGGCTGTTCCACCAGGCCTTTGGTGAGGGAGGGGGGTGAGGATGGGTGGGGAGGATGGGTTTTTAATTTTCTTTTATGCCTCCCTTTTGTGTATTTTATATAATTGTATGTATATTTTAAAATATTTAAATTTTTGTAAGCCGCCTCGCGCTGCGTAGGCAGGAGAGGCTATATTGTATTGTTGTGTTCTGGGTCCCCTGTGTGGGATATAACCCAGTAATGTTATTTTGTTATTGCTGTGAGCCGCCTCGAGCTGACCTGAGGTCAGGAGAGTGCGGGATATAAATAAAAATATGATGATGATGATATAAATGGTGTAAATGAATGAAGACGGGGCTGTCTGTAGCTTTCCGGGCACAATTCAAGGTGCTAGGTTTGTCCTATAAACCCTAAATAGCCTAGGCCCCACAAATCTGAAAGACCGCTCCCCTTCCTCTATGCTTGATCCTGATCCTTGAGGTCAGCCGAGAACGACAGCTTGCAAGCTACATCGGTGCACCAAGACCGGCGACCCACGTTCGCTACGTTTTCCCAACTGCTGCTGATAGGGGACACACAGTGAACATGGATCCCTAACCAAGTTCATACAACAAGCGCCCATAGAGAAGCGTTCTTGACAGCAGCTCCACAGCTTTGAAACTCCCTTCCCCTTGGAGGTTCACCAAAGCCTGGACCTGAGCATTTTCCAGAAATGATGCAAGACCTTTTTATTTGGCCAGGCCTTTGGCAGGCAGAGACAGGGTTTATGTGTGTAGCAGAAGGCTGATTTTTTTTTTAAAGGGGATTTAAAAATAATTTTTGTTTTTACATTCATTTTGATATGTTGTTACTTGGCCTGAGCCTTCAGAATAGTGTGCGATACAAATCTAAATAGTCAGGACTGTTCTTCAGGCAAATACAAATGCTCTGGCAACCTTTCCACCCCACCCTCTACCATAAATCTGGATAAAAAGTGGAGAGGAAGAGAAGGGTTGAGATTTCCTGTCGAAATATGAGAGAGATGAACATTTTATTTCTGATGCACTTGAATGACAACTGTCCGTGGGCTCCATAGGATGCCATAAGCAACGTAAAATATACTGTATATAATTCTGCTGAAAAGGGGAGGTAGAATTATTTGCCAAATTTCCAGCTGTTCCTTCTATTAGGATTAGGGAAGGAGGGAACATTGACTTAAAATATGCAGAGGGGAGTCAAAAGAAGGTGGCAGGAGGCTTTTTCCTTGTCTCTCTAGTTACCTGAACAAACATGACCACTTTCTTAGCTTTTTTTTAGCTGCTTAAAGCAAAGCTTTTCTAACATTCAGATTCCCACAGTCTTTAAGATTTACAGCTGAAGGTGTGCATCAGGGGCATAGCTAGGTGTATATGTACCTGCAACCTCATGCCTCTATGAATGTATCCTCATCTCTCCCTCTGTTGCCCCTATCCCTCGTCTCCCCTCCCTTGTCTTTCTTAGATTGTAAGTCCCCGCCCCCCCCAGGGCAGGAACCCTGTCTATTTTCAACAGTTGTCAAGTGCCAGGTACCATGGGCGGACTTAGGAATTTTGCGCCCCTAGGCCCTTCTCAGGCTGCTGCTCCCAAGCTAAGCCCTGCCACAAGCCCCATCCGCACGCCAAGCACCACCCCCATGCTGCGTGTCCATGCGAACGACGCAGCACACGCACCTGCAGTGAATGGGGGTGCATGTGTGTGCCCACCTAATGCATCCCCACTCAACCCCCACTTGTCCTCATGCACGGAGCAACCAGGAAAAACGGCGGTTGCTCCGTGGGTGCGGATGAGTGGGGGGTGAGTGGGGATGCGTGTGCGGCCATGTGCACGCCCCTCCCACGCACCGGCACATCCACGGAGCCCCCACCCAGCGGAGCCATGTAAAAAGGGCCTGTGAGGAGCCACTCAAAGAATAACAGAAGGTTGCTCCCTTGTAAATAAGGTTCTTCAAGATGGCTCCAAACATTCTCACAACAACCACCCTTCCAGCCCCGCATAGAATTTTTTTCTTATATTCCTAGAAAGGGTTGGAAGGAACTGTCATTCTGAGTGGGGAGAGTGCTTTTTATACTAGAGGAGCTCGAGACCATCATGTGGTCCATTTGAATAGGGTGAGCGTGCACAACCCAGTTGTGAGAATGTTAGGCGACATCTCGAAGAACCTTCTTTACAAGGCAACAACCTTCTCATCACTCACATGGGGAGGAATTGTTTGTAAACAAACAGCTTTAACTCTCAGCCCGATCAGTGTCCCGGCTGTTGCTGCTGTGCTACTAGCAGGCAGCGAGATGGCAGAGGCAGGTGAGGGATGGGGACCTAGGCAGCAGGGTTCGACTGTGGGCAGCAGCCTCCAGCCATGCACGGAGGGGAAAAAAATGGAGCGGGTGGTGCCGGCTCCCCAGAAAATGCTGCCCAAAGCCTGGGCCTAGGGGACCTGCCCCTAAGTCCAGGCCTGCCAGGTACATTGCTTGTACTATATAAATACTTTAAAATAGGTGGGAATGGCCCCTGGTGCAGAAGGTGGAATGGGCCCCCCACTGGGGCACTCCACTCCAGTGTGCACATTGACTCTACATGTATATGGGCCCCCCAGGTGCGTGGGCCCTGGGGCGACTGCACGTACTTGCACCTATTATAGCTACGCCCTGCTGCACACTGAAGTTCTGCATAGTCATGTTGGGTGGATTCAAGAAGATAAGAAAAGGTTGTCCACAAATTATGCTGGCTTATACATTAGCAGAGTAGAGAGACTGTGGGCAGTGAGGCCTGATGATGGGGGGTGGGATAGGGGTACAATTGTACCGTTTGGCTTTTCCCTCAAACTATAAGCATTTTCTTTCTTCATTAAAATGGGATGAGTAAAATAATCATTGCAAGTTGCATATGTGTAAATAAGGGCGTTTATAGACGAGACAAAAAAGGCGGCTGATCCTTTGATCAGTCGCCTTTCTTGCCGCTCGTCTATATGCCTGGGCTGCTTTTTAATCCGCGTCGGAGGGGGCAGGCGATCCTGCCCCCTCCGACGCGGATTCCCGGAGTGCCGGCTTTACGCCGCACTTCCTGGTCCCGTGCGAGAGTGCGCATGCGCAGAAGGGCGCGCATGCGCACTCGCACTCTGCGCCGTGTCTGAACATCAGACACGGCACGGAGAGACGCCGCGGCGGGGAAACACGGCGTTTAGCGATCCCGCTTGTAAGCGGGATCGTCTATAAACGCCCTAAGTCACCAGTGCAGGGCCTCCAGAAACTGGTTTCAAAACTTACAATGGGGTGGGAGGTAAAAGGCTCCCGGGTACCAGGATGTACTAGGGCCCCACATATCTTGGGCCAGACCTGTGGGCAGCCATACAAAGGGTTTCTGAGCAGGCAGGCAAAGCGGAGATGGAACGGCTGCCGACACCCTGTCCGTTCAGAAATGCACATGGCAAGAGCCCCATGTGCGATCAGTGAGTGTGGTGTTACGCTTGCCCACATCCCATGCATGTCAACCCCTAACGCAAAGGTTGTGGGTACGTGAGGCACGCGCACACCCCACCCAATGCCAGCGCAGCAACCGCTTCCTTTCCTTTCCGGCCTGTGCTTCAAGCGCGGCCAGCAGCTGCTTCTCCACAACAGATGGCATTCCTGTGGGTTGGCATCCATGCCAACACATGGGCGTGCATTAGCCCTGCATGATATTCCCCACCGTCCATGGTGGCAGGACGCTGTGCCCGGGAATCCATGTTCCTGGTCCTAGGTGAACGGGTCTGGTGCAGACCCATTTGTGAGTGGCTACCATGCTGTTTATTTCTACCTCTGTTACTTTTCTTACTTTTGCATGAGTAGGATCTTTCCAGTGAGAAGTGATTGGGGTTTGACATGTTTCGTCAGGTCCCTGCTGACAAGTGAACACAAGTTTGTGTTGTTGTATTTTATGAGAATGTAAGCTTCAATTAAAGGCCCTTGATTTAGGTTTGAATCAGCATGTATGTTTTAAACCGGCTAGCCGATGGAGCAGGCATCCAGCCCTGTGTGTTTCTGGGATGTTTTGCTATTTTCACAGTTCGCGAAATCGCTGTAGTGTCTGCTACAATGGATGAGAGTCTTGCCTTCTAAATTTCACAGTTAAGTCCCTAAGACCAGAACATTTCTGGTATATTATATTACGTATATCATATATCCTCTGGCACAGGACACCCTCCCTGTACTAGCAATATGAGATCAGTTGAGAACCAACTGAACATCTATGCAGAAAATAAGATGGTCGACTCGTCTGTATCTTGATAATGTACAATGGTCCTGGTAAGGCTTAAGGCGTTATTTATACACTTTTATTTATTTATTTAGATTTCTAGCCCACCATTCTCCAAAGGACTGAGTCGGGGGTATATATAATGTATCAAA
The DNA here is from genome assembly GCA_003113815.1 of Sphenodon punctatus. Lineage (NCBI taxonomy): Eukaryota > Metazoa > Chordata > Lepidosauria > Sphenodontia > Sphenodontidae > Sphenodon > Sphenodon punctatus. The sequence goes on along the minus strand of QEPC01008364.1, from coordinate 7,278,868 downwards.
TACAACCCATAAAAATGCAAACTGTAAAACTCTAACGCTCCCATTAAAAACAACTTCCCATATCCTATTCTTGCCTGGATAAATAAATAAATAGGCCTTACATTGCCTTTATTTTTGTATATTAGATATTTATTTTTATTTGTTGTGTTCAGTGCCAAACAAATGTAACACAATCCATGTCTCAAGGAACTTCCTATCTTAAAATGCAAGAGGAAGATCAGGCAAGGAGAAAGCACGATTCTCATTGGCTTGTATAACGGTAGTGAGATCAGGGTGTTAGCGTGTACAAACCATCTGAGCCTCAGTAATATTTTATATATTTCAAACTCAAGGTGTAGAGATTTGCAAAGGATTTCTGTACTAACCAGAAATATCCCTGGGCCTGTTAAGGATCCGGTCACTTGGTAACAGAGGGGAGGATACAACAGTCAACAAAGAGAAAGTTGCCATCAATTTTTAATGTTATAAAATCCCATTGTATGTGGTGGGCTAGACATGCTGCAAAAACGTGCAGACGAGAGAACTCTGAAACAAATTGTGGAGGTAATCCTCGAGCCACTGAAATCAATGGCAAAAGTCCCATTGACTTTAACGGTGGAGGATGGCACCTTAGGGTAATAATCCATTGGGAGCCAGACCTGCAGGAAGATTAATTTAAGATAGGCTGATAGAGCACATGGTAACCTGTGGCAGTTGGAGTGTAGCTAAGAATAGGACTGAACAGCAAGTGGTGAAAAAGTAGTGATCGCTTTTCAAGGTCTCCAGTGTCAATGGGATGGGTGAGTGAATTGTGTGCTAATCCCAAGTGCTGCATTATTATACAAGGGCAAATCCCAGGCAGCATTTATTTACTGAATTCCCAATGCAGAAAAATGTTCGTGTTTATAGTTACAGAGAATGCTAACTTTTTTTAAAAAATCAAACAGCAAGACAATGACCCGCACCAGCAAAGGGGCCAGTCAAAATCTGTGGAATGTACAGATTTTGGTTATTTCCTCATTAATCAAACTGATTTTCAGAGAAGAATTATGGATGGGGAAGTAATGCCCACTGTGACAGTGCCTAGGGCACAACCCTCCCTCAGCAACCTTGCACGGGGAATTAGCTGGCTTACTAATCACACTGTGCTCTCCTTAGCCCCTCAGGCCTCCTGAACCGTACTTGGCTTGGGCAGGTTGGCTCTTTTGGTGGGTCCCCAAGAGTTTCCTCCCCAAACTGCTCTTTCCCAGCCAAGCCAAATCCTCCCCAGTAGCCTGGTTAGATCACACCTGTTGTCCAGGCTCTGTCTCCAGGCTGGGTTTGCTGCTTTTGCTTACCATTAGCCCTCACTCTTGGTTCACCATTAGCCCTCTCTGCAGAGCTCTCTTGCTGGCACGACACAGCATGCAACGCTCACTGCCTCCTCCAAACTAACTTCTTCCTGACTCTCTAGTTTCTGGGCTTTCTCTTCCCCTGGCTTGCTGGTCAGATGACTCATTAGCCCCTCTGTTTCAGGCTCTTAAAGGGCCAACATCCAGTCCCACTAGACTAGAGCTCATTCTTAGGGTACTTAGCCTGTCGGTCCCTTAACTCTCTTACATCTGCAAAGCCACTAGACCAAGAGTGGGGAACCTCAAGCCCGGGGGCCAAATACGGCCCTCAACAAGATTTGATGTAGCCCCTTTCCAGTGCTGGGATCTGGTCCCTAGATCCAGTCTCTACCCCCAAATACTGAAAAGCTGAGCTCATGATAATGGAGCAGAGAGGAGGGCCTGCACACAAGGGTAGAGGACAGATCCACGATCTGGACCCTCCTTTTCTTGAATAAACCCGTTAAGCACCTCAACCTCGACGTGGCCCTCGGAGCTCGTACTAATATTCAATGTGGCTCCCTAGGCCAGAAAAGATCCCCCATCCCTGCACTAGACAAAAAGCTTGCAGGCAGGGCCAGCCTTAGAATTTGCAGGGGCCCTAGAGGAGGTTGTATTTGGGCTGTGCTAGGAGAGAGTGAGGATCCCTCACTAGTGAAAATGGGCCACAGGGCCTAGGATGGTCACTCCTCGGTTGCTTAGTGGTAAGGCCAGCCCTGTTTGCAGGCTGGCTAATGAGGCAAAGAGAATTTCTAACTCCAGCAGCAGGAAAACAAGATTGGTGGAAAAGTCTGGATTTAGGGCTGGGCTTGATGTGGGGGCAGTTCAATATTTCTAAAGCTTTTGCTGTAAACTGTACTTCAGCAGCCCCTCCTCCGCCCCCATAAACGTTTAAGAGATGCATCTGCCGATGAATATTAGAGTCTCAGTTGTGGTTACTCCTCTCACAATAATTGCTTGAGTGGTTTATAGGTTTGGCAAGCTGCCAGAGCATTTAGTTCCAGTGAAGGTGACTGCTACTGACAAAGAGAAAATAGTTGTATAATAATTCTCTACTGCACTTACAGTGCTTTTTATCCTGGGAGCTCAGCATGCTTCACAATGGCTCATTGATACATTCCTGGACTTTACATCCCCAGGAAATAGGTTCCCAGCTAAAGAATGAGATAAACCTTTTAGCAGGTCGAGAGGCAGCATATAACTGATGGTAGGTTGCCTGGATCAATCCTGCCGGATGCAGAGGTTGGCACAATTTGCTTCTTGTGAACGATGCACAAGGTGACATCTGGTCAGATTTTGGCTGTGGATCCAATAACGTAGACTGTTGTTGCCTTTTTAGCATCCATTTTTGACATTCTCATGCCTATGGGAATTGGGAGTTGCTCCCAAATATCTGAAGGTCATTCAATGCCGGTCTCATTCCATTTGCTAGTGGGCAAGCACTGAGGATCCATCCAACATGAGTTATCTAGCATATTTTTTTAGCCCTTTTTTTTTGACCTTACCTATCAGTTGAAGGTAAGGATTGAATTGGGTGCAGAACAAGTAAACAGGGAGTTTTTATTCACTCTTCCTCAAAACGACATAACTAGGGGACACTAGGAAATTAATTGCAGGAGACTGAAAACAAATAAAAGAAAGTACTTATTTACTCAACATACAATTCATCTGATTGCGTTGTGTTGTTTATATGAATTTGATATATTGTGTTTATTTTCATACTGTATTTGCATTGTTGTTATATTATGTTAATTGTTATGTATTTTATTTGTTGTTTGCCACCTCGAGTCGCTTTGCGAGAGAGTGCGGGGTATAAATTAAAATTGAAAAAATGAAATCTGTGGAACTTGTGGATGTTGTGAAGGCTGGTCACCATAACCACCCGGGTTCAAAAAAGAGTTGGATAAGCTAGTGAAGGGTAGGTCTATAATGGCTCTAGGTTGAGTTGGAGATGAGACCTCCAAGTGTCGGGACTTGGAGTGAATAGCAGAAAATGGATCACTCAGTTTTAGATCTATTGTGCTCTTTTCTAAAGCAACCGAAGCCTGGCTAGATGGACTATTGGTCTGACCCAGTATGGCACTTCTGATTTCTTGATTGGCCTTAAACATGAACAGATGGACTGTTGGACGGTCTTGCTGACAGATGGACTTTGGAGGTCATAGATGAAAAATTCCACACAGTGCTGTCAACTCGGCATTTTCCAGATCACCAAATTCCCATGCTAAATAAAATGCTTACAAGAAATGCTGATCACTTGACTTGTCTTATGAGCTCGTTCATAGTTTTTTTTGTTTTTGTTTTGGAGATTATAATCCTCCAGCCACTTCATTTCTCCTTACTTACGACGTGTTATAAATCACTTTGGAATTCTGCTACCAAACTGTAGCTATGGAGACACAGGGACAAATGGGAGCACATTTTAATGTTGAGTAAATGAGCTGCAGGTGTGCCAAATATTTCAGGACCAAACTGTGAAGAATGAGAACTATCAGGCCCTGGCAGGAGCAGAGCTTGAACCCAAGTCCTGCCAAGGTTTGTAGGCTGGTCTGCTGTAGGGTTGCCATACCTCCCCTTTAATCCAGGATACTTATGAAAAATACATGATGCAGGGCTGCACTGGTTCCAATGCAGCCCTGCACCGTGTATTTTTCAAAAGCATCCTGAATTAAAGGGAAGGTATGGCAACCCTAGTCTGCTATCTATTTTGACACCAGAACTGCTAGGTGATGTTGTCTTGGGTTTCAGCTCTTTCACCTCTTACCACCTTCCTGATTGGCCATGCCCTGCTGACTCCCAGGAGAGCTCAGCAAAATGGGTAACTGCCCAATGGGAACAGTGGTCTTTGATTATTATTGTTTTAAGCTGGCTGTAAAAGGGTTTTTTGTTGTTGTTTTTAAAAACCAAACCCTTGTGAACAAAGAGTAAAAGTACTTCCATGGGGTGGGGGAGGGTTAGCTGACAACTGTCCAGCCAATGGCTGCAGGGAGAGGGAGTGGGGTTGAGGAAAGGAGTGAAGGGTCCCTTGCTGGGATAGCCACACCTTCCCTCCTGGTGGCGACAGTGGCCCATTTCACACGAGATGCACCCCCCCTCATCATGCCCACATGTCCATGTGACTGCCACGGGAGGGGTGGGTGGGTGTGGGTGTGCACTCCTGCGCTCCGCCCATTGCCCACGCACGAAGCCATTGGCCAAAGCAATGATGGATCCATTCACAGAGATCGGCGGAGGTGGGCGAATATGGGGGTGTGTCCATGTAACGGCCATCCATGCGCCTCCCCCCCCCCCGCACCATGGTCTGTCTGAAATGGCCAGAAGGGAGGAGGAAGAGGCAGTAGCAGAGCGCTCTCCCATCAGGGGGCTGAGCCTGGCCTGCCTGTGCCCCGCTGAGCAGGAAAAGTGCCGGCTGCCCCATCTCATGGATCAGCCCAAACTATGTAAAAATTGAATAGGAGAACAAGGTTGTTGCTGTCCCCCACACTCTTAACTATCTCCCCAAAATTATGCCCTTGGGCTCGCTCCTTTATTACACTGGTTTTATTATTTTTTTACATCTTCTGAAGTATACGGTCCAGGCCTCTAAAGACAAGATGCTGAAGCTAGACAGATCATCGGTCTGACCCCACGTAGCTCTTATGTTCTTCAATGCCTTTTGTCTTGGTACATCCGGATACTAAGAGTACAGAAAATGAGAAATGTTCCAGTCTAAAGTACTTTGCATCCCAGTCACCATAACAGCATTATGTATGGTACAGAACATAGCTATTCAATTTCTCTTTATTGCTTTCTTTTTGTTGCACTTTCCAACCTTTTATTGTCTTTAAGCTAATACAGAAGAAAAAAACCAACAACTGAATTACGTTTCACCTTCCCTGCTTTCCTTTTACATGGGGATGGGATTACAGTTACCTCATCTACCTAAATCAATAATCTGCACCAGAATCTAATAAGGATCTAGCAAGGCTTATAAAATAACATGAAGTCCCGATAAAGAGGAAGATAGAAATGTCCAATTAGCTCTTTGTCTAGCACTAATAGTGGGAGTTGGGAAAGAAAGGAAGACACAAAGAAAGCTTTAATGTAAGCTAGAAACAAAGGCACGATCCACAACCCACTCACTCCGGTGTAGCCTATGGAAACCCTACAGGACTGCAGTCGGGCTACTCTGATAATCATGGCCAAAGACTGATTATTTTTTAAGAACAGCAGAGCAGAACTGAATATCCTCAAAATCGAGCAAACCCATCAAATCTGGATGATCCGACCTGAAACAAACAGACCGAAGAGCGAACATTACTCGATCGTGCCCCCATTTTTTTGTAATTTTGGTGGGTTTGCTTTTTGTTTATTTTGTGTGTTTCTGTTTCCCTTCCCCCCCAATTTCCAGTGCTTCTGATGAAAACAAACAGAAATGATTGAAAAGTAAAAACAAATGAAATATCAGAAATTGCAAAAAAAAACCAACGCCAAAAAACCAAAACCAAAAGGTTCTCGATTGTTATTCAGGTCGAGCTTGCATTGCTTAAATAAATGTTTAAAAAACACCCTGCAAACGTATTTTTCTCTACCCATTTCAGCTCTAGTGAACAGCGTAATATTAGCGCTCGGGCTCTCTTGTCAAAATACTTTTCCCGTTGTTATTTCTGTATTTCCTTGTGCCTCTGTACCTCCTTGTTGGCTGACCCTGTGAGTAATTCTTCGACAATGGGCAGGGTTGATCATATCTGTCTCCCCGTTAACAGCTGTTCTGGGGACCAGTCATTATCCAAGGGTGTACTGCGGTAAGCCAATAATGCCTTATACAGGTCTCCTCCATTTTCACTTGTTTTTCTCATCAGCTGTTTTACCGTGCGGATGGACCTCTCCACTAGGGCCATTGGACTGAGGGTAATGCGGGTTGGACGTAGAGTGAAGGAAGTCCCAGTCCTTAGCAAACTGTTTGAATTCCCAACTTGCAAACTGAGGTCCATTGTCACTAAAGACCTCATTAGGGATGCCGTGTCTTGCAAATATCGCTTTCAGGTTGGCTATCACCTCTAGAGTGGTGGTATTGTTCACTGCGCAGATCTCCAAATATAGGGAGAAATAATCCATTACTATTAAATATGTTTTAGAGTTCCAGCTAAAGAGGTCTGTGTTGACCTTCTCGTAAGCTCTCCGTGGTGCAGGGTGGGGATTCAGGGGCTCTGGCTGCTGGCAAGGTTGATACTTCAAGCAAGTGAGGCATTGTACAACCACATTTTCAATGTTTTGATTGATCCAGGGCCAAAACAGTACATCCCGTGCCCTTTTCTTACTCTTCTCTATGCCTAAATGGCCATCATGAATTTTTTTGAGCATTTCATGTCTAAGGCTCCTTGGAATCACCACCTTACTGCCTTTGAAAATAACCCCATCAACCACAGAGAGTTCGTCTCTGTAGTTCCAGTATTCTCTTATGGCCAGATCACAATCGCCGTGTTCCTCTGGCTAACCTAAACCAATCTGTTGTTGCAGCAGTCTCAACGAGTCATCCTTTTCCGTTTCTTCCTTTATTTGTTGCAGTTTCCTATCTGCTATTGGAAGAGATTGCACAATCAGATCCACATAAACTTGCACCTTGGTTTGTAATGTTTCCTCTACAGATGTTGAGGTAGTTGTGGATCTCGTTAGTGCATCAGCTGTAAACATGAACTTCCCGGGTGTATACGAAACCTGCAAGTCATACTTTAGTAGTTTCAACATCATCCTCTGGATCCGCAGTGGGCAGTCATTCAATGGCTTGGTAAACAACACAATCAAGGGCTTGTGATCTGTTTCCACCTGCACTTTCTGTCCATAGATAAACTGGTGGAATCTCTGACAAGCAAAGAGAATCCCCAACAACTCTCTCTCAATTTGTGCATATCTGGTCTCTGCATGCATCATGGCTTTGTACGCATATGCCACAGGTCACCAGTGCTCCTCATGCTTCTGTAAAATCACTGCACCAAGCCCTGACTGGGACGCATCAGAAGAAATTTTGATAGGCTTCCCAGGGGTGTAGAATTTAAGCACAGGAGCTGTAGTCAACTCCTGTTTCAAGGTATTCCACGCTCCCTCCTGCTGAGCGTCCCAACACCATGCATTTTTGTTTTCAAGGAGTGCCCTCAGAGGAGCTGCTTTCGAGGACAAGTGAGATATATACTTTCCTAGGTAATTCACCAGCCCCAGAAACATTGCACATCTTTCTTCGACTTTGGTAGTGGCATGATGTGAATGGCTTCGACTTTCTTTTTGTCAGGATTTACCCCCTCAGGGGAGATAACATCTCTCAAAAAAGTCAGTTCCGGTACTCCAAAAACACATTTGTCTTTGTTGGGTTTCAGATTTGTGGCTCTTGTTGCCTCCAAGACCTCCTGAAGCCTGAGGTCATGTTCTGCTTTGGTGGAGCCCCAAACAATGATATCGTCCATGGACGTGTCAACTCCCTCAATGTGCTCATATATCATGTGCACTGTTCTATGATACACTTCTGGAGCCCGAGGCTATGCTGAATGGGAGTTGTAGAAATTGGTATCTGCCAAAGGGAGTATTAAAGGTGCAGAGTTTTGCACTTTCCTCGGTGAGCTTTAATTGCCAAAACCCTGAGGAGGCATCCAATTTGCTGAAATAACGAGCTGTTGCAAATTGTGCCATGATTTCCTCTCTAGTGGGCAGTTTGAAATGTTCCCTTCTGATGACCTTGTTAAGGCTCCTAGGATCTAAACATACCCTCAACTTTCCAGTAGGTTTTTCCACTATCACTAAGGACCTCACCCATTCCGTAGGTTTCTGGACCTTCCGTATGACTTGTAGAGCTTCCATCCATGCAAGCTCCTCTTTAAGTTTATCTCGAAGTGCAAATGGCACCTTTCTCCAAGGATGAACAACAGGGGAGACCTCCTTGTTTACTTTAATGGTATGTTCCCCAGGCAGGCAGCCAAGTCCTTCAAACAAATCCTGAAAATTTGAGAGTCCCATATTCCTGGTTATCGTGGGCCTTCAAAGCAAATATACATTTAACCAGATTTAGCTTTTCACGAGCAGCCAAACCCAAAATTGGAGTCAAGTATGGTTGTACTATAACAAAGGCCAATTTATACTGAACATCTTTGTAGTTGATGGTAATAATGCACTGCCCCGTCACCTGTATATTCTCTCCTGAATATCCCGTTACTTTGGTTCTCGTTGGATGTAGCTTTGGCCTCGGGTTCAGTCGTTTATAATCTTGTTCTGGCAAGATGTTGACCTGAGAGCCTGTGTCCAGCTTAAAGGACACCATTGAGCCTTGCACTTCCACTAGTTGGAACCAGTCTTTCCTTGCTTCCTGGTGACTCTAGTGCATCTATGAAATTCCTCCTCCTGTAGCTGTTCCACAGTGTGCACTTGTGGTGTCACTACCGGCGATCTGCAGCATTTAGCAAAATGATGATGCTTATTGCAGTTCTAATACAGCTTGCCATATGCTGCACGCTGTCTGAAGCCATGAAGCCACAGTTCTTGCAGGGCTGCTTCCCGCCTCTATCCCCTTTTGCAAAAGTTTTTCCAGCTGGCCATTGCGCTCTTTGGGTTATTTTTTGCTGTCCCTCTTTTTTCATGCTTACTACATGGACAGTCTCCTCTGGTGCCTTAATTTCCTTCGTCTGGGCCTTCACCACCTCAGCTGCCTGACGTATCTGTAAAGTTTTTTCTAGGGTGAGATTTTCTTCATGTAGCAGCCTTTCTCTGAGTACATTGTCCCTGAAGCCACAAATAATCCTGTCCCTGATAAGTGAGTCTGTTAAGTCCCCAAAAGCACACGTCTTACTCAGGGTCTTTAACTCGGTGGCATATTGCTCCACCCCTTCATGTGTTGCTTGCATGTAGGTGAAGAATCTGTGCCTTTCAAAGGTCTCATTTCTTTTTGGCATGCAATACTCCTCAAACTTTTTCAGTATCTCAGCATATTTCATGCGTTCATCATCTGCAAACTGGAAGTTATTATAAATCTCCAATGCTTCCTCCCACACCACATGCAGCAGCAGGATGGCAGATCTTACTTGATCACTTTTCTCTTAAGCCCCTATGGCAGCTAAATACAGTTCAAATTGTTGCCTGAATTTCCTCGTTTTCAGCCACATTCCCCGTCATTTGGAGACTTGATGGCGGTTGTAACAACTCCATGTTTAGCTTTGTATGCTGTGACCGGGAGCGGACTCAGCTTGCAAACAGGACGTAGGCCTTCTGCAGAAACTCCAAGCAGGCCTCAGGCCTTCTGCAGAAACTCCAAGCAGGCCTCAGGCCTTCTGCAGAAACTCCAAGCAGGCCTCAGGCCTTCTGCAGAAACTTTTTTGTGGGCTTCTTGTTCACCACCAGTGTCCCTCTCTTGTTCACCACTTCTGTCACCATGTCATGTTTTGGGTTCCAGCAATAAACGTCAGGAACAGCCAGGAATTCTAAACATACCTTTATTTGAACTCTAAGCCTAAGCCCTGTACAAGTGCTCTGAGATCGGGCCTCCCAGTGGACGGCTCCTCCCCCAAAACCCTCTCTAGGATGTATCCCTCAATTCCTGTCATTATGTTCCCTGCAAGGGAGTGTCTCTAAAGTATAACAATCACTACAAACAGTACAGACACTTAAGTACAAGGCTATAAAATATATAAATAATTCACTAGCCAGCCATCAAAGACTACCTGCCAGATTGGAACTTGCATGGGGAAAGCAGACCAAGGCTGTAAAAATCCACTTGCCAGTTCAAAAAATTATACCTGCCAGAGGCAAGCAGGCGAGTGGATTTTTATAGCCCTGTTTAAGCATAGCCTCCTGAGATGACAGCCTGTATCAACGTGGGCTGCTTATCCTCAAACATTTTCCTGCAAAGTAGTTAACAGTGCGAGTCCAACACCACCGCACTTAGCTACTTCTCAGTGGAGTCTGTATTTCCCCCTCCCCAGACCACTTTGAAACTAGTACAAGCTCAGAGGGTCACACAGACGTTGGGGGGGTGGAGGGTGTGTCTGCTCAATCATGGATCCATGTCGTGGATCTGTCCCCCCATATCCTTGGGTGCATGTCCCCATTTCTACTCCCTGAACGCTGAGCCCAGTTTTTCAGCGCTTCAGGGCAGGAACTGGATCCAGGGGGCCAGACCCAGACACAGAAAAGGGGCCACATAAAAACTAGCTGTGGGGTGCATTTGTTTTCCAAGTAGGATTGCCAGATCTGCAATTTTTTTCTATGACACTTATGAAAAATACAGGTTGCAGGGCCCTGCATTGGCGCCTAGGGAATTTTAAAGGCCTGGGAAGGTCTAGTGCTGTCACGACACAGAAGGATTGGCCTAGGGCGCCAATGCAGGGCCCTGTAACATGTATTTTTCATAAGTGTCCTGGAAAAATTTGCAGATCTGGCAACCCTATCCCCAAGCCTGAGGTTTTAGCACCTCTGGTGTAGATGAACAGAAGCCATTCACTTCTTTTGCAGCAGTCTGGACTGCACTCTTCTGTCCCTGGGGCATTCTCAGATACAGCTTCTGTTGGAGTGAATGCAGATCTGGGTAGATCTCAACAGTGATTCTGGAGTCAAGGGGTAACTTCTGTGGCAACTGGGTGGGTATTAACAACAGTGACCACCTCAATGTGGAGTGTTTTCATGAGCAAACACACAGACTCGATTTATTGCACCAGTGATTTGGTTACTCCTCAGATGAATATTTGTGGTTGAAAGGCAGTGTGTAGTTAACGCAAAGATCCCTTGGAAAATCCCAGTCCAAGGGAGTTAGTTACAGCGAGATCCCTGAGCAGTTTTGTGATAGCGTTAGGTGTTAGTGCCAACGTGAGCAACATGAAAGTCAATGGGACTGGTGCTAGTGCTGATGCCATGCAGCTTGAGGATCACGGTTAGGCTCTTAATGCTTCTAGACATCTTTAACATTCCCAGCTGTAGTTAACCTAAATGAGTAAGTGACAAATTCAGTGACATTGTACTTGCTATACTAGGTATTTCTATGCCCCCCACTGCTGTAATCCCTGAACGCCCTATGATAATTAATTTGTTTATCCTCTCAGCATCCTTGTAAAGTGGGGAAGTGCTGTAGTACCCATTTTACAGCTGTGGGAACTGAGGCACTGAGTGGCTTGTTCAAGGGTCACACAAAAAGGCAGAGAAATGTACCCAGGCTGCCTGACTCCCCCAAACTGGTAGTGTAGCAGGGAGCAGCATAATAAGGTTGTGGTGCCTTTAAGAGGGACTGAGTGAGGCAGAAGCCACACCCACTCTGAGGTATAAAAGCCAGAAGACAGGCAACAGAGAGGCAGAAGTGGTCTGGAGTTAAGAGGGAATATGCTGCTGTAGAAACTGTTCCTGAGCTGGAAAAGATAGTGGTGTTGATATGCAGTAGGGGTGTGTGAACACCTGGGGGTTTGGGGTTTGGCCTGTTTGGGGTTTGGGCCCACCAAAACCGTTTGGGGGTTGAGCCTGAGCCTGTTGGGGGGGGGGGGG
>QEPC01008364.1:7247599-7267009 GCA_003113815.1 Sphenodon punctatus | reverse complement strand
GGGGGGGGGGGGGGCAAACTTGTGAGGTGGACAGGGGGGGACCCTGTTTCCCCTCCCTCCAGGCTGCATGGGTGGTGATGCTGGGGCTCCAGCCCTGGGGCTGGCAGTGGCAGCGGGGCTGGCTCCAGCGGTGGCAACGGAGCGCTTCAGGCCTCTACTAGGCCTTCTGGGTCACCTGACCCGGAAGGCCTAGAGCTGGAGATGCCCTGGTGCCACTAGGTAGGGAGGTCCCTGGGGTGGGGGGGTTTAAAAAAAAAATGTAGTAGGCTGCACGGGGTGGGGGAGGTGAGCTCCACCGCCTCTTCCACCTGTGCAGCCTGGAAGGTTCCCCCCTGCCCCTGCCCAAACGGGTTCGAAACCTGAACTGGGTTTGGGCGGGGGGAAGTTTGGGTTCTGGGAGTTTGCGGATGGGCCAAACACCCCAAGTTTGGCCTGAACCTTGAGCCCCTGAACCACGTTCGCACATCCCTAATATGCAGAGCCTGAGAGTTGTGGACTTTGAGATAGAGGCTTGTGAGTAATGAAGGCCATAATGAACTGTGTGAGACGCTGAATGTCCAGAGGCTTGTTGCATGGCCGGAGAGAAGTCTGTTGATGTAAATCAGGGGCGGGGAACCTTTTTGAGGCCGGGGGCTGCATTGTCGGTCCCCGAACGTGGTGGGGGCTGCATGCTGAAACCAATTAAAAAAATCAATTAAATCAATTAAACAATCAATTTTAAAGCAAGTAAAACTATTACAATATTAACACACACACACACATGCTGACTCGCTCCCGGATTCACTTGTGCCCGGGTTGGCGCTAGCCCTGGCCCTGTAAGTGGCGGTGGTGTTCTGCCCGTGGGCACCGGTGCCTGGCCCAGCACCTGGAGGGGTAGCTCGGTGCTGGGGTGTGGGTAACAGGAGATCCTGCCCATGCAGCGCTGTGTGTGGCCCCTGCCTCCAGCCAACCATCCTTTGAACTGAAGCCCCATTCTGGCAGGCAGTGACTTGATCTGCAGGCAGACCGCACCTTTCCTATTGTGTGCAGCTCGCAAAGCCCTGCGCAGTGAGCCGGGTGAGCCGGGCGATGGGCTGTGCACAATTGGGAAGGCCTTAGAGACTGCTGGGCCATGGGAAAAAGCCCTGTGGGCTGGAAGTGGCCCATGGACCAGAGGTTCCCTACCCTGGCGTAAATAAAAGGATTGTTTAATGCTAATTCCCTAAGACTGTATGACTGGTTATGTGACTTGGGCCAGGCTCTTGCAGACATTTACTCCTGGGGAACGCTGCCCTGTTACAGGTAGGTACCTTAACTGCTGACCCCTTAAAAAAAAATGTATATGGCACCAGTAATGTGCCTAGTGTTGAATGTTCTTGATTAGAGACTGGTTCTCACCCCAAGGGACTTGCAATCTAGGATGGACAAGGGAAGGGAGATAAGGAAGAGGGGAATATAAGGAGAGAATGAAGAACATTCATGAAGTTTTATTAGTAATTTATTATTATTTATACAGCACAAGAAATGTAACTGGCACTTTGCAATCAACAGTTTTAGTCAGGTCCCTGCCCCAGTGGGTTTACAATCTACACAAGGAAGGGGGTTGATGAAGGGAAGGGGAACAGAGGGAGAAACAGGGATATAGCCAAGAAGTTGCCAAGTTACAGGTGCACATGCTTAACTTAGTGTATCCTGTATCTTAACGTTAGACCATTCTGTATAAAATAGCTTTTGATGAGGTTTTTCAACTTGCGATAATCAAAAAGGGACATAATATGCTGGGAAGCTGTAATGGGAGACTTTGCCTCCCATCAGCTAATCTCGCATCCCTTTGAAAACGTTAATGAACTGAGCCAGGCAAAACTACCCCCCAGGGTTCAGCTACTGTCCCCAATTTACAAGTGAGGGCAATGCCCCCCCATTCAACTCCAGTGCCCCCAATCATTGTTCTTCTTTCTGTCTGCTTTTGCCCTCCTCCTAGATGTGCCCCCCTGTATAGGCAAGTGCTCCCTCATTTGAGAGACTTTGGTTATGCCACTGCCAAGTCCCATGCTTTAGTGAGCAAAGAATCTGTGGAAGTTGGGGGGTGGGGAACGCAATGCCAAGGGGTCAAATGCAGCATGGGGCTAGTTTTTATTTAGCTCCTTTCTCGTTCCGTCCCTAGATCCCAGTCCCTACTCCCATGCCCTGTGAAAGAGTGAGCTTGGGGGAAGCCGCAGAGATGAGGATGTATCTATGCACAAAGATAGGAAATGGATTCATGCACAGATCCATGATCTGGATCCTCTTCCTTCCCCCACCCTGATCATAACCCTTAAGCACCCCTGCTCCGAACTTCTATGCAGCCATCTGAGCTTTTTACTAGTGGCCCACGGGAGGAAAACGATTCCCTACCCTCTGGCCGAAGTTCTTCTGCAATCCTGCCTAGTAGGGCATTGAAATGGAGCCCTCCTCTTGAAATGAAGGGCTCGGGTGATATGCTGAAGAGTAGCACTGCAATCTAATGCAGCAGAGACCTGCAAACCCACACCCCACAAGGCAGGGTGCATCAGACTGCTGGACCTGTGCTAATAGGGCTTGAGGTGCAGTCCTCTGCTATTAAAGACAATGGGGATGGAACCATCGACTTCAATGGGACGAAGACTGCTTGTAGTGGGGAGGATTCTCAAATGTCCAGTTTCAGGTGGGGAGGTCATAGCTTTATCTCAAGTAGCCTGTTCCTAGGGTTGATATTAGCCACTTACCACTAGGGTGGCCAGATATACAAATTTTAGAGGATACTTATGAGAAATACAGGTTGCAGGGCTGCATTGGCTCCAATCCAGCTCTGCAACCTGTATTTCTCATGTGTCCTTTACAATTTACATATCTGGCCACCCTGCTTACCACCAATCAGCTTTTTAACATGAACATCTAATTCAAGGTGTCTCACCCCAGCGGGGCACAAAGAGGGTTCCCCAACAGCAGTGCCAGCCAGACTTGCAATTCTGAATGTTTTAAGAGTACCCATACTCTTTCCCCCACCCCCTTTCCCCCACCCCCCAAAAACAAATAAAAATCAGAACATCCAGAATTGTGAGTCTCTCCTGGTGAATGTCTTCTGGCAGAATTCTGATCCCAACAACACGGAGCAAATCAGCAGTGTCAAAGTGAACCGGAAAAGGAATGGGGATTGGTTGGACCAGAAGCATTTCCAAGGAGGATTCCACATGCTGTATTACTAGCTCCTGTGATTTTTGTCATGTGCAGGGAACTGGGGCCCAAAGATGTACAGGATTGGGTCCAAGGAGTAGGTTCAGGATCAGGGCTGGGCTGGGAGCAGGGGTCTGAGTAATCTGTGTCCGGGTGCAGACTTAGAACGGTCTGAGGCAGCATAGAGTACAGGGCTGTGCATTTTGGGTCATCTGAAGAGGGAATTTCCTGAAAAATGGCACGCATGTGCGTGTGTGTATGTGTCTGAAATTTGGCAAGTCTCCCCCCCCCCCCTCAAAAAAATTGGAGCCTCTATCCCAGGCCAGCAGCATTATTAGCCCTGCTTGCTTCTCAGCACTTGCATGCATGCACACCATGCTAGCTTGGCTCAGTCAGTTCCTCCACTTGGGCATGCGCAGGAGGCTGCAGACAGGGTGGGGGTGAAACAGTGACCTCTCCTATTGGCTGTGTATGGGCAGCAGTAGGCACCGGTGTTCAGGAGGAATTATGGATCTGGATCCGTATTACAGTTTGGATCTTTAATTCCAGACTTAATTATGGATTTTTATTTAAATCCATTAAAATAAAACTTGTGCATGTGCAAAATGGCAGGCGGACTGTTCTGGCATGTGCGGCCTTTTTTACAATGACGGCAGCAGCATTGCTACCATTTTGGAAAAAGGCAGGCGGTCTGCGCAGGAGCAAAATGACTGCTGTTCATGTCCAGACCGGCTTCCATTTTTCAAAATGGTGCTGACTTTTGGAAAGGGCTGTACGTGTGCAGAACGGTCCAATGGCCACTTTGTGCATGCATTTTTAAATTTAGCCTAAACCGCAACGAGGGTGTTGCAGTTCAGTATGGATTAATCTGTAGTTGCCCGTTGCGAACAGTTAGATTTAATCCGAATGCCATCCCCTACTAGGCAGAGTGAGCAATGCAGCACCCCTTCCCCTCTGTTTATTGATTTTTGAAATAATATTTTTTATTTTCGATATACACCAGTCACACACTCTTTCTATCAAACCTTTGCCACTCATTTCCAGTCGTGTCGTCGAGCGGCTGTATAACAAACCTCTAGTGTGGCCATACGATCATGCCACTTCCGTTGTGGAATCCCCAACTTTCCACTTTGCTACCTTTATACCCCCTCCCCCCCTCCAGGCTTTCAATATATGTCTTTAAGGAAGGTTGAGCTAGTAAGCGTGTCCGTCTTGATGTATTGTGTTAGAACTGTCCAGCATGTAGCCCACTTCGCGTAGAATTCGGTTAAGTCATCCTCCAAACTTTCTGTTATGCGCTCCATTGAGATCATGAACCATAGTCTATGTAACCATGCTTTTCTGCTTACTCCTTTAGCATGCTTCCATGTGCTGGCAATTGTATGAATGGCTGAGAGGAACATGTTCTGGCAGAATCGCTGTTGTGATGTACTCACAGTCTTAGCTGGGTATATCCCCAGTAGCGCAATCTCTGATCTAAACGGGAGGTTCTTACCCAGTTGTCCCTCCACTGTTTTCCATATTTTCCCCCCGAATCTCTCCACTTTTGGGCAGCTCCACCAACAGTGGAGGTATGTGCCCCTTTCCCCGCACCCCCTCCAGCAACTTGGAGGGTATGTTTCTCTGCATTAATCCTATCTGGGGTGATATACCCCCGCTGGGTTAGTTTAATTTGTGGTTCTTTTACCATCAAGGACCCAGAGCAATTTGACATATGTTTCCATATGTCCTGCATATCTTTCTCTGTAATATTTATCTGTAGACCATCTGACCATTTCGATATGTACCCCGCATCAGGGTAGTGGTAGAGGGCTTTCACCACCTTATGCAATATTGAAAATATGCCCCTTTGAATTCCCTCATTAAATACAATATTCTCCAGGTTGGTTGGATCCCTACTGAAATGGGCCCTGTCCTTTGCATTATTCATGGCACTGTGTAACCTGAAATATAGCCAGAAATCTACCTTCTCTTTAGTGGCTGCCTCAGTGGTATCCCTGGTCACGAAGCGCCCTGCTGTGAATAAATGTTTTGCCCTGGAAATCCCTTTCCCCCTCCATCGCGTCACGGTTTCTAACTCCTGTTTTATTACTTTGTAAAGTGCCAGGTACACTGCTGGCGCTATATAAATGTTTGTTAATAATAATAATAATAATAATAATATTCCATATAGGACCCACTCTTTCCAGGGGGCGTGTATGGAGATTTCCCCTGTACCATCTCTAATTTATTGTAGCACCCCATGCCAGGTAGTTATGGCGGCCCCCGCAAAGGGATGTAACTTCCCTTCCCCCCTGCTCAATCTTATCTTTTCTGTATTTTCAAACAGCTGCCAGCCCTGGTTCACTCCTAGTAGCTTTATTTCCAAATCTCTCCACTTTGGTTCTGCACTGTCCTGATGCCAGATTTTTACCACCCTTAATGCCGACGCCTTATGATAATATCATAGATCTGGTAAGTTACACACACCCACCCCACCCCATTTCACTCCCTGTCTTTAATATGGTCCGTCTTGTTCCCGGCTTCTTTTTGCCCCAAATTATGAATTTCATTATTGTATCTATTTTTTGGAAGAATTCTGTGGGTATTTGAATCAGAATCGCCTGTATTGTGTACAGGATTTTTGGTAATAATAGCATTTTAATTACATTTATTTTTCCTAGCCACGAGCATCCCATCCTGTGCTATGAGTGCTGCTTGTCTTGGAATTCCTTTATCAACGGTAAGTAATTTGTCTCGTATAAATCTTTCATGCTCTTAGTCAGCTTTATCCCCAAGTACTTTGTGATCCTGTTTACCTTGTGTTGGAAGCATATGGGAATCCCCCCTCCTATCTTCTGGAATCTTAGCGCCTTGCAAGCATTTGTGTTTTATCTAAATTAATCTTGTAACTCGACAGGGCTCCAAACTCTCCTAATGTCTTTATTAGTTCAGGTATTGATGTTTGTGGATTAGAAAGTGTTAATAGCATATCATCTGCACAGACCATTGTCTTATGCTCTTCTGTCCCACTTTTCACCCCCACCCCCTATCCTTATGTTTTGATTTATAGCTAATATGAGAGGCTCTATAGCCATGTCAGAAAGGAGAGGCGATAGTGGACAGCCCTGTCTGGTTCCCCTTGTTAATTCAAACACCGGGGTTAACTCTCCATTTATTAGCACTTGAGCGGACGGCTTCTTCCACCCACCTCAAAAAAGTCCCTTCGAATCCCATACCCTCAAGAGTAGAAGAACAGTCGTGTTGTAGGGCTGAAAGGAATTTTTCCTATTTGTGAAGAGATCTTGCATATGAATGATCACAAACGAATCTCCAAATTCATCAATGGCACAATAGCAACATTTGCAAGGTCGCTTGCGTTTGATATTTCAGCTACTTTCGTATTGCGAGTTGCCAAAGAGGAATGAGTTCCACCCCCTCAGCCAGTAAGCTCCCCCTTCTGCAATTAAGTCCCACCTCTCACCCATTTACATGCATACACATGCCTCCTGGCGTTCCTAGAGCACAAAGAGACAGAACGTCTCCTACTTAGGTTCTTGTCATTCCATCATCTCCCCATTGTCCCCCTCAAGCGCTCTTCCTGGGAGACAACCAGGAAAGAGGTCCCTGTGGCTTGAATACCAGTCTTCTTGGGCGTAATGAGACGATAGCCCGCGGAGGCCATGCTCCGTTTGTGTGGCCCCCAGCTCACCTGGCTAGCGTGTACAGCCTAATAAACAGGCAGCCCCGCTCGCAGGTTTAGAACAAAAAAAACCTAATGCACGTGCAGATGTTCTTCCCTGCTGCATCATTGATGGGAAGTGGGCGCGCATTAGCCTGCGTTCATCTGCATGATGGGCTCCAAATGCCCCAAGACCCTGCCACGAGTGGAGGCTGCATGTCCAGTGAGTGGTGGCCATGTGGCTGGCAGGGGCAAGCACCTGATAAACGAGCAGGTGGACACTTGCCTGGTGTGGGCTATTGTCTTGTTTGTTAAAAGCCTTTGACCCTTTTCCCTGAAGGAGTGACAGTGGGATTCAGCACCCAAAGAAGGACTGTCCCTCCTAAAGAGAACCTGTTGGGAGGTATAATACTCAGTACTTCGTTTGTTTTGACAGAACTACTTAGCACTAAGCAGTAAACGCCGGTGCTCAAACAGCAAAATAATTAAGATTGGTGAGCTACAAATGACTTACTCTAGAGTAATCCCATTGAAGCCCTTGGCTTAACTACAGTAAGTGGAGTAAACTATTACCCAAGTAAGTGGCTTGTAGATCATGGCCAAAAATACTAGAGCTGCGTGTTTGAGCCCTTCTGTACCTCCAACCTGAATTAAGCAGTTGGGAGGCCACAAACTATCCTAGGAACGTTCCGTTCCCTTTGACTATTCTGGATTTTAGGTTAATAAAACAGCTGCAGTCACTTACATATTCATTTTTCCTGGAGAGCTTACTTAACTGTAGAGTCTCTTAATTCTCTCTCCCCTGCTGGATGATAGTGCTCAGTTTGATTCAGATTAGCAAATTGTTCCCTTTCACCTTTAAGTTCCAATTCTCCTTCTCTCCAACCTCAGTCACTTTTCTCATTCCGTTTCCTGAAATCATCCCTCCGGTTCCATTTTGATGTTTCGTCCTTTGATGTGAGGGCCCAGTTTCTCACCTCCTACTAATGACAAGGTGTTTCGCCTCCTAACATTGTGCTGGCAAGTTCAGACAACTCTCGCAGCAATGAGATTTGTTCTTTTTGATGTTGCCAAAGTGGAGCATGCTGGTAGCTTTTAAAGAGACGTTCCTAGATTTTTAAGGTCAGAATGTACTGCCGAGATCATGTGGTCGGCTCTGATGTATGACATGTGGTTTGATTTTCTGCCTTGTATTACTAAGAGTGTTTTTAAATGAGTTCTGCGGAAGGGGGAGTTTGTGCCTACTGAATGGCGTGGCTGTGGGACGCCCACGCATGCATTGTGCATGGGAGCACTTCAAACGAGCATCTCCCTGTCTGCAGAAGCGGCCACCCTGGCCCTCATGGGGGGACTTGGGATTTTTTTCAGTCATGCTCTGTGTGTGGCCATGAGTGGCTGCTACGTGGGTCACAGGAGCAGTTGGCTGCATGGATGGTGGTGGTGGTCACCTGACCTCCTGACCTGGAAGCCCTTGAGGGGTTTGCCCCGCTCCCCTGTAGGATCAGCTACCCTGGGCCCCGGGTGACATCACTCCTCTCCTCCCCCCCACCACGGGGGGAGGATTGCAGCCATTGGGGTCGTGATGGGGCGGGGGAACTACAGTCCCTTTGGAGGGTATATTTGACTGTGCGACAGGACAGGTGCTTGGTACCTGTCCCTCCACTACCCTCCAGGCAGCAAGTCAGGTGGTTCACGATCAGAGGGTCCCTGGCCTCAGTCTGATGCTGTGGAATGTGAGGTTGGTTGTTGTTAAAGCAACAACTGTCCAGGAGCTGATCCTGTACCATGTGGTGGCCTCATGTGCATTATGAAGACCTGGCTGGATACTGAATCTGGGCCTATTCTGACTGATCTTGTTCCGGCTGATCTTGTTCCGGCTGGCATCAGCCACGGTCCGAGGGATTGGGGAGGGGGGTGTAAGTGGAGCCATTGTTTTTAGGGACTCATGGTCTGTTAGGAGGTATCCGGTGCAGTCCGTCGAGTATCGAGGGCCTCCATCTTGTGATCGATTTGGCGGGAGACAGACTGGGAGTGCTGCTGGCATACCGTGCACCTACCTGTATGGCAGCATCCCTGAACGCTCTAGCAGAGCTGGTGTTGGAGGTGATGTTGCGGTCCCCAGAGATGTTAGTCTTGGGACTTCAACATCCACGCCAACCTTGGAGGAGTGGAGTATGAGTTCATGGCCGCCATGGCAACCATGGGTCTGTCTCAAGTAGTCATTGACCCGGCACATGATTGGGGGGAGGGGGGGCATACCCTGGACCTGATTTTATATATATATATATACTGGCCTTGAGGCGGGGGATCCATTAGTGGGGGGAGGTGTCAGCAGTGTCCTCCTTGGTGGCTGCACCAAGGCTGTGGAACTTCCAGCCCCGGACCTCCCCTCTTTCTGACGAACTTGTAAGACTGGGTTCTGCCAGGGTGTTTGGCGGGGGAGATGGGTGGGTGTTTTTTTTTTTTTTTTTTAACATCCTCCTGTTTTGTTTTGTTCAGCTTTAATGTTTGTTCATTATCATTGTTTTGTAAGCTGCTCCGAGCTGCTGTGTCAGGAGGGGTGGGGTATTAAGTTTTTATAAATAAATAAATAAGTATATGCAGCTGCTGGGTGAGGTCGTGAGAAGGCTTGGTGTTTGGTGTCATCAACATGCTGATGACACCCAGCTTTACGTCCCTGGTGCTTACTCGCTGTCAGTTGACTGTGGGGGACTAGATGAGGGAGAGCCGGCTGAAGCTGAATCCCGACAAGATGGAGGTGATGCTGGTGGGTAAGGTGGTAGAGTGGCATCCCCCATCACTGATGGGGTTTGCCCCCCGCTGGTCCCTCAGGTTCAGAGTCTGGGAGTGCTCCTTGATTCCCAGCTCCACCTGGATGCCCGGGTGGGGGCTGTGGAGAGGATCGCATTTTGCCAGTTACATCTGGTGCAGCTGCTCTGGCCGTACGTCTCCGTGGCCAGGTCGGAGTCCATCATCCATGCTTTCATCACCTCTAGACTGCACTATTGTAACGCACTCTATGTGGGGCTACCCATGGGGATGGTTTGGAAGCTGCAACTGGTGCAGAATCAATCATCATCATCATCATCATCTTTAATTTCTATCCCGCACTCTCTCCGAAGTCTCGAGGCGGCGTACAGCATCATCAATACATTTGCTGGGGTTCTCTCCCACGCAGGGGACCCAGCATACACAATATCACATATCACAATATCACAGAATCATACATGTCAAAGACAATCCCCCCAACTAATAACCTCTCCGACCATGCCTACACACCAGGCCAATGGTCCCATCACTCCAACTACCAATACCCTGCTGCCACCAGGGTATCCAGCTGGCTCCATCCCTCTCTCACGGGGAGGAGTCAGCCAACTCCACCTCCTCTCTAATACAATACCCACCCCCTCCATAATACAACCCAACAAAAAGCCCACTTTGGCCCCACAGTGGCCAAAGTAGACCTCTAAAATTAATTAAATAATCAAACATTACTAATTTAAACAATTCCCCATACCCCTGCCACTCCCTCCCACCTGATCACACTGGTCGGGACCCTCCACCCCCGACTGACCCTGAAGGGCCCCAAAGGGCCGCACCCTTTGGCCGCGGCCCTTTGGCTCATTGCCGCCGGCATGCGGCCTGCGGCACAGCTGCCGGTCCGTTCTTTAAATGCCCCTCGGACTTCCGGTGGCTGGTGCGAGGGGGAGGGGAGGAGGGGGGTGGAAAGATTGTCATGGTTCCCCCTACTCACTCCCCTTTCCTCCATAGGTGTCCAGCGGGTCCCCCCGGCAGCGGGAGCAACAGCGGCAGCGAGGAAGCAAGCCTCGGATGGTGAGTCAGTGCTGTGCCTGTCTCTTATACACATCTAGATGTGTATAAGAGACAGGCCTATAGTCTTCTGGGACCAATTCAAGGTGTTGGTGCTTCACTATAAAGCCCTGTACAGCCTAGGCCCTACCTGCGGGACTGCCTCACTCCCCAGGCTCTGGATTGACCCCTGCGGTCATCCCGGAGTGCCTTTCTTGAAGTCCCCTGGGTATCCCGGGGGGTGCGGGTTTCTCGGTGGCTGCACCTAGTCTGTGGAACTCCCTTCCGGCAGAGGCCCGGGTGACCCCGGACCTCTCCTCCTCTCGATGACCATACTGTTCCGCCAGGCCTCTGGTCAGGGAGATGGGTAACGGGAGGGTTAGGGTGGTTGGGTTTTTGTATATTTTTGCTTTTGACCTCACCCAATCAGTATTAATATTAGCATTGTTTTATAAGTATTGTATCTATACTATATTTTTATATTGTTTTAACAGTGTCAGTTAGACACCCCAAGCTGCCTCTGGCAGGCTGGGTGGGAAATAAATAAATAGAGCCCAGAAAATTTGTGCTTAACTAAAAAATAAATTTTTGAATGAGGTGCTTAATCTTAAAATGAAGTCTGCAATGTGATGGAAATCCACCCCTCCTTGGGCAGAGTTCTACAGGTTAATCCCACTCACTTTTAAACTTGTGCCTTATTAATCATTTGAATTTGTCCAGCTTTACCTTTCAGACTTTGATTCTTCTTATGCCTTTGTCTGCTGTACTAAAGCACCCTACACCTATTTCCCTTTGAAGGTTCTCATGCGCCATAATCAAATTGTTGCTTTACTTGCTTTTTGATAAACTAAGCCAATTGAGTTCCTTAGCCTCCATTGCTGTGAAGTCTGCTTTCCAACCCTGTTTTGCAATTCTTCTCTTAAACTGGAGAGGTTAATCAGCCTCCTTTTTAAAAAAATGAAACCACCAGAACTAGAGGCAGTAGTGGTCTCATCAATGTAGTGTGCAGAAACCAAAATCACGTTCCTACCATAATCCTATCCCTGCTGTTTGTCATAAGAAGATACTGGGCTACATGTAGACTACAGGTCTAGCAAATATGTAACGGTTAAACATGTATGTAATGTGAAAGCTGAGAACTGTAAACTCACTGCATGCAATGGAGAAAGGCAAAGTCATGCCGAACGTGTATTCAGAAAAAGCCTAAAACACCTCTGCAGACACTAGCCAGAGACTAGTTGCAAATGGATTTCTTCCTGTGGCGTCTGGACGTGACTGAAAGCACAGTCACCAGGCAGGAAAATCAAACAAAGGACCCTGGAAAGATACTTAAGGTGGGAGACAAGAAAAAGAAAGAAATCTTTTCTATCTCTTTCAGTTGGAGGAGATCAGCATATCTTAACAGCCAGACAAGGGCTGCACCGAGAGGAACTATCAAGTAAGGCCTTTTGGAAACTCTAAAGAATGCTACCCGGCCAAGCTTTCCATCGTGGGCTGTGACATGAACTGAAATACCCTTGGACCTGGATTAGGGTAAGCCTAGATCAGGAGAATCCAAGTACAGATAGGAATGCATTATTGGTTATGTTATTTTCATTTCTGCACTCTTGAGTATGATCTTGCACTGCATGCTTATTCACGATTTATTAATTAAACTACTTTTTACTGAACTTCATATGGTTCAGTGGAATTACTAATCCTAACATTGGCGGGACACAGTTTGGGGTTAATTCTGTGTTTACAAACACAGATGAACCTAGAGAAAAAGAATCTGTGCTGGGAAACTCTGTGGCAGAAAAGATGACTAGAAGGCTTCCCCCGTTGCAGGTTCAATCAGTTCTAGAGAGAGGGCTGATCCAGTGAGAGCTGCAAGCCAGGGAAACTGAGTAATGACAGCCTAGAGTGGGGTACTGAGCCCCAATTCCATGACACTGCTCCCGTTCCTCTTTTGTATTAGAGAAACCAGATGGTTTGAGTATTGTTTACTTCAGGAAACATTTTGAGCATTCAGTAATAAAAACCAAGAAGAAATCTTTTACTTCCTTTATGCCTCCTAGCTAGTGACCACATCAAGATGAAGCAGAGATGTTTTGGAGTATTGACCTAGTGTCGCTCTTCAAAACACAGGCTCAAATTCTTTCAAGATGTTGTTGTGAATCAGACCGGAGGCCAAGGAACGCCTGGCCCTTCTTGGAAACCAACTCTTCCTTTCTGCAGGCGGTATCCAAATTGCCCTGGCATCTCATGGTTCAGATACAAAAGCTTTTGTAGCCACGCGATGGGTTTTCCTAATAAACATGCTCCTTTGCTTCTCAGTGAGACTTTAATAATTCTAATTTCCTACGGTGACAAAAAAAAAAAGTGGTGTCGTGTTTGTATTACACAAATTACATGGAGGAAACAAAGGCCTATCTGATGCAAATTATTAAATTAAGAACATTTGCATAATGCCCTCCTTTTTAATCTAGTTTGCTGTTGGTAAACAGCATGTTATCTAGAAAGAGCAAAGCATTTGGGTTTTAGCTATGCATGGGCTCTTCCCCTCCCTCTCCACTCCATTCTTTTGAAACTGAGTCAGAAGGAGAGGTTTATTCTTCCCTGATCCTACCTGTGAAGCAATTTCTCTTTAAACCAGGGGTGGGGGACCTCAGGCCTGGGGACAAAAGAGGCCTGTAGCTAGTTTTCCAAGTCCTGGATCTTCCCCCTGGATCCAGTTCCTCCCTGCCCCCCTCCCCCCCCAGCACTGAAAGAGTGACCAGGAGGTGGGGAGGTGGGGAGGAGAGCAAAGGGTGTCTTTAAACAAGCAAGGCTGGAGCGGTGTGTGTGTGTGTGTCCACCAAGGGGTATGGCTACAGAGTACCCAAGCACGTGGAGTGAGTGGGGAGGGATTCTAACGGGTAGGGATGGGCGAACGCAGTTCGGAGTTCGGATTGAACTCGACCAGTTCGGTCGACCGAACCGAATTTCCGAACCGAACTCGATTTTCGAACCGAACCGAATTTCCGAACTCGGTTCTGTTCGCCCATCCCTATAAGATAATATTCCATTTAGTTCAATGGAGTTTGAATTTCTGAACTGTGTTCGGAAGTTCAGAGTTCGGATCGAACTCGAATAGTTCAGTCGACCGAACTGAACTTCCAAACCAAACTCAATTTTCGAACCGAACCGAACCAAATTTCCGAACTCGGTTCTGTTCGCCCATCCCTACTAACGGGTAGCTTCCAGGGTGTCCATTGTGCCCACTGAGGCAGACTCCGTGCACTCCCTGACTGTCCCTCCCCCCCCTCCACTGCCTGCCCTCTGCCATGATACACAGCCCCGGACATCATGGAAACAGGAAGTTACAGCAGCCAGTAACCCCTTCCGGCCCAGGAGATCGTGCTGCTGCTGGCTGTTCCCAGGCTACAGTGGAGGTGCCTATTACTGGACGGGACATGCAGGAAGCTGCTATCGGAGCTGCTGTCCACATGGCGTTGGCTCTTCTCACGTGCATCACGAGGGGGGCTTGTTGGACTTTGAGCCAACGCAGTGTTGTATTTCATGTGTGTGTCCTTGGAGCTCCTGGTAGGGCTGTGGGCAGGACCGGGGAGGCAGTGGGGCCACATGAACCTGTCTGCTGGCATGGGCGGGAGCCCTGGTTCATACAGTCAGGAGATGTGTGGGTACCTGTCCACACACACTGTTTTGGCTTGTCCCACACAGCACACTCCAGCTTCTTCAGCAGTGCCCCATGAGTGGCCCGTGTGTGGGTCACGGAAGTGCGCCTCCCCACCCTCCGCTTTCAAATGAGCCGTTGGATGCGTGGTTAACGGGGGGGCCACATATAGTAGCATCTCGTTTGAAAACAGCCAAAGATTAGGGCATGTACACAAGGCTCTTTGAGTGCTTTGTGGCTCAGAGGCTTGGCCTGCTTCCACAGGCTGCTGTGGGAGGTGCTGTGCCCACAGGGAACCAGCTCCTGGTGTTGAGTGAATGACACAACCGAGTGGGATCCCCCTGCCAAGAATGGGGCAAAGTTATGGGATTCACCCTGCCTGGTGCCCTTGAACTCGCAGTTACCGGGGTCCTGTGCTATTTTGTTGTATGGTCAGTCACCACCTGCACACGTGTGCGCATGCACGCAGCCTGCATTCAGGACTGGCCTTCCCACAGGATGACCCAGGGTGACTGACTACCCTGGGCACTGATATTTTCTCTACTTCCAGGGGCCTTGCAGTTTTTATCAGTCCCCACTCTGAGTGGAGCCCCAAGCATGACCACCTCTTGGACCACACGGCGAGTGCTCCCAAGGGAGTGGGACTAGGAGGTGGGGCCCCCCGGGGCCCTGCATTTTATTTTTGTTCCTGGATGCTGGCACGCCCTGCCTGCTTGTTTTCTAACCAAGTGGAGCAGCAATCCAATTTCCCCCCCTCATAAAGGGCCCAAAATTTTGACCCACAAAAACTGGCACTGAAACCAGAATAGAAATCAAAACTACAAAATTGCCACCCGCTCTCCTTGCGCATTGCTAGAAAGCAGAGGATGGAGTCTAAAGTGGGATACTGGGTACCCCTAAAGTCTATACTGGGTACTTAAAGTCTATTATAACTTGCTTTAGCAGCTGCTTAGTTTCCCCCTCTGTCTGGGGGTGTCTATTTTGTGCCTCCTCTTATCAAGTCTGCCTTCGTAAGCTTGGAGAAATGCTTTGGCAGCCCTATTTTGATAAATGACCCTGGTTCCCGAAACGAAGAGAAAACAAGCACAGCATTCTGGTACAATGTTTGCTTGCTTGCTCCAAATCTAGGAGCTGAGTTCCAGCAGCAGCTGGCAACGCCCTCTTTAATTCCTTCACATTGGTACACAGTATTGGGATTCATTCCCGTTGGTTGGGCATCACCGTCATGGGATTGGGGAGGTCTCTACCCCACTCTAGGTTCTCTGTGACTCTGTGCTAGATTATATTTAGAATGCAGTCAATCAAATAAACATAACCAATAATGCATATCTACCTATCCTTATATTTTCCTAACTATTCTTACTCCTTCCCAACGAAGGCACGATTGGCCCCAGAACTCCCCTCTTTTAGACGATCTTGTAAGACCTGGCTGTTCTGTTAGACTTTCAGCGAGTGAGACGGGTTGGGTGGGATGGTTTTGAGCGCTCGGGTGGGAGGAGTTTTTTGTCTTATGTTTATATTTTTGTGGCTTTATATTTGTATCTTATATGTTTTATATTTTTGTTTTAAATTGTAAGCCACCCCGAGCTGCTTTGCGGAAGGGGTGGGGTCTAAAATTGTGTAATAAATATTTAAATATAGAGTCCAAAGAATCTCTGTCCATTCTCGGCTGTGATGGTAAAACTGGGCACAGGTCTTAGACGTTTCAAAGAATCAAGTTCCTTACCCCAGGTTACCTGATACCAGGCCTTCCTGGCTATTAGTTCCTCTTTAGTTGGAGATAAGATTACTCTCTTTGTTGTCCCACTCCTTAAATACTTTGTTGATGGTCTTTTGTCTGAAAGGGCACCCACCCACCATGGCAGCACACCCATCCTCCCATTCCCCCACCGCTGCCCATGTAAAAAGGGCCTGTGTTTGCATGTGGGCCATGGTTGTGTGACTTTGCAAATCAATGTCTGTGTTTACCAGTGCCTCAAGGAGGTGATAGACCTTGTTTCCTGATTACTCAATCTCATTCATGGAATGATGTCTCAGTTTACACTACATGCAATGAGTTTTCAGTTCTCGGCTCACACTGCATATATGTTGCATTAACCATTTCCTTTTACATACATGTTCTATATGTGTTACACGTAGCCCGTGATCCACCCCCATCACACTGCTCTATCCCCTTTGAGCTACATTTTGTCAAGGGGGGTGCTCTTGGGTTAATCTTTTGCATAGGTGATTTTTAAATGAAGGCAGGTGGTTTTGACTGGGTGATTATTTGTACTGTGTAGATAACAGAGCTTCTCTTTAAACATACAAGGCTGGTTTCCTTTGAGAACATAGCTCGGTAATCCTCTTGTATCCCGAAAAGCTGACCCTTTAATGCTTTCTTTTCCTTAGCGATATGAGAGAATATAAATAAGGTGATGGTTGGTGCCAGTTACACTGGAAAGAAAGCATCTGAGTCACCAAGGAAAGAATTGTAGGCGTGTGAGGTATTTTAATGGAAAGGAGGGTTTGTTTTATGTATGTGGGCAGGAAGATTTTTTGTGGGTCTGTTAAACCCTGTGGATAAGGTGGGGAGATCAATCCTATATTGCAGGGGTGGGGAACCTCGTGCCTGGCCCTCGGCAAGTTTTTACGTGGCCCCTTTTCCAGTGCCTGGATCCGGCCCCTGGATGCAGTCTCTGCCCCAAAGCACTGAAAAACTGAACGTGGGATAAGGGAGCAGACAGGAGGGCCTGCACACAAGGGTAGGGGACAGATCCACAGCACAGAGCCATGGTCTGGGCCCTCCTTTTCTTTAATACACCTGTTAAGCACCCCCAACCTCTGTGTGACCCTCGGAACCCCTACTCATTTTCAATGTGGCACCTGGGGCAGAAAAGGTACCCTCACCCCTGCCGTATTGGCTATGAAGCCATCGGGGGGCCTTGGGCAAGTCATTATTTCAAAGCTTCCTAGATGTTGCATCGACTGAAGTCATCTCGTGTGTCTTGGACGTCTGCGATACACCTAGAACCGGTTTTAGAATTTGCGAGGCCCAGGGTGAAGATAAAATGCAGGGTCCCCTGGTAGGCCCCCTCTGTGCAACCCTAGAGGTGGTTTGCATTTGGGGCCCCGCTGGGAGGGAGACTGTAAATCCTGATGAGGCTAAGGCAACAAGTAAAATCAGGGTGAAAATAAACGAGACGATAATCCACATTGGCACTCACCAGGTAGGTGTTCGCCTGCCTGTCTATTGGGTGTTTGCCAGATGTTTGCCTGCAGCCTCCACTCACAGGGTCGTCCAAGGACATTGTGGGCGCACCGTGCAGGCCAGTGCAGGTTAGTGTGCGCTCACGCAGCCATTTCCCATCTACTAGGTTCGTCCACAGCTTCACCCCGTATCGAGGTCCACCAAGTCGGCCTAGTGTGGCTGCTAGGCAGCGAATAGCTGCAAAACAGTTGCAAGAGAAGAAGGTCCTTCTTGTACCCCCATTCTCCCCTCTTGCAACCACTTCACAGCTGATCGCAGTTCGTATGCTCCGGTGGCTGCGAGAGAGCAATCTGCTGAGAAGCGGCTGCAAGAAGAGAGCGGAGGTGCAGGAAGGACCTTTCTCCTCTTGCAGCCACGAGAGCACGATAGAAAGACGGGTCACGGCCAGGGAAGAAGCTTTCTCTGGCTGTGACACCCCCCCGCCCCTTCCCTTTCCATTGGAGACAGGGCTGGGGAGAGGGAAAGCGCTGAGCAGCGCCACCTGTGGCGGCTACCGCCAGCACATTTGTTAGCTTGACATGCTAAAACACATAAGTGGGGGCTGCATGGGCCAAACACGGAACCCAGCGGGCTGTTTGCCTTGTTTAGAAACACCCTCAGCCTTGTCCTACGGCATGTGTCATAGGATGAAAGTGACTGCAGTGAAATAAAATGTATAAAACATTAAAGGTATAGCCTGAAAAATGTCCAAAACAAGATGAGTGGGGTTGTTTTTTTCCTGTTTGCATCACATATACCGGGAGCATCTCCTCTTCTCCCCCCCCCCCATTAGATCTGATATTTAGTTGGCAAAGCCTCATGGGCCATAGTTATAATTGCAATTTATTTGTCAAGAGGCTGTAATTTCACTGCAAACAGAATGATGCCGCCTCCTGTGCAGCCAGTGATTTGTTTGGTGCAAATTCAGTCTGTGTGTCTGATCAAACATCCGGAGAATGTGAGTGTGGGAGCTTTCTGGACACACATCTTCTTTTGTGCAGCTAATCAAGCCAGCACAGCCAGGTGCAAAGCATTAGGGGAGCTACTTGCAAAAGCACCCCACCCCCTTGCTTCCAATTTCAGGCAGTAAATTAAATGTAATATGTTTGAGGACTCGAGCAAATCTCACTCTAAGCGAAATGCTCAGTCGTTACCTGTGCACAATGCAGCTGCCATCCATTCACAGCTTATTGTCTAAGCTGCTTGGATGCTCTGATTTTCCAAGGCCTGCTTTTCATTTCCGTGTAAATTGTTTCCTGTTTGTTTATTTCTTATCAAGCTGAGCAACGTTGGACTCTGAGAAACATGGCCCCAATTCTCAACCTTGTATGCTCCAAATCATGCGCTTAAATCTAGGTAGCCGAGTAAATTTATTTGTTTATTTATTTTAAAAACATATATGCCGCCCCCTCCTGTCTCAGGCATCTCAGGGCGGCTCACAACATTTAAAAACATATTCAAATATACAACAACAATTAAAACAATAAATTAAAACCCATCCCTACCTGCCCTAACCCAACCACCCCACCTCCCTCAGGAAAGGCCTGGCGGAACAGCCAGGTCTTACAGTGTCTGCAGAAAGAGGGGAGGACGGTAATTAAGCGGACCCCCAACGGGAGGGAGTTCCACAGCCGTGGTGCAGCTACAGAGAACGCCCTCCTCATGGTGGACACCCGGGGGACCCCAAGGCCGACCCAGGACCCGGAGAGTGAGGCGGTCCCGCGGGTAGGTGGGGCCCAAGCCGTTTAGGGCTTTAAAGGTTAACACCAACATCTTGAATTGGGCCCAGAAAACTATCGGCAGCCAGTGCAGAGAACGGAGCACTGGTGTAATATGCTCGCGTCAGCCCGTCCCAGTCAAGAGACGGGCCGCCGCATTCTGCAC
>QEPC01008364.1:7215545-7227427 GCA_003113815.1 Sphenodon punctatus | reverse complement strand
CCATCTCGAAGAACCTTCTTTACAAGGTAGCAACCTTCTGATCAGCACATGGGCAGGAGCTGTTTGTAAACAAACAGCCTTATCTCCCAGCCCGATCGCTGTCCCCGCTGCTGCTGCAGCACTACTAGGAGGGAGAGTCAGGTAAGCCCTCCCCACCCAACCCAACCCAACCCAACAGGGGTCAGGACCAACAATTATTATTATTTTTTTTGTTAAGAATAATTTTTAAAAAGACAGCGTGACGGCCCCCAGCCCAGCCGGCCCACCGGGAATCCTCCGGTGCATTCAATGGCCAATCCGCCCCTGCTCACTGGGCACATGATTGGTTAGGTGACCAGAAGCTCTTATAAGGCTGGGATTGGAGTTTATCTGTGAGAGAGGTGCGGTGCGGGGGGCGCAAAACTGGAAGGACCTGCCTTCAGTCTGGGGTGATATTTATGGGCGGTAATCCCTGGAGCAAGACACCCACAGTATGTGAGAGAATTCATGTTTGGCTGCTTGCCCACATTATGGAATACATGTGAGTTAGAAACTCCCTGGGCATTTTTACACACACCTTAAAGTTCTGGATTTTTCAGTCTTCTGGGTTTCCAAGTCCAACAGCGCATTCCCACATACTGAAACACGCTGGTGTTTGTGAATGCAGGCAATTTAAAAATGTGCCTACGTTCATTCACACCAGCATGTCACTAGCACATTCAAACTACTTTACAGAATGCGCTAGTGACATTCTGAACGTACCTGATTCATGCGGGGAAGGAGGCAGTGGTGGTGGGGGAACCTGGAAGTGAAGAGAGGACATTCAGCCATGCGCAAGGGGAATGCAGCGTTCTCACAGCAGGAGCCATGCGGATCTCTGGACATGCGCTTCTATAAAGGTAGGTTTTCGCTGCCCTCTCATGCGTTTGTTTAACAAATGCAAGTAAAGCAAATTAAGCGCATGGAGACTTTCCCACAGCATTAAATTATGTGGGGGAAAGAAACAAGCGCTCATTTGCTGTATGTGGGAATGTGCTCAAAGTCTGGGTTTCCAAGTAAGTTCCGGATGCATTCTTCACACACACACACTGCCCTGAGGCAGCCTAAAGTAGCCGCAGCTGTAGACGTGACAGGCTGCCGTGGAAACCAAGTGACCACAGCTGCCTACACACAAAAGTTCTGGGAGAAGTTCTATGCAGAAGTTCAAGGAGCCGGATGTTTAAGATCTGGGTGAGTGATCTAGGCACACAGAAAGTTCTGGATGTAACAGCAAACATGCAGGAGAAATGTGTGTGTAAAAACACCCATTGTATTGTTTGAACTCACATGTGTTTTGTGATGGGAGGCTGCACACATTAGCTGACTCGCAGATATTTGCAGGTCACATGGAGCGCGTTCACGCATATATTAAAATGCTGCTTCCTAAATGCAGTCAATTTCAAAATGTGCTTAAATAAACCCATGCACTAGTCACATATGGGTTTATTTAAGCGCATTTTGAAATTGACTTCATTTAGGAAGCAGCATTTTAATCATGTCACTACGCAGTATGCAGTGCCCCGCATCCCAGGCTCTCTGCTCCCGGAGTGGGGAGAGGAGCTGAGCCAGAGTTGGGGAAGCAAGGCGTTGTGACTGACTAGCCTAGTCAGTATCATGTCAGTTACACCATGCCCTGGCTCTGGAGAGCGGGGAGGAGGGAGCCAACAGCCGGGGAAGTAATTGTCATGCCACCGACATTCCGACAAGAGGATTTATGTGGGTCATTTCAAATGTGTGCTTGTAAAGGCAGCTTTTGGCTGCCCGTCAATACGCTTGAAACAAACGGGAGAACTGCTAAATAAGCACATGGAGTCTTTCCCACATAGTTCTAACATGCGGGGAAAGAAAAAAGCGCTGATTTAATGTATGCGGGAATGTGCTCATGGTTAGTGAACATCTGTGAGTGAAATTTCCTTATCTGCATCCACGTTACCCAAAGATCGGTGAGTTTGGGGGCAGAGGAAACTCCTCCTTTCCCTGTATCCCTTGCGAGAGTCCATTTCCTGTCACATGACTCCCCAGGTTTCAGAGCACACCTGTAGCTCGCTCTCTCCAGGGGATCAGGAAAGGGTTTGTAATCGGCTTCCTCCTGCCTCTCCCTCCCATAGTCTCTATGGCTAAAATGGCCACGTGAGGACTGGAAGACCAATCTCATGGTGAGCAATTGAATGCATATGTTTTGGCCACCTTGCAGAAGATAAAATCTCACTGTGACTTATAACACAGGGCAGGATTTGCAACCTGTCAAATTCACATGTTTTTTTGTACCTCATGCATTTTGCTGCTTGTCCACATTACTGAAATACCTGTGAGTTTCTAACTCCCGTGTATCTCAGTAATGTGGGCAAGCAGCCTAAGTTTGATTTGTGAGCTGAAGTCAACAGCCAGTGGGGAGTCCTGGGAAAAGCCCAGAGCTGAGCAGGGAGACACAAGGAACTGGACAAAAAAAAAAAGCTGTTTCTTAAGGAACTCTTAGTTTGGTGCCTGGTTTGGGGGGAAATGGAGGCACAGACCCCCCTGTGTAGGGAATGAGCTGGGGTGAACCTGTCCCATGGGGGGAGCAAAGGACCTTTGCAGCTTAGAGGCTTCTTGGATGAAACCGCTTTTTGACATTTTGGAATGATCCAATCTATACCCTCTACCCAAGAAAACATTCTGAATGGCATGTTCAAGGCTCAAGACATTCATTAGTGACTTGCACAACTTTCTGGCAGGCTTAGAAAATACACTGGAACCAGAAAATTGTTGCGCTTAGGACTTATTTCTGTGCAGCTGCCATTTCTGGGAAGGCGGCTTTTTATTGCAAAGCAACCTGTGGCAGACTGTGGGGTAAACTGTTGTGGAATGAGCTCTGTTTTGTAGTCAGCGGCCTGTTGTTGGGCCTGGTAAAGGGCCCAGGGAGCAGCTGGCCGGAATAAAGGACAGAGGAGCATCTCTGGGAAGAAGAGGAGAGGAAAGGCGAGATGAATTAATACAAAACGTGGCATGACAGCTCTGGAAATTTGAGGTGTGCCTTCGGATGCCTGGGAAAGACCGGGGAGAGCAAAGAGGGGGCCCACACAAGGGAAGTGCGGTACCTGTGCTCTTCTGCATACATGCTATAAATAAGGTTGCCACCTCTCAAGGTATGCCCTGGATAGTTCCATAGGCCAAAATGCAAGTGTTAGGGTCAAACCATGAGAAGTGGCAACCAAGAAATTGTCCTGTCATGGGTGGGACAGTCATGTCCTCAGCTACCTGGTCACACTGCCCTCTGGCGGACAGGGGGAGCTATTTAAATGTCCCACCTGACTTCTGGGCACAGTGCAAGAGCTAGTCTCCATGGTTTAGCAGTGTGAGACACAACCACATGCTGGAGCTGGGCCCGTTCGCCATGACCGGGCAGCATTTTGTAGAGGCTCTGTTACCTACCGCATGTACTGCTAACGCGGATATGCTTGGCTTTCAGTAGCTTCCTTCCAGCAATGCAACCAGTGGCTAATTTGTAAAATTGGAGGTGTCTGGGCTCAAGGCTGCCCCGTAAGTCACATTCCTTGAACCCTGAAGCAAGGGGATAGGGGTATTCAGAGGGACCAGTTGTGCTGACTTGCAGGCCTCACAATTCTAGCAGCCCTTGTTCCAATCCTCAGTTTGCCAGCCCTTGCTGATGGCCTGATTAAGCTTGATGGGACCAGAGCTGTGGGTTGATCCTGCCCCCAATCAGCTGTTTGGTGGTGCTGATCAGGGGAGAGACTGGGGTTGAGGTGGATGCTTTTGGCTGGGTTTTTGCAGTGTAGTAGTGACATCAGGGCTGGTAGAGGTGCTGCAACTGAGCTAGCCTCTGGCACAAATTAACAAATTAATGTGATGCAAGATTTTTAAACCAGAGAGATTGTGGTTGCCATGTTCCTGAGTGACACAGGTGGAGACAAAGTAGTTTGAATGATATCTTTTATTGGACCAACTGTTATTCCACCAAGAACAGTTGGTCCAATAAAAGATATCATTCAAACTACTTTGTCTTCACCTTATTATTATTATTATTATTATTAACAAACATTTATATAGCGCCAGCAGTGTACCTGGCACTTTACAAAGTAATAAAATAGACATGGTCCCTGCCCCTAGGGCTTACAATCTGAGAGACAGGAGCTGGGGGAGAGACTTAGGAAGGGGAACAGAGGGAGAGACAAGGGGTCTAACATTCATGAAGATGCGAGGTCTCAAGTGCACGTACTTGGCTTGGTTACGATGAGTGACAGCAGGCAGGTCCATGTTGCAAGGATAAGGGTAAACCGATCGTAGGTATAGGAATAGTGGATCAGCAGGATAAAGAGTCAGACAGAGCAGAGCGAAAGAGATGAGTTTTAAGGAGAGATCTCACCTCTGAGATTTTTAAGAAGATGATTTCCCCCAAATTCTCTCTCGAACATGAGTATGCACCAGTGTGCGAGTTCAAGGCTACCTTCCATAAGAGGAGGCCTGGAACCTTTTAAAACATTGATTTAAAACTGCAAGAGAGCTTCCATTATGAAGCCTACGTGCTGGTCATGCCAACAAGGGGCTTGGACTGAGAGTTTAGTCTTTCTCATTAGTGCTCTTTTTGGCGCTGGTCTTTCTGTCCGTTTTCCCACTCATGGCTGCTGGGAGGGGGCCGCAAGGAGGTGCAGTTGCACCTCACTGGCTTCCATCTAGCTCCGCCCCTTCTGAGTGCCGTGTCGTTATATGATTGGAAAACGGGCATAGACCTCAGAAAGCGGTGGAGCAAGGTGGATTTCCCTGCCCCTCCCTGGATGCAATTTGACTGGCATTCTTGTTCCCACTTTGCCATGTTTTGGCTTCTGAATTCATTTGCAGCCCAGATTCTCAGTTTCTGCTGGCGAAATTATTGCTCTGATCAGTCCTGCTTTTGTTTTGCCAGTCTCGGGGCTGTGGTAACAGCTCTTGATCTCTGAGGGCAAAAACATCTGGCAGGGGAAACGTCCCTCTCTGTCTGGTGTTTCAGAAGCCTAGAGTTATATTTCCAAGAATAAATGCATGGGGAATAAGTGGAGGCTTGTCTGGGCTCGAGGGTTAAAATTCATTTCAAAGCCAAAGATGATTTGGTTGCCTGGCTTTTCAGTGGGAAGCTATAAAGAGGCAGTTGTTTTCAAGGAACACGAGCTCCCAGCACTTCTAAAGACTCCATTTACTAGAAAGAGAATAACTTATTTAACTAGGCTGCTTTGCTGAGTTTCTCTTTATTCCCTTGTTGAATCTCCTCATCGCGTCCCTGCCTTTGTGGATGAGATAGCAAAACTACATTTGCATGGAAAGGAGAGACCTAGGGGAGGAGGGGCAGTATCTGAGGTGGAACTGAAGTTCACTAGAACGGGCAGAGATGGTAACATGGTCAGAAAAAAGAAAGATTTAATTTGTGCCAGGACTCAGCCATCTTGTTGTATGGTGGTGACCATTTGGAGTTTTTTGTGGCCCTGTCCTTTCAGGGCACCCTCCATGGAGTCCTAGAAGTGGTCATGTTTGGATCCCCACTGGGAGGGAGTGGGGGCCTTGCACCCTGCCGAGGTGCAAATGGGCTACTGCCGGGCCCGTGGAAGTAGAGAAAATAGAGGGGTGCAGGGCCTTGTGGTAAAGCTCAGGGGTGAAACTGACATTTACGTCCAGTTCCAATTCTGTTGGAACTGGAGGTTGAGACCAAACAAAAAAAATATTTTTTTTTTTGCCTTTTGCGTTTGTGCAAAACGGTGGTAGCTGTTCTGAAAATGCGCAGTGGCCATTGCCATGCAAGAAGATGGTGGCTGCCGTGCTGGAGCATGATGGCCACCATCTTGTTGTATAGTGGTGACCATTTTGGCTTTTTTGACCCAGCTCTAGTAAAGCTGACCCTGCTGGCACCTCTTTCAGACCTTGTCACTGCCGATAAGACCCCACCTAAGGCAGAATGCACCTGCCTCAACCCCAATCTCTTCCCTGACAGGGATGAGTCTGATCAGCAGCACAAGCCCCAGTGAACCTGGCCCTGAGCAGGGTTGTTGGAACAATGGGGTCTGGCAGTTCTGCTGGCCTCTCCGAGGCCGTGGATGGAAAGGGGGAGACTTCTGGGACATGCTTGGACCCCAGTACCTCTTTTTTTTCTAATTTAGTCACTGGAAAGAAGCCCAAGAAGTGGGATTACTTTAGGAAAGTAATGGGAGTGTCTGTTTGCCTTGTTTTGGGTAGACTTTGGGTGTCTTTAGACATAACGTCAGTGGGTGTCTGAATGTGTGTCTTGACCTTGATATGAACACCAGTTTGGCCGTGCGTTCATCATGTGGCACTGCTTACACACACAGCCCATCTTGGGGCAAATCTGTGTTACGTTCGCCACCTGACTTGAGCACGCTAGTGCTGCCGCTTCGTTCCCTGTGCCATACCTGCTAGCACGCCATGCGATATCATTAGACACCACGTTGGCCACATGTTCAGGTGAAAAACACAAATTGTCCTTGTGATGCAATGGCGTTCACATCGAGTGTTCAACGGGTGGCCAAATTGGTGTTGGGATTGTTATGGTGCTACTTACACACAACGGCGAAACACGTACTTAGGGATTTTGACACCCAATCTTTGTTATGTCAAAAGACGCCCTTTGTCACTTGCTGCAATGGGTCTTCCTTTGAACATATGCTTTAGAGGTGGTGTCCTTGAAATGAGGGGCGTAGCTACTATGGAGGAGTGAAGGGGCTTAGTTGAGCCTGCACCCTGGACTCTAGGGGGGCCCGATGTAAGCAGCTGGAGTACCACTAGGAAATTTTCAGAGTGGACCGGGGAGGGAGCAAGATCAACACTTTGCCCCTGCTCACTCTGAAAAATTTCCTAGCGGAGATCAGTCTGCTTGCAAAGGATTCCACCAAGAAGGAAGTTGTGGGCGTGGACAGGGGTGGAGTGCTGGTCCCTCTGAATCTTAAAACTGCCTTCCCGGTAGGGATGCTGCCACTGTGGGGGGAGGGGAAGGGTCTGAATGGAAGCCAGGGGAGCACCACAATCTTTGTGTGTGGGAGGGGAGGCTGGCCTAGAGCCTTTGGAGGACCCCCCACTCTCTTGCCCTTAAAGGGGCCACAATTGGGACATGAGCCTGGGCCCACCATAGCCTTGCTCTACTGCTGCTAAATGGCTTCCTTAGTGCAGCTCTCATTCCGCGGAGGTCACAGAACATTAGCTAGATGGGAACTACTTTTGAACTACTGATAATGACTTAGGCTAGATTTAAAGTGGTGACCGAGAGAGTCCTCAGCATTCAGTTTCTAAATCCTATAGCCCAAATCTGGATTGTTAAAAATATCACTCACTGTCTTCTCCAAGCAGCTGCATGGCATCTCATTAGGAAGCCGAAATGTTTCCAATTGTTGTTTCATGAATGCCGAAGGAAAGAAATTAAAGTTATGTTACAGAGGGAGGTAAAGGAAAGCCTTAAATGCTTTGTTACCCCCTTAAGGCACATGGGACACTTATTAACTCTAATAGGAACCTTTATACATGTACCAAACCACCTAAGTGTTACCGTTCTGTAAATTGCTGTTGAAACTTGCACGATCGCTAGTGTCTTTACTTGGCAATTAACAACCTGCTGAAACTTGCAGCAGAGCTCCCATATTGGTTCTGGTGCAGCCCCGCAACATGTATTTTTCATAAGTGTCCTCTTTTAAAGGGGAGGCATAGTAACCCTACAAAGGGGGCAAGGTGCAATGTGAAGCTCTCTCTTCTCCAGACAAGTCTGAAGTTCATCCCATGAGAGGTGATCACTTACAGGGTAAAATTTTCAAAAGGGCCTAAGTGTCACGAGTTCAGGCTGTTCCGTGACCCCTCTCTGCCCCCAGCGTGCTGTTGCTCGAATCTATCCCTCAGGATCGTATTTGTGCCCGTTGCCCCAACCAGGACTGGACACTGATCATCACAGGGAGTAACAGCCGCTTCAGGGAGAGCGCCCCCAAGGACATTCACTGAGCCCACCGCCCTAGCAAGCCGGGGGCATAGAATGGCCCCATGGAGGGCAGGGAACCCAAAAGAGGGAAAGAAGGGGGGCAGGCTTTCCTACCTATGGAGAAGCTGTGTGAGGAAAGAAGTCCTCCAACGCTGACCCCCCCCAGACACACAGGACGCCCCCTTACCCTCCCAAAAGCCGCCACTCTGACACTCGCGCCCACTCACTCCCCCCCCCATCACAACTCAATACTATGCCTGTAGGTAGGGTCAGTAAGAGGCCAGGACCAGGCTCTCAGAGCACTGATAGCCGGAGGCCCCGCCATTGCAGCCTGCACGCTGGTGCAGGCGCTCTGAGTGTCGGGGTTGGCATGGCAACCTGCTGATGCTCCTCCTTGATTCCTGTCGAGTCCCATCGGGGACATGGCTTCCAGGTCCGTCGCCAGCCGCGCCCATCTTCCCTGCAACGGGGTCGCAGCCGGCAGCACCAGCACCAGGGGAGGGGGATCCCACCACCGTCGGCGACCCTGTGGCCTATGGCCGCCCGGCCAGATCCTCATCGCGGGGTGGTGGTGGTGGTGAGTGGTGCACCCGGGGGCCTAGCTTCTTCCCCCAGACACGCCACCCCAATCCACATCCCCCTCGAGCCCTCACACTAAGTGGCTTCATCTGCTGCCCTCAAACCATTATTCCAGTATAGTCTAGAATAATGAAATCACACAGGCTGTTTTTAGACGAGCCTGAAGCAGCCTAATTTCTTGTGGTTTTCAGAGTCTGGAAGAAACTAGCGCCGGGGCGTTCCGCCGCTGCTACCGGAAGTCAGGTGGCTGCCATTTTAAACAGCGGCTGCTGGCAAGCTAATGCTTCTTGGAGATGCTGCCTTGCAAAACCTCAATTATGTGGCTTGTGCAAAGCAGCATCTCCAAGAAGCGCTAGTTTGCTGGCAGCAGCTGCTTGAAATGGCGACCGCCCAACTTCCAGTAATGGCAGGGGGACGTCTAAACCCCCCTGCACTGGTTTCTTTTCTTTTGGACTCTGAAATGCACAAGAAATGAGGCTGCTTCAGGCTCGTCTAAAAACAGCCTGAGACTGCTCCTCGGTAAGGGGTTTGAGGATTGTGGCATTAGGAAACTATCACATCTTTTAAAAATGGCTTAGTACCAGATATTAAAAGGCCTCTGCTCCCATTGAGGCACCAGCGTAAAAGTCTGATGATCAGAAATGCTTAACATCTTGCTTCCTTGTATTGTGGTGTTGATGGCCAGATTTTCACAAGAGCTTAGCCTGCCGAGGCGCAGATCTCTTTTGAAAATACGTCCCTAAGGAGTTTAGGAGCCGAAGTTCCATTGGCTTCCAGTGAGATTTGGGAGCGTTCGTCCCTTGTGAAAATGGGAGTTAGGATCTGGTTCTGAAAGTACTCATACCAGCAGGAAGAGCTTTGAGGACTTGACTGTAAATCCCTGGGGTGCTTCTGAAAATTGCACCTGCGGTCCAGAAAACAGACAAACCAGTGTTCAGCCAACACCATTCATGCAAATTCTCATCCTGCGGAAGCCGAGAGATTTCAGTAGAGACAGCAGCCCCTCTGGCCAATGTAGTGGCAAACATGAGAAAAACAAACCTTCGGGAGATTTCCAAATAGCTTTCATAGCTGGCATTCTCTCTCCCCCCACCCCCTTCATACAACAGTCACATTTCATCCTGTAGTTTAATTCTCCTGCTGAAAGAAGCAACTGGGAGCAAAACCAGGAGGAGAATCAGCAAGTGTTATTTGAGAAGTATTTCTTGTAATTATATTCCATTTCTTGCAGGATTTGAAAATGATATCTGAGTAAATCTTAATTTTTAGAGCTTCCTGTTTGGAAAGCAGTTTGTTACAGATTAGCACCACCATTGATGATTAGAGCACGGATCTGCATTTCCCCCCTCTTTTTATATATAAATACACACCACATTATGCAAATCGCACTGTATTCCATTTTTCAATAAAAGGTCAGCAGTGCACTGTTTGTGCAGAATGTGCAATTTAAACTTCATGTCTGTCATTAGAGATAATCTAGGTTTGCTGTATCAAGTGGGGTTGTCATAGAAACTAGACCTGAGATCTCTGTTTA
Source organism: Sphenodon punctatus (assembly GCA_003113815.1). Lineage (NCBI taxonomy): Eukaryota > Metazoa > Chordata > Lepidosauria > Sphenodontia > Sphenodontidae > Sphenodon > Sphenodon punctatus. The sequence continues at coordinate 7,217,357 of QEPC01008364.1, read as the reverse complement.
CGGCCTTTGGAGAATAAACATTTTGCATTTATTTCTCTGAAAAATACTTGAACAATTAAATAAGGTTTGAAAACAAAGCCATAATGGCCCAGAGAGAGATGTCATTCATCAAAAATCAATATATGTAATGCAGTTGGTAAGCGCTAAGCATTCAAGCAGTTGACTGACAGCAATAGTGATATATTTCCCGGGGGGGAAAAGGAAGTAACTGATAGTGTATCACAATGCCTAGAGCAGAATTAATTTAGATTTGCTAATGTGTTTTGTTCCAGCTACTATAATACTGAAGAATATTTGCTTAATTTTTCTTAACATCAGATAAGGCTTTTTTATGCTATATCTTTGGACACTCATAATAGCACTGAGACAGTTTACCTCTCTCCCCCCCCCCAGCTCTAATCTTCCTTCTTGCTCATCCTCCTCCAGATTTTGAAACAAGGTCCTTAAAATATCTCTGGTATCTGGGTGGCTAGGTTAGTAGATTTTATTTTGGGGCAAGAAGAGTCAGACTTTAGATCAGCGCTTTAGCTTATACAAGCTTGCACTTATTGCAATATACATGCCATTCAATCAATCAATTTTATTAATGGCGTAACAAAAAGTTTTTGCCAACCGTCACAACAATACAATAAAATGTATATGTATATATACTTATTCAATTCACCCATTTGCAATAAACCTTAACATAACAAATTAACCCACACACCCTCAACATATATAAACAAATATTTATATAATTAATCATTTGTATTTCCAGCTGTAAGCATCCCTCATCAATGGCCAAGACACATTAATTATATATCCAATCAAATACCTAGTATCTGGCCCCCTGCCTCCTCGCCTGCGGTCTTGAATCGTCCAGTCCTTTGTCTGGCTTCAAGCATTTGAGATAGCATACATCCTACTTCTCTCACTTTTTTTCCTCCCCCAGCATACAAAAGAAACTGAAGTCGGTAGTTACTCGGCCAATACCTTTTCCCTCCCAAGATTTTATCCAACCACTCATCCCTCGCCGCATCTGTATACCTGCAGTCCAATATTACATGTTGTAGGTCATCAATTTGATCCAACCCACACGGGCATTTGCGCTCTTCCCAGGGGATCTGGCCATATTGGCCTTCAAGCACTTTGGAAAGTATTAACTGAAACCGGCAGAGAGAGTGTATATACTCTTCGGATTTTAAAATTTCGGAGTTCAGTTAGGTATTTTTCTCTTCCCCAGGTCTCTTTCAGCTTTACATAAAAAGGGGCCACTCTACTGGAGGTAGCTTGTGCAAGCTGTTCTTGCCCAGCTATATCCTCCAGCCGTTGCAAGATCTCCACTCTGAGGTAAATAGGTATCTGCTGGATCAGCAACAGGTACCCATATCCTAAGTTATTCAACAGTATAACCAGATCCTCTCTCCAGGAAGATCCCTTAGAAACCTCCAATGTTTCCAACCAGCAGATCTTAGGTAACGCATCCTCCTCCATATGCAACATCCTAAACCAATACCTGAGTAATCGGCCTTGTGCTCTAGCCTTGACAGGGAGTATTCCCAACTCTGTTCTCATTAATGAGATTGGCGTAGCCTTTGGGGACCCCAGAACCTTTCTCATATAGCAGTTCTGGAAGCCCTCCGGTTGCAAACCTACCTGGCCACCCCAAACCTCCGCCCCATAGATAGCCTTGAGTATTAACTTTTCCTCAAGCAGCTTTACAGCTGGGGCCACCTGCCTACCCCAAATTTATTCCAAAACTTGATTACCCCATTTGCTGTTTGTTGCAACTTCAATCTTGTTACTTCCCACTGTTTGTTCCACCTGCCTGTC
>QEPC01008364.1:7190997-7204261 GCA_003113815.1 Sphenodon punctatus | reverse complement strand
AAATGGTTTAGGTGTTTAAACAAGCATTAAAACACGTGCATTTTTCACCAATCATGCGCAAATTTGTCTCGTCTAAAAGCGGCCTAAGAAAGAGAGGACACCATGAGCAAATGCTAGTGAAATTTCATCTATGTCCTGAGCAACCTCACCCAGTCAAAGCCTGAGAACACTGTTGCTTCCATCTCTCCTCCCAAAACAAAAGAAGAGTACTTTTGAACTCAGTGTCTCTCCCCACCCCAAAACTCCCAATAAAGCCTAATTCACTCACAGTAGTCCTACACTCAGCAGCAGACTGGCACAGCACAATGGACACTTGGCAAAAGGAAAAAAATAATAGTTTTCAAGCCTGAAGTGCGTGTAGTCAGTGCCTGCACTTTCCCTCTCCTGAGTCCTGAGTCCCTCTTCATCCCACAGGACTCAAGGGCACATGCAACAGCAGCACTGACTCACATGATGCCAGAGTTTGAGCCTGGCCCTGACTCTGTCCTTACCACTGCCCTGCCCCCTCATTTGCATCCTAACCCCAGGTTGGTCTCCCTGCAGTTTTCATTGAGCGAGTGCAATGCATTCAAAGTCAAAGTCAAATTCTTTGTTGTCCAGCAATTTGCTATAACAATTTTACAAATGATAAAACAGCAAAACAAGGTTAAAACTGTAAATCTATGGCGTTATAACGAATACACTCATGAGGTTAACCGCCCAAGAAAAGGGCGATTAATCTCAAAATATACATCTTGTCTTACTCCCAAAGCATAATCTTTGGGGCTTAGTCCTCAGGGAAAGATCCCCTAGGTTGGAACCAGTTTCCATTCTCTCTGCACCAGCTTGAGAAAACAGGCCACTGCTTTGGTCTTATCTACGTCTGATGCAGTGAGCAGTATCATCATCCTTTCCTCTGTAGAGAGGGGTGAATTCTGAAACAGTGGATCTATCCAAAAAGTTCTGAGAGCAGTATATCTGGGGCAATGAAATACTATGTGATGTAAAGTCTCTATTTCTTGCAAATCACATGTACAAATTCTATTGGAATAAGGAACCTGCTCTCTTCTACCTCTTACTACCGCAGTTTTGATAAGGTCAAAATGAAAGAGTTACTAATCTCCTTAAATTAGGGTCTTGCAATTGAAGCAGTTATTGTTCCAAAGCACAGGAGCATTTAACCCGAGGATATCTTGGGGCAGGCTAGCAAGTCATCCCTCACTGCGAGATCTCTTACTTTCTCTTTAAATTCCATCCTAGCTGTGTTATAAATCGATATGGTCAATATCGTTAAGGGAAAGGGCTGGATTCTAGGCCAATTTCCTAATCCCCCGCCACCATTTATATTGCACTGGGCCTTGGTGCAACCTTTGTTCGGTATAACACTGGTAAGCTAACGGTGAGGTCATCCTTTGTCCTAATTTGAGCCAGAACAGCAATGCTCTGGAGTTGGATCAGGACTTAACTTAGAGAGCATGTTTCTAGCCACAAAATTGGTAAAGGTGTTGCTTTTGGGACCCACAAGATGTTCCTTAGAGAGTGCAATGCATTATGTTCATCTCTGTCTCCTGTCTCTTGGGTGTCTACTTCTGCCACCCCAGGCACCCTCAAAAGAGCTCCATTCCCCCTTCCCTATTGGGGCTCTGTTACTCTGCCCCTAGTGGGCACATTTAAGTAGTGCAATCCACAGTGCACATGGTATGGACGATGCATCGAGCCGCCCATACCGCAGAACGACTGTGTGTCCCCAATGCTTTTTCTTACTCATCTCCTGCCCTCTCCAGGTTGCCCCCGCCTTTCAGCAAGCAGCACCCAGCACATTGCACAACAAGTGTTAGTGCATATGCAGTAGATGCTCTGGACATGCATGCGCAGTTGCCAGCCAGCTTTGTGTCGAAGGAGACCCAGAAGTGTGGTGCTGGCTTGCTGTTTTAAAGCGTCAGTGCTGCCACCACAGCAGCACCAACCCGCGACCGCAGCATCAGGGTCTGTTCCACTCCAGGGAACTCAGGCACAGTCGGGACAACATGGGGGGGGGGGACCTGGGGGCTTGTGGGGCACTGCCCACAACACCCTAAGTGGTGCACCGTACCTGATTTCTCATAAGTGTCCTCTAAAACCATCTCCAGGTGGTGAGGGGGCTGGTTGATCCAGCCTCCCTCCACCTGGAAGTGGAATAATCCAGTGCCCGCTGTGACATGTTTGTTGATTACTTTGTGGATAAAATCGCTTGGGAGAACCAGAGGCTATGGAAGCCCCACCTTGTCCAGTTTTGTGGGATCAGTTTCAGGGGCTGTCGCCTGCTTATGCGGAGGATGTTCTTGGGGCGGTCAGAGCCACCTCTTGTGGGCTGGACCCATGTGAATTCTGGCTGGTTAAGGCCAGCTGGGAGATGCTGGGGTTGTTGCTGGTGGGGGTGGTCAATGCCTCCCTTCAGGAGGGAAGAGTGCCGAGCTGCCTCGAGGAGGTGGTGGTGCGGCCTCTGCTCAAGAAACCATCGCTTGACATTGACTCCCTTGCCAGTTACCGGCCTGTCTCTAACCTTCCCTTTTTAGGGAAGGGTATTGAACAGGGGAATGTTTTAGGGAAGGGCAGTGGCTTAGCAGCTGTGGAAGCATCTGAACCACATCAGTTTTCTTGATCCCTCGCAGTCTGGCTTTCATCCAGGCTATGGCACTGAGACTCTGCTTGTGGTTTTGGTCGACAACGTCCGCCATGAATTAGATCAAGGTCGATCGACCCTTCTGATTCTGTTAGATCTGTCGGCTGCTTTTGATACTGTTGACCATGAGATGTTGGTGACTCACTTGCAGGACCGAGACGGTGTGGACGGGACTGTTCTCAAATGATACCACTCTTTTCTGGTTGGAAGAACTCAATGGGTGGTGCTGGGGGTATGTTCAGTCTCCACCGGGACCGCTTGTGTGGAGTCCCGCAAGGTTCTATTCTGTCCCTTCTCTTGTTCAACGTGTATATGCAGCTGCTTGGCAAGGTTGTGAGAGGGTTTGAAGATCGGTGTCCTCAATATGCTGATGACATGCAACTCTACCTCTTTTTTTCATCTGACTCTGGTCCAGCAGTCTTGGTGCTTACCCGGTGTTCGGTGGCTGTGGGGGACTGGATGAAGGTGAACCGACTGAAGCTGAATTCTGACAAGATGGAGAGGATGCTAGTGGGGAGGGTGGTGGGTGTGGCATCTCCCATCATTGATGGGGTTTGCCCCCCACTGGTTCCTCAGGTTTGGAGTATGGGAGTGCTCCTCGACTCTCAGCTGTGACTGGATGCCCAGGTGAGGAGTGCATTCCGCCAGTTACAGTTGGTGCGGCGGCTCCGGCCATACATCTCGGACTCCGACCTGGCCACTATCATCCATGCTTTCATCACCTCAAAACTGGACTATTGTAATGCACTCTACGTGGGGCTACCCATGGTGACTGTTCAGAGGCTGCAACTGGTGCAGAATGTGGTGGCCTGCCTCTTTACTGGGACGGGTCACTGTGAGCACATTACACCAGTGCTCCGTTCTCTGTACTGGTTGCCTATAGTCTTCTGGGCCCGATTCAAGGTGTTGGTACTTATCTATAAAGCCTTATATGGCCTGGGTCCTGCCTATCTGTGGGACCGCCTCACGCCCTGGGCTCTGGAGCAGCTCCTGCAGTCAGCCTTTCTCAAATTCCCCCGGGTATTCCAGGGGATGACTATGGAGGGGGCATTCTCGGTGGCTGCACCAAGGCTGTGGAACTCCCTCCCAGCAGAGGTCCATGTGGCACTGGACCTCTCCTCCTTCCGACAGCAATGCAAGACCTGGCTGTTCTGCCAGGCTTCCGGTGAGGGAGATGCGTAATGGGTGCGGGGACTGAAGGGTTGGGGGATAGGTTTTTTTATTTATTGGCACCTCACTATTTTATGGTGGTGTTTTTATATTTGTTTATCTTTTTGTATTATTGTATCTTATATATTTTTAATTATACATGCTCTAGCAGATCTGGTGTCAGGGGTAGTGTCCGGGGTTGCAGTCCCTGAAGACGGTAGTCTTGGGGGACTTCAACATCCACGCCAATGCCAATCTTAGGGGTGCGGAGCATGAGTTCATGGCTGCCATGGTAACCATGGACCTGACCCAGATGGTCAGTGGCCTAACACACCAGAGGGGACATACCTTAGACCTTCTGTTTTGCACCGGCCTTAAGGCAGGGGGGTCCGTTGGTGGGGGAGATATCAGTTGTGCCCTTGTCATGGATGGACCATTACCTCCTGCAGGCCTCTCCCCTGTCGTACGTCTGCCCCCAGATGGGCATGGAACCAATTTGAATGGTCCGCCCACCGTAGACTGATGGAACTGGAACTGTTCCGAGAGGCTTTGAGGGATATATCCTCTGATCTGGACGACCATCCCATCAATGACCTCGTTCGGCTGTGGAACATCTTGCTGTCGGAGGTCATTGATCGAATGGCTCCAAGGCGTCTGCTTCCCAGGTGGCAGCACTGTAAGCCTCCCTGGTTTTTGGAGGAGCTGCGGGTGCTGAAACAGGAGGGAAGGCGGTTGGAGCGATGGTGGTGGTGCTCATGTGCTGAAGCCAGCAGGTTGTGGCATAAAGCGAGTTTACGAGCCTATGCCATGGCTATGCGGGCAGCAAAGAAAAAGTTCTTTGCTGCCCTCATAGCATCTGCTAAATCCCATCCAGCGGAGCTGTTCTGGGTGGTGTGGGGGCTGGTCAGTCCGGCCTCCCTCCACCTTGGAATGGAGTCATCTAGTGCCTGCTGTGACTTGTTTGTGGACTATTTTGTGGATAAAATCGCTCGGATTCACCATGGTTTTGACGCTGCACTTCCTGCAGTGGGGCAATTAGAGGTTATGGAGGCCTCGCCTTGTCAATGTTTGTAGGATCAGTTTCGGTTGGTGACCCCTACCGATGCGGAGGATGTTCTTGGGGCTGTTAGGGCTATCTGTTGTGAAATGAACCCTTGCCTGTCCTGGCTGGTTAAGGCCTGCCGGGAGACGATGGGGCCGTTGCTGGCAGGGGTAGTCAGTGCCTCCCTCAGGGAGGGCAAGGTGCCGAGCTGTCTTAAAGAGGCAGTGGTGTGGCCCCTGCTCAAGAAACAATCGCTTGACGCCAACTCCCTTGCCAGTTATTGGCCCGTCTCTAACCTCCCCTTTTTAGGGAAGGTTATTGAGTGGGTGGTGGCCTGGCAGTTGCAGGAGCATCTGGATCATGTTGGTTTTCTTGATCCCTCACAGTCAGGATTTCATCCGGGTTATGGCACTGAGACTGCGCTTGTGGCGTTGGTCAACGATCTGTGCCGGGAATTAATCAGGGCCGTTCAGCACTGCTGATTTTATTAGATCTGTCGGCTGCTTTTGATACCGTTGATCATGAGATGTTGGTGACGCGTCTGTGGGACCGGGCGGAGGTGGGCGGCACAGTTCTTGACTGGTTCCGCTCCTTCCTGTCTGGAAGAACTCAGCGAGTGGTGCTCGGGGATCATTTTTCATCAAACCGCGACCTCCCGTTTGGCCCCTCTCCTGTTCAACATGTATATGCAGCCACTCGGTGAGGTGGTCAGGAGGTTTGGGCTGCGGTATCATCAATATGCTGATGACACCCAGCTTTACCTCTCCTATTCATCGGACCCAGGCCCGGTAGTCTCGGTGTTTACTGGATGTCTGGCAGCTGTAGGGGATTGGATGAGGGCGAATCGACTAAAGCTGAATCCTGATAAGACGGAGGTAATGCTGGTGGATAAGGCGGCAGGGGTGACGGCCCCCATCATTGATGGGGGTCTGCCCTCCGCTGGTTTTCCAGGTACAGAGTCTGGCGGTGCTCCTTGACTTGTAGTTCTGCTTGGATGCTCAGGTGGAGTCTGGTAAGGAGTGCCTTTCGCCAATTACATCTGGTGTGTCAGCTTCGGTCGTATGTCTCGGACTCTGTCATCCATGCTTTCATCACCTCTAGGCTTGACTACTGTAACGCGCTCTATGTGGGGCTACCCATAGTGATGGTTCGGAGACTGCAACTGGTGCAGAACGCGGCGGCCCATCTCCTGGTAGGACTGGGCCACCGGGAACACATTAGACCGGTTCTTTGGTCTCTGCATTGGCTGCCTATAGTCTTCCAGGACCGATTGAAGGTGTTGGTGCTTGCCTATAAAGCCCTAAACTGCCTTGGCCCGACCTATTTGTGGGACCGCCTCACTCCCCGGGTCCTGGATCGGCCCCTGCCATCATCAGGGGGTGTTCTCCTCGAGATCCCCCGAGTCTGCTGGGGGGGCCACGATGGGGAGGGCCTTCTTGGTGGCCGCTCTGCGGCTGTGGAACTCTCTGCCGTTGGAGGCCAAGCGGCCTCCCATCTCCCCTCGTTTCGACACCGTTGTAAGACGTGACTGTTCTGTCTGGCTTTTGGTGGGGAGGGTGGGGGGAATGGTTTAGGGTGGTGGGCAATTAGGGATATTTTAAAATTCCTCCCTGTTGTGTCGGTTTTAAAGATGTTTTTATTGTAAGTCACCCAGAGCTGCCTGTGGCAGGATGGACGGGCTAGAAATTTTTAAAAATAAAATAAATAAGAAAATAAATATTGTTAGCCGCCCTGAGCTACTTTTTGCAGGAGCGTGCAGGGTATAAGTTTAAGTAAATAAATAAAAACTTGCATATAGGGCAACCCTACATAGACGTTACTTTTATTGTGCAATGCTCAGGAACCTGTGCTCACTCCATTGCAGCAAATGAGGAAAACGCAGCGAACACTGTGTTAATGCTGATTTTATATTGTTTTGTTTTTATGGATGTGTTATTTATGCTTGGATTATGCTTTTTTATATAGTTTTAATATGTTGTGAGCTGCCCTGAGCTGCTACAGCAGGAGGGGGTGGCCAAGAAATCTCAATAAACAAACACAGGTTCCTGGAACCCTTTGACTTTTCAGGTAACTGGTCCAGCTGAAGGCAGCTGCTCAAATGTCCAAGACTGTAGAAGGTAGTCTTAGGCCGTTTTTAGACAAACGCGGCGGCGCCCGCGCTTGTTTGCCAAAAGACCCGGCAGCCCGACTTACACATGCTGCCACCGCCGCCGAATAGGCGCATGCGCGGGCGATGCGCATCCATTTCCGGTTGTGTATGACGGGCCTCGATCGCCGACCCGGTCAGTTCGCGGCCGGAAATGGATGCGCATGCACCTATTCGGTGGTGGCGGCACGTGTAAATTGGGCTGCCAGGTCTTTTGGCAAACAAGCACGGGTGCCGCCGCGCTAGTCTAAAAATGGCCTGAGAATGTAGTGGTAATAGGGACAGGTGGCACAGCTGCACTGGGGGCCCATGCCCCCAGGAACAGTTGTGTACCTGATGCCGGGAGGTGGGGCAGTGGGTGTCCGATTCCATCTTCTGCAAGAGGGCCCATTCCAAACCTAACTATGGCCCTGAGGTAGATGCCAGAGTTCTCATTACAAGTGTACTCCTTGAAATTGTGGCTGCACCCGGTATGGTACTCGAAACTGCGGGTATTTCTTGCGGGTAGAGAAAAAGCTGCCTGTTTCAGCTCTTAACTGTGACCGAGGCCTGTTTTCTCCTGGCAAAATGAGAACTAGGGAATAGCTGTGTGTGCTCTCCTGCTTAGCTATTCATTGGTTCTTCTGGGGAGACCATTCCTCCATGTTTACAGCAGCTTTTGCTAGCTCCGTCACTGAAGAATTGGCTCACATCTGTGAGCTTGATCCTGCTTAGTGCTGAGTGGGTCTTGTGAGGCATGAGTGTCTTCAGCTCCTGTTGATTTAACACAGGAGTAGAGAGTCCCCAGGTCTGGGGTTAAATCAGTGGCGTAGCAAGGCTGTGGTGAGCCCAGGCCCCGGTCCCAGTTATGGGCTGCCCCCTCCCCCCCAAGGGCAAGGGGCAGGGTCTCCCTATGCAGCAGCCATCCCAAGAGGGGTTCCCAGCCAGCTTCGACCTCCTCCTGCAAAGATGGTGGGGCCACCCTGGCTCCCTGGCTCCAGCAAGCCCTCCTGGAACAGCGGCAGCCCCACTGGAAGGACATTTTAAGAGTGGGTGAGAATGGGACCAGCATTCCACCCCTGCCCCCTCTGAAGATTTCTAGCAGCACTCAGGCTGCCTGCGAAGGGCCCCTCCAGGAAGGTAGTTTTCAGAGTGGGTGGGGGCAGAGTATTGGCCCCGCTTCCTTCCCCACCCACTCTGAAAGTTTCCTCATGGTGCATGAGCTCCTTGTAAAGGCCCCCCCCCTTAGCCTGGGCTGAATTGAACCGCTTGCTCCATGGTAGCTATGCCCTTGGGCTAAAAAATACAGTCTCCATTTTTTATTTCCAGTTCCTGGATCTGAGCTGCAGATCTAGCCCTTACCCTCAAGTGCTGAAGAAGTGCCCTTGGGGGGAGCAGAGATGAGGGTGTGCAGTTAAGGGCATTGGCTACATTTGCCCCCAGACTACATGTGCCCTTGTCCCTTTGGAGCGCCATGACACTACGATGCTCTGCAGTGGGCATGGCCACAGAGTAAGAGGGTGGGGCCGTATCCAAGAGGGATGGGGCAAAGTGTCTCAACCCTTTGTGATGTGGCTCCGCAAGGGGTGGAGCCACGTCCCAAAGGATCCAGAGCGCTTTTTTGCCTGGCTCTTTCGGACATGACTTTTTTCACCCCCTCCTGCATTCTGGCGCACACCATTCCTCTATGCAAGTAGCCCTTAGTCACTGCATGGTAGCTCACTTCCCCCTCCCCTATATTTAAAGATGGACTTTCCTTCTTCTGAGGTCAGGGCTCCCTGTTAGCTACTGTCCCTGGGGCCATCATTGGGTGTAAACAGATGGACAACAGCCCTGCCTCTGCTCTGCCTCATCCCCGGGTGGCCTGTCCATTAAGGAACATCCTGGAGCACCCAAACCTGGGGCACTGGCTCGAGGCGGAGCTGCAGTCCATCTGCTCGGTGGACGGCCACTGCAACTCCGCTCTTGGCCAACGGTTGTCCCAAGCAACACCGTATCATTTAGGATGTTAGCCCAGAGTGTCGGGCAATCCACCTGCAACTCTATTGGGGGGGGGGACAAGGGGGGGGGGACACACTACACAGACAGACTGAGCTGCAGCAGCTGCTGGATCTGTGTAAACCCAACCCAGGTGGAGCAGGATGTGAGCAGACACCCCCCCGGAGCTGCTCTGGAGGTGGCCAGCCCCACGTCTCTAAAAACACCCAATTCTTCTCCGCAACTTATTTCTCAGGGTGTTTCTCCGGTCCCACTTGGTGGGGTGTGCCCTCTGATTCCTGCTGCCTTCGGAAAGAGCTGGGGAATATACAGCGATGATAGCTCAGGCTATTCCAGCTTCATTAAATTATAAAGGAAACTGCCTCCTTGCCAGACGACAGCTTTCTCTGCCACCATAAACAGCCGCACGAGGTTTGCGTTGGATTTATGGAGGCACGTGAAAAGTACCAAGAGCCACGGAGATTATTTGTGGGATAGACATGAAGGATGAGGCACTTTAATCCGTTATCTGTATTGTTCATAACTCAGATCACACTAAACTTCGGAAAAAACACAAATCTCCTAGTTCCATAGCATGCTCAGTTCTGACTGTTCTTGTGCTGAAGAGCCCTTGTGTGTTGAATCCCCTCTTCTCACCTTGCTGTCCTGGGGCCCAATCCAAGTGTGCACCATGCATGCACCAAGTGCAGGATGTGGGCACACCAAGAGCAGGGCATGTGCACGTGTAATGCATGCATAGCAGTCAATGCATGCATGTTCTGTGCTGGGTGCATGCACATCCTGCCGTGTGCGTGCGTGCGTGCGTGCAGACCTTGGCTCGACTCCTTAGTCTGGCAACTCTATAGGGCAGGGAGCATGTTGCCCCATGTTTGTATAGTGTTCAGTAGAGGGGAAATGAAATTTCATGGTGCTTATTATTATTCTTTCTATTTATAGCCAAAATGGCTCAGGACAGTTTACCTATTATTATTATTATTATTTATTTATTTTAAAAAAACATCACTATAAAATACACCCCACACCTCCCATATACCCCATCCATTCCTCCAACTCTCACTTGGAGGAATTTCCTCCCCCAGCTTGTGAACTCCCCCTCCTCAGAGTGGCCATGGCTAAACTGAAGAGCTGTTTAACGCCCACCCACCCGCTCCCCGGTCTCTTACCCAAGGGAGTCTGCCTAAACTATCCCGTACACGCCCATCTCTCCCTGCTCACGACAAAGCCCCATAAAAAATGCAACGTAAAAAAGGAACTTTAATATAAGGGGTGGGGACTAAAAGCAGCAGCAACACAAAGGCAGATTCTTCAGGGCATCACAACTGCCAGGGCCACACAGACCACAAATGGCTCAAGAATGGTTGGCACCTTATAGTGCCACCCTTCAGCCATTGCCTCATGGCAACCACCTCCAGACAGCTTGATTCCCCTTCTGAAGGCTGTACCTGAAGGGACGGTAGATGGCACCAATCCTCAATCAGGAAACAGCCCTCAGACCGTCAACCCCTTCCCACTCCACGTCCAGCAAATTCTCCTGCTTCTATTTAATCCGACAAAGTGGATATTTGGTCCGACTTCACTTGATAGGCCATGGGGATATTTTGGTTTGGTCGTTTTGATGCCATAGCGAATGTGCAATAGCCAACCCAAAGTAACCGAAATGCTTTTGCTACCTCGAGACTGGACTACTGCAGTGCGCTCTCCGTGGGGCTACCCCTGGTGACGGTCTGGAGGCTGCAGCTGGTGCAGAATATGGCGGCCTGGCTCCTTAAGGGGTCAGGTGGCCGGGAGCACATTACACCAGTGCTTCGTTCTCTGCACTGGCTGCCTATTTTCTTCCGCGCCCGATTCAAGGTGTTGGTTCTTACCTTTAAAGCCCTAAACGGTCTCGGCCCGATCTATCTACGGGACCGGCTCACTCTCTGGGTCCTCGATTGGCCCTGCGGTCCGCTGAGGGCACCTTCTTGGAGGTCCCCCGAGTAAATCGGGGGGGGGGGCACTATGGAAAGGGCGTTCTCGGTGGCCGTACCTTGGTTGTGGAACTTCCTCGCCTGGACCTGCTCTGCGGAGTATAAAATTGTAAAATAAATAAATAAATAAAATGCTGAAACAGTTGAAATACTGAAATTAATAAAATGAAATAATCAAATAAGTGGATATGGAAACTTCTGTTTCAGTGGTGGATTTCATGCACATAATTGGATAGCTATCTGAAACTGCAAATAATATATGTGAATGCAAACCCCACTATTGATTCTATCTCTATGGCTCAGCAGAACAAGGCCCTCATCCTGATTGAGGCTTCCAACCTAAGATATATATAAATATGAAATATGTATAAAACTGATGTGCTAAACACTATTAATTTGGAATCGAGTCGAATTTGAGAAAAGAGCACAAGTTGCCACTGACTTCATGACCCCGAGTCACCAAACTTACTATTGAGAATAAAGATCAATTTTCCCACTGGGAAATAATGTACAACCTGTTTTTTCTTTTTTCTTTTTTCTAATAAAAACAGAATAGGGTTGATCCAAGTATTAGGTCATTCCTGGTAAATGTCACACTGCAGCATATCATACAAAAGGCTCTTCCCAGCTGCCGCAGGACAAGGGCAAATTAGAACTGAAACGAGTATCTGCCAGGATTTGGTATCCGGCCCAATACCAAATGGTATTTCTGGTTAGCGTTTGGAAGTTAATCGGATTATTAAGTTACAGTGAGACCATACAGGATTGTTTATTGAATTACTGCTTACCCATACATTTTTTTTAATTTTACTCCATCTCTAGCCTGGACCTGATTTTCTAGTAGTAACAGTAACGTAATATGGTAAAAGAGAATGCAGCAAGCCAGTTAATGTACATGGTATTATTTGGTAATATGGTTTAGTGGTTAGCCACGGTAACCGGTTAGTTACCAAATAACTGCCAAACTAGCTGGAACTCTGGACATTAACCATAGATCTCGTATACTTTTTTCCCTCTCCATTTCAACACAAGTTGATATAGCCCTAATATTGAATCCACCGACTAGTGTGCGTATGTGTATTATTGTGACATGCAGCATTGAAAAGGCTATAGGAGAAGACCAGGGGAGTCCCAGTGGCAGAAGTGAAGCTGGACACCATTCCCCTTCCATCAAGTCCACCAGGGCTGGCCTTAGAATTTGTGGGGCCTAAGGCAAAAATAAAATGTGGGGCACATAGCTTCACCCTTTTAGCCAGGGACAGATTTAGGATTTTAGCACCCCATGGCAACTTGGGCTGCCCACCACACCCTGGAGCTCTGGTGCATACATGGGCTGCTGTCTGAGACAGGGAAGGAGACAATGTTGGCGCTAGGCACAGAAGCAGAGTCTCTTCCTCAGCACCACTGCAGAGCATGATTGCAGGGGGCTCAGGCGTAGAATGGGGCTTCTAGGCTGCGGGCGGCACCTGTGAGGTAGTGTGGTTCTGGCTGGGTGGGGGAGGGAGAGATGGGTGGGCGTGGGCTGAGAACAGAATCCCCAATCCCCCCAAAGTCTGCTGCTCCCCAAAATCTGCCAGTTTAGGCAGGTGCCGATGTTGCCTGCCCCTAAGTCCGGCCCTGCCATTACCCACTTCCTACAGGGCCCGGCCTGCTCCTCCATCCTACTGCGTGAGGGAAAGGGGCAGGGTCCCCCAGGAAGCAGCCACTCTAGGGGCTGAGAGTCACAGGCAGGGAGAAGGTTCCACAGAAATGGTCCATTCTGAGGCCCCAGGAGTGCTAGGTCTGAGGCTACCAGGACTGGCCTCCCTGCAGGGAAGGAGGCAAGGGGGTCACAAGGAAACCTCTCAGTCACTCTCTGATACCAAGGAGACGAGGTGTTCAGCATGGAAACCAGGCAAGCTGGTCTAAGAAAGCATACGGTTCATCGTCAAGGGACAGGGAATTGGGGAGGGAGAGACCAGGAACCGGGAATTGGGAACCTGAGACAGGGGACAGAGACCATGGGGCCGGAAGTGAGGGACCAAGGGCAAGAAACAAGGAACTGAGGACCAAAGGCGGGGAACCAGAGGCAAGGGACTCGGAACCAGAGGCAAGGAGCGAGGGGCCAGAGACGGGGAAGTCAGAGGCGAGGGGGCCAGAGGTGAGGCGACTAGAGGCGAGGCAACGGCAGGGGCGGATTGGCCATTGAACCCACCAGGAGGATTCCCGGTGGGCCGGGCTGGGCTGGAGGGCCGGTCCCGCTGTTACTGTCTTTTTAAAAAATAATAATTCTTTTTAAAAAAAAATATATATATTGTTGGTCCCGACCCCTGTGAGGCCGGGTTTGGGGGGGGGGGGGGGGG
>QEPC01008364.1:7157136-7186982 GCA_003113815.1 Sphenodon punctatus | reverse complement strand
ATGGACCTGCCTGCTGTCATTCTCATCGTAACCAAGCCAAGTACGTGCACTTGAGACCTCGCATCTTCATGAATGTTAGACCCCTTGTCTCTCCCTCTGTTCCCCTTCCTAAGTCTCTCCCGCAACTCCTGTCTCTCAGATTGTAAGCCCTAGGGGCAGGGACCATGTCTATTTTATTACTTTGTAGAGTGCCATGTACACTGCTGGCGCTATATAAATATTTGTTAATAATAATAATAATAAAGGCAACAGGGAGCCACAGGGGTGAGGAAGCTAGGAGTCAGAGGCAAGGGGAAGCCATAGGCAAGGGGGCCAGAGGCGAGGGGACTAGGAGTCAGATGTGAGGGGAAGCCAGAGGCAAGGCAACAGGGAGCCACAGGGGCAAGGGAGCCAGGAGTGAGGGGGAAGCCAGAGGCAAGGCAACGGGGAGCCACAAGGGCAAAGGAGCCAGAGGCGAGGGGGAAGCCAGAGGCAAGGCAAGGGGGAGCCGCGAGGAAGCTAGGAGTCAGAGGGGCAAGGGACCAAAAATGAAGGAGCCAAGGTCCACAGGACAGCTAAGGGACTAGGGAACCAGCAACATAAGGCTGGAGGATCAGGGAACAGACTCAAGTGGGATCAGTACCCAAAGGAGAGGGGAGTAGCAAGGTTATAAGAGAGGCAGGAGACAAACATAGAACAGGGCCTTTCCAGCCAACAAACAGACAGACAAACAGAAAGCACAATACACTGGGGGATTTCAAGGGAACAGAGAGCCACATCAACATAGACCCAAACCAGGGTATCAACACATGGGGAGGGGGAAGGGTATAATACACTAGGAACACAGAGGGAACACAACATAGACTCAAACAAAGGTTAGAGTGGAAGCAAGAGAAGGCAAGTAGAGCAAGGAGTGTGAGCCAAGCAAGGGTCATGGAGGAATGACCTGAAGCGCCATAGCCCTCAGCCTTAAATACTACAAGGAGCCAATCAGGCTGTGGCAGGTGGGTCCACGCCCCCCATCAGATGCGAGTGGGACACAGAGCTGGAAGGCAGAGACGGAATAACAAAGCAGGGAAGGAAGCCACCCTCTGAAGCAACCCCCAGTGGCACAGGAGACAGCAAGCACCTCAGGCAAACCCCAAGGGCAAGGGCTCAAGGCCCAGCCATGATACCATACAGCTGGGACTGGGACATACAAACGTATGTCTACGCAGAGCCTCTCATGCAAACATCCTTTTTTCCTGCTCAGCCCCAGAGCTAGTCAGTGGGCTATATGGTGCACGATGGCCCCAACCACAAGTCCCTGCAGGACCAGTGCTACTCACAGATTTCATCAGTCTTCCAGCTGTTCGCTGACTCTGTGGGGAGGTGTTCTTTCTCCAGTGGCACTTGCTGTTCTCTTTACTGTGGGAAATCCCAGTGACACAGATGTTGTCTCACTGTTGGTGAATTAGCTCCTGGTGAAGACAGTCTGACATGGGTCTCTGTCCCTGGTGCTCTGGCTTCTGCCTGAGCTAGTTTATATAGTCCTTGATCTCCCTTCTGGAGGGATGGTCTTGCTGCTTTTGGGCTGTGGTAGTTCCGAGTCCTGGGCAGCCCCCACCCCACCCCTGAGACCAGTGCTTACTCTTATTTCAGATCTTAGGCTTGGTCCTTGTGCCTTGAGGGTCGCTAGCCTCTCAGGGTTCTTCTACCTACCACACCCTAGCAGCTGACTCCATCTTTCTAGAGCTAGAGGCTGGGCATCCTCCATGACCCAATTCCCCCCCTCTCCACCTTAGCTTTCAAGGCATACTTGGCTTTCAGGCATCCATTAACCCTCCTTGGAGTTTCAAGGCCTGTTTCAGACCTTTGGCCTTGGAACCCATCACTGTACCAAGATCTCATTTGGGGGTCCCAAGGCTTACTAATCTTTCAGGCCTTCGGACCGGAGGTCCTCTACCCTAACCTCATTGGGGATCTCGGCCTTCCCCCATTTTGGTCCAGATCGACCCCTCTAGGACTCCACTGCCCTGGATACTCCCTTTTGCCTTGGGCTCCCTTGCCCAGGCAACTGACTCCTTGGACGGTCCTGGGTTTGCCTTGTTGCTCCCTTCACTGGTAACTGAGATACCAGTGAATACCGCCCCCTGCTCCCCTCTGGGATCGCTTGCGCCGTGATCACCCTCCACTCTGGGCTCACACCCTTGATCAAGCCCTCAGCATGCAGGTAGAACTCACTGGCTTCATCATTGTGATTCACTCAGGCCCCACTCTTAGCCTCGCTGGTAACTCCCTAGTCTCAGTGGGCCACCAGCTCTTCTACCCTCGGTCCCCTTCTACCCCGGGCACAAGGGGTTGCCCCAGCTTGACTAGGGGCCTCCCAGGATGCTTGCTCTCCCTGCCCTCCAGGGCCTTCCTGAACCCCTTTCCCTTTCCCCTAGGGTGGGGTCAGGGTTCCTGCCAAACCTAGGGTGGTGCTAGCCAGCACTGAAGTACCTCACCGTACTGTCTCTAAGCTAACACTTCTCTAAGGCTGGGCTAACTCCCTCTATATAGCCTCAGACGAGGTCATGTGATCCATCCACTGTGTCCACATGAGCTCGACTCCCTGTTAACCCTTTCAGGGCTAGCCCCAGGTGAGGAAGTGATGAAGCACTTTGACGTTGTGGGCCTGCTCCGGGAACCCACAGTGCTTCACCAAAGGCTATTGCATATCTTCCTAAACACATGCACATTTATGCAAATTAGGGGTAGCATGAAGTGTACCCCTTTCTCTCCGTCAAATGTTGGAGGGTATGCCTGAGGCCCCGAGCCACCTTTCATCTTACAACCTGCCAAATGAGGCGATCTCTACAGCAGGCCGCAAGCACAGGCTCCACAGCAGATCCTGACCCAAGTGTGGCTGGGAATTTCCCAGTGGAGTAGTCTTCTGTTGAACAATATGAAATCATTGAAAATGGACCATGTGTCCAGCAGAAAAGCACAGAGCACTTCTGTTTCCCTAGGATTACCATACCTCCCCTTTTAAAAGAGGGTGCTTATGAAAAATAAATGTTGCAGGGCTGCATTGGTTCCAGTGCAACCCTACGCCATGTATTTCATAAGCGTTCTCTTTTAAAGGGGAGGCATGGTAACCACTCTGTATTTGCCCACCTGCCTTCCTTCCTGCCTCCTCTGCACATGACCCTCTTGTAAGCCTGCCTCTTGTGCTCAGGAAGCAGGCAGGCAAGCGAGAGGGTTGACTGACGCAAATTCTCTGTAGCGAGAGCTCTTCGGCTGCCTACCTGTCTATGTCCCTCCCTGCTGTGTGAAGAGCCAGGCCCCCCGGCTCCCACAGCATTAGCCAGGCAGACGGCATCAAGTTTATTCTGTTGTGGATTTGTATGTTTTGTGGGGCTGGAGAGGGCATTCCAGAGGAAAATGACTTTTATAGCGAATGCGCGGCTGGCAGCTGCCTCCCCTTCAGACCAAGGGGAAGAGGAGATTTATTAGTGCACTGAGCTCAGCTGTAGCAGAAGTGAAATGGCAGGTTAAAGTGAACACGTAGGTGGCAGAATGGGGGTGGGGAGCCAGCTGGGGACAATATCAAGACTGTGGTCGTCTCAGAAATTAGTGCCACCAGATTCCGGCTGGCAGAATAGCTCATCGGCACTAAGACTGTGCATTCAGGTTTTGATAAAACACAAATCATGTTTGTTTTTTGTTACTCACCTGCCCTTTGACAGTTAATTAGTTCTCATCTGATTTATACTTATGTGACAGCTACTCTAGGGTCAAGAGAAACAGCAGTCAACGTTAGCCAAATGCAAAGGATACCAGCTAGGGAAAAATTGCTAAGGAACTGGTGGATGCTAGCAGGCTCTTTTGCAGTCAGGATTGATGGATTTGTACCCTGGTGGTCACTTCTGTTACTTTTTGTTGTTTTTTTTAAAAGGCCTTTTGGGGTTCCGTATTCAAAACACAAATACTAGGACTGTGTATTTGGGTTCTGAATGAACCCCAAATTTTCTGAAAAACGTGGTATCTGAGGTCTCAAACTGGGCCCCCAAACTGCAGCATATATTCAGCTTGGATCCGGGCTGCTCTCAGCTTAGCCGCCTGCTTGGGGAGCCTGTATTGAGTCCTCCCCACCTGCAGAGGCAGGCTGCTGCTGACTCAGAACTGCAGTTGCTAGCATTGTAGCTGCCCCAGCCCAGTGGAGACTAGTTAAGCCAGGAAGACATGGTGAATCCCCAAGCCAGCAACACCCACCCCAACAAATGACACCGCTGANTCCTCTCCATTTCAACACAAGTTGATATAGCCCTAATATTGAATCCACCGACTAGTGTGCGTATGTGTATTATTGTGACATGCAGCATTGAAAAGGCTATAGGAGAAGACCAGGGGAGTCCCAGTGGCAGAAGTGAAGCTGGACACCATTCCCCTTCCATCAAGTCCACCAGGGCTGGCCTTAGAATTTGTGGGGCCTAAGGCAAAAATAAAATGTGGGGCACATAGCTTCACCCTTTTAGCCAGGGACAGATTTAGGATTTTAGCACCCCATGGCAACTTGGGCTGCCCACCACACCCTGGAGCTCTGGTGCATACATGGGCTGCTGTCTGAGACAGGGAAGGAGACAATGTTGGCGCTAGGCACAGAAGCAGAGTCTCTTCCTCAGCACCACTGCAGAGCATGATTGCAGGGGGCTCAGGCGTAGAATGGGGCTTCTAGGCTGCGGGCGGCACCTGTGAGGTAGTGTGGTTCTGGCTGGGTGGGGGAGGGAGAGATGGGTGGGCGTGGGCTGAGAACAGAATCCCCAATCCCCCCAAAGTCTGCTGCTCCCCAAAATCTGCCAGTTTAGGCAGGTGCCGATGTTGCCTGCCCCTAAGTCCGGCCCTGCCATTACCCACTTCCTACAGGGCCCGGCCTGCTCCTCCATCCTACTGCGTGAGGGAAAGGGGCAGGGTCCCCCAGGAAGCAGCCACTCTAGGGGCTGAGAGTCACAGGCAGGGAGAAGGTTCCACAGAAATGGTCCATTCTGAGGCCCCAGGAGTGCTAGGTCTGAGGCTACCAGGACTGGCCTCCCTGCAGGGAAGGAGGCAAGGGGGTCACAAGGAAACCTCTCAGTCACTCTCTGATACCAAGGAGACGAGGTGTTCAGCATGGAAACCAGGCAAGCTGGTCTAAGAAAGCATACGGTTCATCGTCAAGGGACAGGGAATTGGGGAGGGAGAGACCAGGAACCGGGAATTGGGAACCTGAGACAGGGGACAGAGACCATGGGGCCGGAAGTGAGGGACCAAGGGCAAGAAACAAGGAACTGAGGACCAAAGGCGGGGAACCAGAGGCAAGGGACTCGGAACCAGAGGCAAGGAGCGAGGGGCCAGAGACGGGGAAGTCAGAGGCGAGGGGGCCAGAGGAGAGGCGACTAGAGGCGAGGCAACGGCAGGGGCGGATTGGCCATTGAACCCACCAGGAGGATTCCCGGTGGGCCGGGCTGGGCTGGAGGGCCGGTCCCGCTGTTACTGTCTTTTTAAAAAATAATAATTCTTTTTAAAAAAAAATATATATATTGTTGGTCCCGACCCCTGTGAGGCCGGGTTTGGGGGGGGGGGGGGGGGNCACCCCAACAAATGACACCGCTGAGCCAGCCACATGTCCCATTTCCCCCGCCCTAAGCCAGCAGCCTTCCCTGAACTTAGTTCCACACCCCTTTCCCCAAAGAATGACCCCCTCTAAGCCAGATCCATGTCCCAGTCCTACCTCCCCACCAAGCCAGCCATATTCTCCACTTTCCTCTAAACCGGTGTCCCCACTTTTAAATTGGTAGCAGACTTAGCAGCAGTTTTAACCACATTGTTCTTTCCATATAGGCCTGTCAAACTGGCAGAGCTTCATTGCACTTTTGTGCCAAAATAGCCCCTACGCAGGGACCCAGGTTTGTTGTGTTTTCCAGATTGGTGGCAATGGGGAAAACTCAGTGAAGACAGGTAAAGATACAAATACAAACGAACATGAATATTAAAACACAAATACAAATACATATTATCTTTGTGAATATGAAAAGTCACATGCATTTCAGCCCTAGTTTCTATTAACATATGGAACCATCTTCAGCTAGCCAGCAGCTGTGATATTTAGCAGCAGATCGCTTATCCTTATTGTTATTTTAAATATATATCCTGTTCAATCCCAGAAGTGACTCAGGGCAGTTTACAATAATTAAAAAGAAAAAACCCATCTCGGTTACAAAACAATACATATAAAACAACAACAAAAAAACACCGCTTCTCATGCCCAACCATCACATCCTACCCACTCCTCTGTCTCTCACCTGGAGGAGTCTCCTCCTTCTTCTCATGGCAATCCCAAAGCAATTCCGTTATTACCTGTTACACACTTCTCTGATGTGGCTGAGGGTGGCCACTGTCGGAGACAGGATGCTGGGCTAGGTGGACAATTGGCCTGATCCAGTACAGCTCTTCTTATGTTCTTAGGGGTTGTGGCCAATTCAAAATCCTTCCTGCCCTACTCCCACCCATTCCACTCTTATGGGGGCCAGACCCTGCGACCACTTACAGTGGCTCACTCCCTCAGGACTTCCCCCAGCAGAGACTGAGGGTGCTCTTGTTACAGTCCCATTGCCTGGCACTGTGGCTGGCCTAAAAAAACAAAGGGCAGGGACCGTGTCTATTTTATTACTTTGTAAAGTGCCAGGTACACTGCTGGCGCTATATAAATGTTTGTTAATAATAATAATAATAATAATAAAAACACAGCAGGGTGACGACCTTAGCTGGCAAGTTCATAGCAAAGTCAGCTTGGTGGCCAACAGGACAATGTTATCTGTGACGGACGCTGAATGGCTGTCCTAATGCTGTCTCTGAGCCAACTTCCCATACAGTCATAATAGAGATGAGCCAGTCCTGAATGCCACTTGCTTTTAGGCATCTCTCTCTTTTTCCTAAGGTAGGTGACTAGGTCAGAGAAATGGGATGTTTTCATAATAGCTACAGTGATATTAAATTTGGAAACACTTGACCCTGGTGTTCAAGCCTATATAAAGAAACCCCTGAAGTTTCTTTCCATAGAACCAGGGCATGTGCGCGTGCGCACACACACACACACACACACACACTAACCACCAGAGTACAAATCCATCAATCCTGACTGCAAAAGAGCCTGCTAGCGTCCCCCAGTTTCTTAGCAATTTTTCCCTAGCTGGTATCCTTTGCATTTGGCTAACGTTGACTGCTGTTTCTCTTGACCCTAGAGTAGCTGTCACGTAAGTATAAATCAGACGAGAACTAATTAACTGTCAAAACTCAGGGCAAAAGACCATAAACCCTTGCTTCACCTCCTGGTGGGTTTTAGTCCTCTCTCTTTGGTTTGACAACTTGCCCTCTGTTTCTTTCGCAAACACTGTGCCACCCCAGAGGAAATGCAGTAGACACAGGCAATCACTTATCAGCAATGACAGCCAATAAACATGAAAAATGGGCTCCGAAACCCTAAAGGACAGTGATCAGAGAGGTTTCTTCTTTCATCCTAAATCACGGTGTTTAGCGGCCTGCCGTAGCACTCTTTGTTATTTATAGATGTCCGGCCTTGTTAGGAGATATATGTTTTTACCGCGAGATAAATAACGTTTCTAATCAGATGATAAATGGGTATGTTCTAACTAAAAAATAAAATCCATATATTTAGGGAAAGGCAGGTGAGTAATGAAAATGTTACAAGCTGAAATTTACTTCTGGGCCCTGTTCTTGGGGATGTCAACGATGCCAGGCTTTGGACAGTGGGGCTGATAAGGTGCTTAAGAGAAACATCACCAAATGTAGAAGACCAAGCTTTCTAAAATAAAGATGTAAAGCTGGAACCAATATACACCCATATCCAGTATCCGGCTGAGTACCGACTGGTATCTGGTTAGCATTCAACAGTTAATCTGATTAACTGGATTACCAATTTATCGCGATACCATGCGTTACCATTTATTGTATTCCTGTTTACCACATTATTGATTGTGTGAATACAAACACACAAACTGGTTCTCTCTCTCTCTAATATATAAATTATAATATATTTTTTAAAGAGTAATATATATATGTATTACTCTTTCTGGGCCTGGTTTTAGAACAGTAATGGCAACCTTTAGTTCTGTGGTAATTAATGGTAAAGCAGTAATATCTAGTAATCTGGTTTGGGAGTTAACCTTCATGGTAACTGGTTGGCTACTGAACAACTGCCAGACGAACTGGAATACCAGATAACCGTGGATATTTTTTTACTATCTCAGCGCTAGATGAGAGATCCTCTTCACCTGATCTCTGCGTAGTTCACATCCAAATCTATCTATAGTGACAATCCTCCAACCGCTTACTCCGGACTGTAGTCCCGATGAAATTGCACAGTGAGTGAAATCAGTAGGACTACTCTGGAGCAAATGGAATGAGGAGCATGGACAGGCAGTGTGACCTTCTAGTTCTTTAGTGACAGCACTGTGCCGAAGCCAGGCGTTTCCAGACTGTGGGTCAGAGCCCCAAGTAGGTTGTACCATGTATAGATGGGGTCACAAAAACACTCAATATTTGATACATGTCGCATGTCCGTCTTGTTGCTGGGGTTATGGGAATTAAAACATTTATTTATTTATTTATTTATTTAATTTTACATGTTTACCCCACCCTTCTCTGGAGATTCAGGGCGGCTTACAACATCAACATTAGGAAATCAAAAATATAAAATACAATAACATGCATTAAAATCCCTTGAAATCCCATCATCCCACCCCTTCTCCCCACCTGCCACTCACCTGTCCTCCTCCCCAAACCCCTCTACCCAATCCTGCCAAACTCTATTCCCACTTGCCAAATGTCTGGCCAAACAGAAAGGTCTTACATCTCCCCCAGACGACGGATGGGCTCAGGCCTTGGCGGACCTCCAAGGGGAGGGAGATCCGTAATTGTGGGGCAACAACAGAGAATAAGTCTCAAAATGGGTCGACACAGGGAAAAAGTCTAGGAATCATTGCTCTAATCACCAGGGTGAGACTGATTCACTTCAATGTCTGGACTAATGCCAGTGCTAAGGTCTCATACTGGCACTAGTGAGGAAGAGGATCACGCTGTGCCAGTGCTCAGCACACAACCTCACACAACTAACTGTTTTTAGAGCCAAGGGGCCAGTGTTCCCTCCGTGGCTAGGCCCCAGGTTTGTATGGCTAATGTAGTGCATGCCCCCATGTTAGGCAGCTGGAATGATGGCAAATGTTACACCTAGAGATGCCCACTCCCAGCCCTCTTTCTTTGTATCTACACAGAGCTGGTTTACAATTGTTTTGCCTTTTTTTTTTTTTTTTTAGGCCCACACATGCCTTTTACTTATTCTTTTTTGTTTGTTTGTTTTTGTTTGTTTGTCTTAAATGGAAACGCCAGGAAGATTTGCATTTTTGATCATGATTTCTATTGCTGGGAATCAAAGAAACAAAACGTGTGCCTTTTATACATAGCTTTTCCCATGCAAAATAAACATCCATTTTCCAACCAGCTGCAGAGTTGGGCATTTTAGCTCTTGCACGATGAAAGCCTTAATCTTACACCTGTTCCGAAAAAGCCCCAAACTGCGCACATTCCTTTCCTCCTCTCTCTTGGGTGCCCAGCTGCTGCGCTGATGAGCCTGTCACACTATAAACAGGCTCACGTCAGGGAAAGGAAAGAAGAAATCACAAGGAGTCATGTCTTGGGGGCAAAGCAATCTATCTAGCCTGTGCTAGCCAAAAAGGGTAAGCGGGGCAGAAGGGAGGAAGAAGGGAGACTTAGCTCCTCTTGCCAAGATCTTCTTGGCGTTCGTGTTCCCTTGCCTCTGCTAAGATGCAATTCAAACCAAAGGCGTTTGATGCTAGGAGTTCACAGATGTGAAAAAGGCTGTCTCTAAATTGCACAGGATGGGTTTTAGCGCAGAATCAAATGACTGCAGCTTTGGTGACTAACTGCCTTTCTCTCTGGCTGACTTTATCCTCCACCTCCCCACTTCTCTGCCAGAGCCTGCCAGTGTAGCCGGGTAGATAAGGTGTTAGGTTTGGATCTAAGAAATCATGGTTCCGTTTCTGCCTCAGTCATGAACTCCCTGGGTGGCCATGAGTAAGTTCCTGGCTGTTAGCCTCAGTCCCCCCTCTGTAAAATGGGAATGATGACCTGCCTCACATAGTGAACTAGCTAAGGAATATGAAGCATTCTGAATACTGAAAGTGCGTGTATTAGGAGATTCTGCTTCTCCAGCAAGGTTCAAATACATTGCAATAGTCTCAAATCTATGAGGCAGGCCGGCAGGCACAATCCCAGGGCAAATAAATAACCATAATGATGCACATGGAAGAACTTTAAAGTGCTTGCTGTGGTAGACCATAACTTTTCTGTCAGAGCTTGCCAGTGTAGCCTAGTAGATAAGGTTTTAGGCTTGAATCTAAGAAATCATGGTCCGAAGTCTGCTTCAGCCATGAACTTCCTAGGTGGCCATGAGTAAGTCCCTCTCAGCCTCAGTTCCCCATCTGTAAAATGGAAATGATAATGCTGATTTTTAGGGATGTGCGAGCAGAACGGGGTTTGGATGTTCGGACGTTCGGTTCGAAACCCACGTTCGGGTTCGGTTGTTCGGTTCGGCAGAGTAACCGGAGTTCAGTTCAGCCAAACTTGGCCGAACATTCGAAAATAGTACTATCGATACCAATACCGAATTCGAAGATTTTTTTCAGTATCGGTATCATTTGTCCCTGAAACAACCCCTGGTCTCCACCCTTGGTGCCAGGAAGTCTGCTCCTCAGCTGCCGCCCTCTTCCAGTCATGTTTTTCCCGCACCCGAACTCATCCGAACTCACCCGAACATTATCGAACTGTTCAGCCATTTTCGAGTTTGGTTCGGACGTTCGGTTCGGACGTCCGAACAGACCGAGTTCGGTCCGAACTCCGAACACCCAAACCGCGTTCGCACATCCCTACTGATTTTGCTGTGTTAAAACCCTCATCTTTTGTTTTGGGGTGTTTTCCTACCCTGGGTGCAGTGCACCTCTCTTGCAAAACCTTGCAAGTTAGTGGCCAACGTTGTCCTTTTAGGACATTGTCACCTGCACACAGGTACACAATATCCCCAAAGGAAAGTTGGTTACCATTTAACCGTTTTTTGTTGTTTTTTTGTGAACAAAAAGCCCTGGGGCAGAAACCTACCCCAATACGTTTTACCATGAAGTAGATTTCTACCCCAGTCTGAGGTAAAAATCTACCCCATCACATTTCATGTTAGTTTGCACATTCAAGCAATGTAAGTGCCAAAGGACCAGGGCAGAACTCTACCCCAAAACCTGTGCAATTTTTTTTTCAACACAGAAGATGTGGGTTAAAGCACATGCTGCAAATCACATGTTTTTCTCACAGGAGACCTATATTTTCCCCAACAAGTTGCCTAGGGACCTGATCCTGATGGCCGAAGCAGAAGAAATGTTGCCATTGGCTTAAATGGGACATAGGAGCAGTGTGACGCTCTAATTTCTGGACATGTTGTTTCCCCCTTCTGTTTACTTATGGTATCAGCAACTTGGGGCCCGAATTTTCAAACGTAGAGCTAAAACGTATCTGTGCAGTGAATAGATGATCTGCTGAACTCGCCCACTTCAGTTTGGATCCGACAAAGGGGATATTCAGTTCTGCTTTGCCAGATATCCACGTTGGTTATTTTGGTAACTTTATTCATGAAATGAGCAAAATGGCTAAATTATCCTAGCTGAATAATCAGATTTGCAAATATCTGTTTCGATTGCAGATATCATTCAGATATTTTGGAGGGCTATCCGAAAAAGTGAATAATATGTATTATAATGTGTATTATTAATTTGTATCTGCAAATAATAATTTATATTATACATACAAATAACAATTCATATCTGTGAATACAAAATAGACTATTTGTTTCAGCTCTATCAATTCTGGGCGCTTCCATTTTTGGATGCCCAGAATGGAGTTACTTGGGATGGGTGCTGATTTTCAGAATGTAGGTGCTCAGCACTGTGTGATAACCAGGGATCTCACTAGATGTCTGGAGCACGGGGTGAGGGGTGTCCAGGACGTAGGTGGATGTGAGGGTTTGGGGGTGAAGGGATTCAGGGTCAGTGCCGGGAGGAAAGGCTGGGGCAAGAACAAGAATAGGAACTAAGGCAGGGAAGGCTAAAGGGAGGCAGGACTGGGGAACAAGGGTGGAAGGGGGAATGCGGATGAGGAAGGGGAGCAAAGCACAACTGGAGAGGGGAGGAAGACACGAACCAAAGATGGGGCAGGTAAGGCAAGGGTGGAACATTTGTGGGAGTGTTGTTCCACCCAGTTTCCTGGTGCTACCAGCACGCCTTTTACGTTCACTGCCAGCCAGCCAGCGAGGAAGCTAGGAACTAGTGTCACGAGGACTAACCAGACAGGAAATGGGGGTGGAGTCAGGACAAGGCGGGGAGGAGTCATTGGGGGAGTGACTGGGCCAGAGGCAGGCTGAGGGGATGGTGATGGTGGACTGACCATCTCCTCAGAACCCTCGAGAAGGCCACGACCTGACATTAGGTGCCCCCAGGTTAATCACAATGTTCAGTAGTTGCTTTTGAAAATCTTGGGTTTTGCTCTTGCATTGTTGTACAGTGCTTGGCAAAGGATAAGGGGGGGAGGAGTCATCCTGGGGTCTGGTTGTCCTGTCTGTCCTGTTAATGGGCTGCCCATGTGCCCATCTTGACTTGTCTAAAGTGATTCTGATGACCAAATGTAGTCCTAGTGGAGGAGAAGTTCAAGGGTGTAGCTAGAAGGAGAAGTGGTACAGCTGCATTGGGACCCACAAGGCGGAGGGGCCCATGCTGCCTGCAGCTGCATCTCCTGGGATTGGGCCTCTATCCCATCTTTTGCACCAAGACCCATTTCGTCCTAGCTATGCCCCAGAAGGAGGAGGTGGTGATGAGGATTTAGCTTATTTCATGGAAAAGGAAAAAGTGAAGTAATGGCCTTTTGTAGACTGGAAAAAATGAAAGGGCTATTTACGGGGCACGGGGAAAACTCAAGCACAAATTGCATAGAGCAAAACTGACCACATAAATTCCTCATTCTTCCTAACTCATAGATTACCCAAGAGGCCTCGGACACAATTCCATATTCATCTCTGCTTCTTTCAGTGCAATTTCAACCTGTCGTAGAAAAATATTCCCCAGCAACGAACTGGTAATGTTGTGTTTTTTTACACTCTGTTCTTGGCACCTGCCCTGTCATTCTTGCATCTCCTCTCCTCTGGCCTACATAGCCCTGATTTCATATTTGTTACCCAGCATTCAGATTGTAAAATATAACACTAATTGGATAGCTGAGCTGAGCTAAGTGGTTCTTGCCTTGGGTGTTCTAGTTCCACATGCCTAATCAAAATACTTTTTAAAATGGGTGACACACATAATTGTGTGTGTGTGTGTGTTTCTGTCCCATTTAGAATGCAGAATTCTTGAAACCCCCCTGCCCCCCCCAACTCTGATCCTCTAGAGTGCTTTCTATCAGGAGGGGTAGGTAGGCTAACCCTGTCCTCTTTGATAATTATACACCCCCACAGTGCATAAGTGAGAGATAATCACATGTGCACTTAGACACAAGAGCTGAATAATTGCAAATGAGTATAATATATAGGAAGAGAGGGCAGAAAGAACTTCGTTTCACCATTTCCCCAACCCCCATCAGTAATATGAGCGTCTCTTGGGACCAAAACAAAGATGAAAGGTTGTGGAGTCTTGGGGGGGGTGGGGGCGGGGAAGCGATCCAACCTCCAGGTTTGTCAGCAATGATTCCTCTCGTCTCTTCTTTTGAAAGTAAGGTTTTGCTGTTCAACTGATCTTTCTTAGGACGCCCGTTTGCGCTGGCTTTTGTTACGCTGTCAAAAAGCACTCTGTGACCTGATCTTGCTTTCATGTTGGCAGTGCAGCCAGGACGGAGGGGGAGGCGGGAAATATTGCTGCAAGTAAACACACCATCTTTCACATGGTTTCCTCCTTGACAGTGTTTAGCCTGCTTGGCCTCCTCTTCCCGACTCACCTCATTTCTCACGCCTAGAGCCCATCGCTGCAATGCAGAGTTAGAGGGGACAGGATGATAGAATGTGTAACGTGGTTCTTGCCAGAGAGGTCAAATGTGAATCTTATCCCTATAATGAACTGAAAAGAACAATGTGACACAGCATGATTGGGGTGATCGGGCTCTACCGTCAGGAACCCCAGCAAGAGAGCAGTGCACCATGTGCTTGATTATATGATGGCTTTCCTAATGACCTGAATTTAGAAGGCTCCCCTCTGCCTCATTGGTAGAATCATTCTTCCGTCTCCATTCAGGCTTAGCTCTCGGCACTGGCCCGTACCACTTTGTTATGTAGCGGGGCCGATGCTTTCTGCATCATTTATTTTGCGGTGCATCCCCATTTAAATCACCAGCCTCAGTGCCATATGGCCCACTGATACATACATAAATAAGCGCAGCCATATGCGACATAAATGTTTTCTTATGAATTAAATCACAAATGAGAGGGTAATTATATCATCAGGCGAAATAGGCCAATTTAAGATGAGATTTTTTAAAAATTAGGTGAATTCTGTGCAGGGAAATTTATATAAGAAAGCAGAGTTTTACCAACTCTTGATCTTTTGCAAAAATAAAAATAAATTACAGGTGCAGTTTTTAAATAGGCCTTTTGCCAGTGTCTCTCAGAGAAAGCTCATAGGGAACAGTTATTTACCCTTTCCCCAAAATAATAGAACGAGGGGACACTTGTATGAAATTAACTGGCAGTAGGTTCAAAGCAAATCATTTTTAATTTTTTTACCAAGTAACTTGTGGAACTCCTTGCCAGAGGATGCTGTAAGGCCAGTAGCATAACTAGATTGAAAACGGATTAGATAAGGTCTTAGAGCATAGGTCCATGAATAGTTATTAGTCATGTTAATCGGGTGATGAGGCTTCTGTCTGTCTGGGACTGGGAGTGCAAAGCCGGAAATGGATTCTCCATTATGATTGATTGTATGCTTCTCTAAAGTCTGAGACAGGATGCTGGGCTAGATGGACCATTAGTCTACTTATGGCACTACTTATGTTCCTATAGGTTCTTATCCATTGGGGAAGATAATTAGAAATGACTGTGAATGAATTGCCCAATACATGCCTTGGGTAAACTCATCTCGTGGAGAATTTCACCCTAAAGGGATGGGGGGGAAAGCAGTTTGGATTTTTTTTTTTTTTAATCGGACAAACTTCTGTTGGTGAAAACATGCAAGTTTTCAGCCCCGTAAGGAGACCGAGCTAGAGAATGAGCAAACATCCGACAATATAGACTGTATATGAAAGCAATATTTGTGAGGGGGTTGCCTGGGAAAGGCCTTGTGACGACTGAAAGCTTGCATGTTCTCACCAGCTGAAGTTGGGTGGCCCTGGCAGAGCGTTACCAGTGTGAGCCTCTGACTCTCTGGAATGTTATATATAAATAAAACCTATTCTCCCAGGTGAACTTTACTGATTTTTTTCTTTCTTTTTAATCTCCTGTTTGGGTCTTTAAAATTTTTTGCCTAACATTTGTGTGTGCTTACATCAGCAGCAATATTCTATTGTATATCTCCCTCCCCAACAGTTCCTATTTAGGAGGGACACTCCCTCTTTGGGTGCTAAATCTCACTGTCCCCCATTCAGGGGGCCAAAGTCCCTCTTTCAGGAGAGAGAGTCAAAAAGATTGGCATTCAAGCTTCAGACACCACTTTCCTGGTCGCCTCCTGGGAAATGTCCTTGAGAGATCAGTGGGGAGATGATGGCATGACAAGAAACTTGGGATGAGAAGCAGGAGCGCTTCTGCTCCCCTTTATGTACTTGGAATGTTGGGAGGGGCGTGCATGCAAGTGTAGCCCCGGAGGGTTGGCACAGAGACCTCCCTCTAGTGGTGAGGTGGTGACTAGCTTCATGAGCCTGCTACTCTCTGAGAACTATGGGCATTTTTACACAAACCTTAAAGTTCTGGATTTTTCAATCTTCTGGGTTTAGAAGTCCACAAGTAAGTTCCGGATGCATTTTTTCACACACACACACAGTGCCCTGAGGCAGTTCCTGCATGCCTTCTTCACACAAACACTGCCCTGAGGCAGTCTAAAGTAGCCGCAGCTGTAGACGTGACAGGCTGCCATGGAAACCAAGTGACCACAGCTGCCTGGAGCAAAGCAGTTTACCAGGAGAACTTGTTACACACAAAAGTTCTGGGAGAAGTTCTACGCAGAAGTTCAAAGAGCCAGATGTTTAAGATCTGGGTGAGTGATTTAGACACACAGAAAGTTCAGGATGTTACAGCAAACATGCAGGCGAAATGTGTGTGTAAAAACACCTAGCGTCTTTTAGCTTAGAGGGTAGAGGTTCATGCAGATGGCGCTGACGTCCCCAGTTCAAATCCCCACACTGACCATGCTTCCTGGGTGTAAGGGTGGGTTACACAAGTGGCTGGAGCTTGTCTCTCTTTGGCTGCTTGAAATGTTGGAAGGTATGCTGTTGTCATAATTTATGCACATAGCAGGTAGGCCCAGTTGGAGTGCACTGCTTGTTGCCCTTCTAAATGTGACTTGTGCTTCTATACCTTTTGGCACCAATTAAAGACAAGCTCCATGAAGCAGCTAATATTTTGTAGTTTAAATATGTAATTCGCGTTGACACAAATTATGCGCTTTTATTTAAGCTTCTTCCAAGCCCTACTGACCTTAACATCTGGAATGCTATTGCTTATACACCAGTTTTTGTTTTTTTTAAAAAACAACAACACCCAGTGTCTTTAAGTTGGCTAATGTACACTTAGCTAATGTATGCTAAGAAACTAATTCCCTTGCGGTCAGTGCAATATGTTCCCGGAATGATCAGCTGGCAGAAATTTAATTTTGTTTCCAGTAATTTGGGGTTATAGATAGGATTACATCTCCTAGCCACAGAAAGACATTAATCAAGAAATAGGCCTCTTAATCCTCCTTTCAGTTTTAATGAAACACTGTAAAAATGCCTTTCACCAGTGGATGTCAAGTATCAGTTGTGATTAACATGCTTTTGTGACAGGTTTACTGTTGTTCTGTGTACCCAGTTATCCAGCCTCCCAAATTAAGTTGTCTGTCAAGGGGAAAATAGCCACAAAGGGAGCATTATTTTCCACGCTGGAGTTACAATCAATGACTTTTGTGTCTATAAACACTTATTTGGCGTGCTGGGTGCAATGGATGGTCTTGTGACATGGTGGTCAGCGTTCAAAAGGCATGGGTGGAGATTGGACAGACCACAAATTGCAAATGCCACCCAAACGGTGATTAGGAATGATATGACAACTAGGAGGAGTTGATACGGGAGAGACAGGCTAAGGCAGGAGTGGGGAAACTATCACAATTAGTACAACCTCTGTGGGCTGTAAAGGACGTCAGAGTGAGGGTGTTTAATGGGTGTGCTCGGGATGGGAGAAGGAGGTGGCGAGTTCAGATCATGGATCTGTACCATGGATCCATCCTCTGTTCTTGCATGCATGACTTCCTCTCTGCTTCCTCCCAACCCCCGAGCTCAATTTTTCAGTACATGAGAGCATTCCTTTCAATAGTACCTTTTTGTCCTGTACAGTAATGGGTTTTGTTATCTTGTACCAGGCTCCCAGCAGTGTAAGCCTTGTACCGGGGTTTAGCAGACAAAGGGAATCGTTAACACCTTATTCATCCAGCAGGAGAAAAATCAATGACTCATTACTGAGGGGTGGGGATGGGGCACCTTTTTCACTTTAGCAAGGTTGGGATAAGCACTGCTATCAAAGAACAAAGAAAGATAACACCCAGGCAGGAGGGAGCTGTGTGACTGGGACCAAGATGAAAACTGACAAAGGTAGGAGGGATGTGTTTGTGAAAGATGATTCTTTAGCGTACTGAAACAGAGACTGTCATTGCTTCCACCTGGGATCCTCTGAGTGACTTTAAAACTAAAACCTTAGAACAAAATTCAGAGCACCCATTTGAGAATTTTGACTTTTTAACAGGCTGAGTTTTAACTCAAACCATCAGTCCTGCGATACAAACCTAGGTAAACACACAGCCTCTCACACCTTTCCCCCCCCCAGCTCAACCCCAAAGTTAATCAGCAAGCTACTAGAAATTTTCATAAACAAATGCAAATGTACGCAAATTAGGGGTGGCATGAAGTGTACCTATTTCTCGCTGTCCAGTGTTGCGAGGGGGGTGGGGCGGGGATGTGAGTGTAGGGGATTGCATCCCTGGGACAGAGGCAGGAAAGGAACCAAAGAAAAAGCAACCATGGCCCACATTTGGCCACGGGCGTCACATCGCGATGTTTGGAAAGGGTAGGATCAAGTCAGAAACAGGTCAGGCAAAGCGGCTCTCCCGTCCTCTGCTACCCCGAAATCTCATTCTGCTGATGCTGTGCCCGTGAGCCACAGGAGGGGCATAGCTAGGTGGGAATGGGCCCTGCTGTAGAAGATGGAGCTGGGGCAATCCATTCCAGTGTGAGAGTGAATTCTATACATGGGTGCCCCCCCGTAGATTTGCACCTATTATAGCAACACCCCGAGCCACTGGTTTCCTACCCCTGAGCTTAGTTTCCATGGTGGAGTTATTCCTGACGGAATAGATTTCCTTGAGGAGAACTTTCAGCTTTTACGGTAAATGAGGGGACTAAAACCTGCAGCATCTAGTTATGGGTGATGATAATTATAGGGTGGGTTTCATTCTTATCAGTGACAATCAGAGCCACTGTGATGTGGAATGTGGCCACCATTTAAGGGCAGCCTCTAATCTAGGAAATATGGTATATGGTACGGAGTTACTCTGGTGTAAAACCAGCATAAGCAGCAGGAGAATCAGCCCACGTATCTGCAGTCGCATTCCCCCCCTCCCCCCCAAAGCAAATCCCCAAACTTTCAATAGGAGCCTTGTCGTCTGAGCTGCATTCAGCACCTTATCTGCTCGATTCTTTCTTAAACCAATCTAACGGGGCTTGATTATATTAGCTATGAGCCTCCCTGTGGCTTCCAGCCAACTCAGACAGGCCATTCTCTGAAACCTGAGAGTGGAATGCCAAACCTTTTGGAGGAGCGGGTTTATTTTTAGCTCTTTCTGCTCTTCTGTTAAATAACCTTTTAGAAGAAAACAAACCCAAACCAGCTGAACGTATCAAGTTAATGGGGAAAAGTCAAGTTTGGGAGGGAGAGAGAGAGAGAGAGAGAGCACCCAGGTAACTCAGCTGCCTCTGGACATGTTAGTCTGCACCGAATAGCAAGAGGAGGGCGGGGGGATTTTAACTTGACCTTTTGAAGTCCCTGTATCCGAAAAAGAGGAGTTCAGGTACCAGGAAGAAATATGATACCTCGAATGGTTGCACTTCGAATAGCATGTTGCAGGCTGATTGGACACATTCACATGAAATGGACCTTGCCTGGGTGTAAGCTACCAATGTTGTCTGCAGGAACTTAGGGTATTTTCAGAAGTGATGCTACCATGCTTAGACCCAAACCGGGGTAATGGCCGCCACCCTCCCCAGGGTAGGCCGATACCCAGAACAGACATGACGGTGAGCCTTACCACACTTTGCCCCGAACCGTGATAGCGGTTACCACTGGCTGTTCCCTGTGATTTTCCGAGATCACAACCGGTGGTAACTGCTACTACGGTTCGGGGCAAAGCGTGGTGACCGTCTGGCGGCTGCGAACAGAAGCGACGGTGGTTGTGACCCTGGTGTGGGGTTAAGTGTGATAAAGTGTGGCTAAGCATGGTAGCGTTACTTCTGAAAATACCCTGAGAGAGACATGCCTGAGGGAGGGCCCTGTGTGGCCCGAAAGTTTGCATATTTTCACCAAGAAAGGTTAGTCTGATAAAAGTTATCATTTGAACTACTTCATCTCCATCTTCTGGAATAACTTAGGCTGTTTTTACATGAGCCAGAAGCAGTATCATTTATTGCAGATTTCAGAGTCTGCAAGAAAAAACGTAGGGGGGCTTAGATGTTCCCCCGCTGCTACCGGAAGTTGGGCAACCGCCATTTGAAATAGCAGCTGTTGACAAACTAGTGCTTCTTGGAGATGCTGCCTTTTAAAACCTCGATTTTTTTTATTTATTTATTTTTTTATTTAAAATTTATATCCCGCCCTCCTGCCCACAGGGCAGCCTGGGTCGGTGAACAACAATATTCAATATTTTTTTTTTTTTTTTAAAAAAATTAAAACAATTTAAAACAATTTAAAATACAATACAATGTGGGGAAACCCCCTACCCCCACCCCTACCCCTCGCCAAAAGCCTGACGGAACAGCCAGGTCTTACATACACGCCGAAACAGCAGGAGAATGGGAGCCAACCGAGCCTCCTCCGGGAGCGAATTCCACAGCACAGAGGCAGCCACCGAAAAAGAGCTAATATCGGTGGCCACCCGCCTTGCCCGGGGAACCTCCAAAAAGGCTCCCACGGACAATCTAAAGGGTCGCATGGGCACATGGGGAGTGAGGCAATCCCGCAGATAAGCAGGGCCCAGGCCATGAAGGGCTTTAAAGGTTAAAACCAACACCTTGAACCTGGCCCGGTACTTTATAGGCAGCCAGTGCAGAGCCCGGATTATGTGGCTTTTAAAAGGCAGCATCTCCAAGAAGCGCTAGTTTGCTGGCAGCTGCTGTTTCAAATGGCGGCTGCCCAACTTCTGGTAGCGGCGGAGGAACATCTAAACCCCCCTGCACTAGCTTCATTTCTTGCAGACTCTGAAATCCATAATAAGTGAGGCTGCTTTAAGGCTTCCTTAGTCTTTGTGAGGAACCAGGCCTTGAATTGATACTCTTGGGGCCCTGTCTGGCTCCACAGCACCACCACTATGCTCTGGCTACTGTTGAGTTCTCCCTTGCTGGTCAGGTCACACCCCTCCAGGCTCCTGATACACCCTTAGCCCTTTCCACACACCCCAACTTTTTGGTTGGCTGCTAGCCAGGATATAAGGCTGTCTGGTAGGAGTGGGACACCGTGGGGGAATTCTGTTTAGTTTTTTCCTCATGGTTTCGTGGGGGATGTCTGGATTTAATTACGGATTCGTATTTATGGTTCCATATTTAAATTCATTAAAAATAAAAACGTAAAAGATAAACTTAAAAAATCATTTAAAAAATGCACATGTGCAAGGTCACCGGGACCATTCTGCACGTGTGAACCCTTTCCCAAAATGGCATTGACAGCATTGCCACCATTTTGGAAAAGGGCATCCGTCCAGAGTGACAAATTTCCCCTCAGTTTCATCCCCCGGCCCCCTGGAGTGGTACTTGCTGGCTTTGGAGGACTTGGTTCAGTTGATTGAGCCACCACCACTGCTGTGGGTGTTCCGGTAGGCTCCCTTGACATGACGTCCTCCCTGTTCTGACTCGCACATGTGCAAATTGGCCTCGGGCTGTTTTGTGCATGTGCAAATGGCTGCCGCCCTTAACCAAAATGGCGGTGGCAAAAATGACATTGCCGCCATGTTGGTTAGGGGTGGCAGCCATTTTTCACATGCACAACAGCCCCGACAGCCATTTTTCACGTGCGCAATCTGAATCAGGGAGAACGCCACGACAAGGGAGCCTGCTGGAGCCCCAACAGCGGCTGTGTTGTGTCAGTCAAGTTCTCTGAGATGGGCAAGTACCACTCCAGAGCCCTGGAGGGTGGGGTGGAATACAGATCTGAATCTCTGGATCTGTAGCTGGCTGGGGGTAATTACAGGTTGCTTTGGATTAACCTGTAACAGCCCTTTCCGGGCTGTTATGGATTAATCTGAAACTAAAATTCTCATCCCTACAATCTGGTTTCTGCAGGAAGCAGGGTGGAACCTCCGATGGTTTGCTGTCCCTGGCTTTGGCTATCCCTGTGCCTCAAGCCTCCACTGATCTTTTCCTACTACTGTCCTGAACCCTGTTCTCCTGTCCTGAATTTCTGCCCTGATCCTGGCTGCTTGCCCACGTCATGGGGAGATGGGAAAAACTTACGTGAGGCAAATCCACAGTGGGGAAACTCGCATGAAGCTCCACACGTGGGTATGGGGGGGGGGGCTGCTAAAAATGTCATCAGGTGATTCTTGCAGTGATTTCACTCCCAGATCACAGGGCTCACAATCCAGCCCTGTCATCCATGATGAAATCACTGCGAGAATCGCCGGATGAGGTTTTTACCACCCCCCCGCACCCACGTGTGGCGCTTCACATGAGTTTCCCCACTGTGAGTTTGCCTCATGTAAGTTCCCCCTCCACCTCTGTCCCGTGGGCAAGCACTCTCTTCCTTAATCCACCTACCCCTCTCTCTGGATCCTTGGCCCTTACAGTCCCTGGGCTAAAGCATCACCCGCTATCTCACAGATCTCCGAAGGGTTAGTTACCACAAATTAAATGTTCGTATGGCCGTTTCTATCCATGAACATTGAACTGGTAAGGAGCGGGGTGGCAGCGGCAGCACCGGTAATTAAACAGCCACCTGAACAACTTTACTCTTGGGTAAATTCAACCACTTCACCTCAGACTTCCTTCGCTGTTCTCTCTTCAACGCTCCCATCTCACATCTTGATTTTAATGTTTTGTGTGAACGTGACCTTAATGAGCTGCGCGCCCTATGCTGTGAATCCTTCCTTCTTGAGTCCAGTCAGTGGATTCACCTTCTACTGGAGAGAATTTCACCTCGGGTGACACCTGGGCCAGGAACAGGGGAGGTGCCCCCTCCCCCAAATTTTGGTAGACCTCTGCCCCTCTACTGTCAACACACAGGCAGGGCCCAATTGGCAGGCTCTGAGGCCAGGAGAGTTGAGAGGCAGACTGGTGGACCGTCTGTCCACCTCATGGGGCTCCTGCCACACACCCCTTAGCCGTGTTCCCTTCCTTGCTCAGGAGTTGCCTGTTGATTTCACAGAAGCTCCGGGGTGGTAGTCGTGGCTTAACATTTTACATAATATCTCTATGGCGTCATGGTGCCAACGTCACAACTGCTAAAACGATAGTTTTTCAATCTCCGCCCCATGCATTAAACCTCCCATGAGTCCCCCATGAACCATGGTGAACTGAGAGGATATATAGGAGCCATTTGTAATATTTTAATGGCCATACTTATCAGCCTCCAACTCTTGTTAGTGTGTTTGAAAGCTAGTATAGCCTAGGGGTTAAGGTGTTGGGTTGAGACCTGGGAGATCAGGGTTCAAATTCCATGTTAGCTATTAGCTAGCTGGGTGGGCTTGGGCAAGTGACTGGTGTTTTTAAATGAACAAGGCTTGGGGGGGAGTGGTCACTGGCCACTGAATTATTATTATTATTATTATTATTAACAAACATTTATATAGCGCCAGCAGTGTACCTGGCACTTTACAAAGTAATAAAATAAACACGGTCCCTGCCCCTAGGGCTTACAATCTGAGAGACAGGAGCTGGGGGAGAGACTTAGGAAGGGGAACAGAGGGAGAGACAAGGGGTCTAACATTCATGAAGATGCGAGGTCTCAAGTGCACGTACTTGGCTTGGTTACGATGAGAATGACAGCAGGCAGGTCCATGTTGCAAGGATAAGGGTAAACCGATCGTAGGTATAGGAATAGTGGCTCAGCAGGATAAAGAGTCAGACAGAGCAGAGCGAAAGAGGTGAGTTTTAAGGAGAGATTTGAAGGTATGAAGGGAGGGGGCAAGGCGGATGTGGACAGGGAGGGAGTTCCAGGCATGGGGGGCAGCAAGTGAGAAGGGACGAAGGCGCTTAGGGGAGCAGGGAAGGCGTGGAAGGGTGAGAGAAGGGACAGAGGAGGAGCGAAGTGCACGGGCTGGAGTATGGAGGGCGATAAGTGCAGAGAGGTAGGGGGGAGCAAGGTTGTGAAGAGCTTTATAGGTGAAGACTAGGAGCTTGTGCAGGATTCGTTCAGGAAGGGGAAGCCAGTGAAGCGAAGAGAGGAGGGGCTGCACATGGTCGAAGCGACTGGCGAGGTAGATGACCCTGGCAGCAGAGTTTTGGACAGAGATGAGGGGAGAAAGGTGAGACCGGGGAAGGCCAGTGAGAAGGAGGTTACAGTAATCGAGGCGAGAGATGACCAGAGCATGAACAAGAGTTTTGGCAGACGAGACAGAGAGAAAAGGGCGAATCTTAGCAATGTTATGGAGGGAGAAGCGACAGGATTTAGCAACAGAGTCAATGTAGGGTTTAAAAGAAAGGGCTGAGTCAAAGATGAAGCCTAGGCTACGGGCTTGGGGGACAGGCAGGATGGTGACTCCATCAATAGTTATTGACAGTGAGGAAGGAGAGGAAGGATGAGGGGGGAAGATAAGGAGTTCAGTTTTAGCCATGTTGAGTTTGAGTTGACGTTGAGACATCCAGGTAGAGATGTCAGAGAGACAGTTGATGAGACGAGCTTGAACAGAGGGAGAGAGAGAGGGAGTAGAGAGATAGAGTTGAGTGTCATCAGCATAGAGGTGGTATTGGAAGCCATGGGAGGCAATGAGTTTGCCTAAGGATGAGGTATAGATCGAGAAGAGGAGAGGGCCAAGAACAGAGCCTTGAGGAACACCAACTGAGAGGGGGAAGGAGGAGGAGGTGGAGTTGGAGAGAGACACATTAAAGGAGCGGTCAGAGAGGTAGGAGGAGAACCAGTTATGGACAGAGCCACAAAAGCCAAGGGAGTGAAGGGAATCCAGCAAGAGTGAGTGGTCAACAGTATCGAAGGCAGCAGAGAGATCAAGGAGGACAAGAATGGAATAGAGACGTTTAGATTTAGCCACCAGAAGATCGTTGGTGATCTTAGCGAGAGCAGTTTCAGTAGAATGAAGGGGGCGGAAGCCAGATTGGAGGGGGTCAAGGGAGGAGTTGGAGGATAGGAAGTCAAGGCAGCGGGAGTAGACAACACGTTCAAGCAGCTTGGAAGCAAAAGGAAGGAGTGAGACAGGACGATAGCTAGAAGGGTCAGAGGGGTCAAGAGTGGACTTTTTGAGAATAGGAGAGACTGTGGCATGTTTGAAGGCAGAAGGGAAAGAGCCAGTAGAGAGGGAGAGGTTGATGATGTGCAGGAAGGAAGGGGCGACAGTGGGAGTAATGGAGGTGAGGAGGCGGGAAGGAATGGGATCAAGGGGGCAAGTGGAAGGGTTGGAGGAGGAGAGCAGAGAGGAGATTTCCTTAAGGGAGGCAGGGGAGAAGGAGGACATGAGAGAAGGAGGGGGAGGAGGGAGAGGGGTGGGAGTGGGAAGAGAGGAGTGGGAAGCGATGTCGAGGCGGATCTTGTCTATCTTGGAGGTGAAGAAGGAGGCAAGATCCTGAGCAGAAAGGGAAGAAGGAGGGGGAGGACAGGGAGGCTTGAGGAGGGAGTCAAAGGTAGAGAACAGGCGGCGAGGGTCCCGAGAACAGGACTCAATGCGGGAGGCATAGTAGTGTTGTCTAGCAAGGGAGATAGCAGAAGTAAGGGTGGAGAGACAGAATTTGAAGTGAAGGAAGTCAGCGTGAGAATGGGATTTGCGCCAGAGTCGTTCAGCAGCACGAGTGCAAGAACGGAGGTGGCGGATACTAGGGGTGAGCCAAGGACGGGGGTTGTGGGAGAAGGCAGGGCGGGAAGAGAGAGGGGCATGGGAGTCAAGTGTGGAGGAGAGAGAGGCGTTGAGAGCAGAGACAGCGGAGTCAGGGGAGGAGGAAGAGAAGACTGTAGGAAGAAGGGGAGAGAGAGAGGAGGCAAAGTCCAGGGGATCAATAGC
Organism: Sphenodon punctatus; assembly: GCA_003113815.1. Taxonomy (NCBI): domain Eukaryota; kingdom Metazoa; phylum Chordata; class Lepidosauria; order Sphenodontia; family Sphenodontidae; genus Sphenodon; species Sphenodon punctatus. The sequence continues at coordinate 7,161,282 of QEPC01008364.1, read as the reverse complement.
TTGAAGGTCACGGAAGGGGCGTAGAGAAGGGGAAGAGGAGGGGGGACAGTGGGAAATGTTGAAAGAGGCAAGGAAGTGGTCTGATATAGGATGAGGATCGAAGGAGAGATCAGCGACAGAGCAGTTTCTAGAGAGGACAAGATCAAGAGAATGGCCATTAGTATGGGTGGGGGAGTTGGTCCAAAGGTGGAGGTTGAAGGAGGAGGCTAGGGAGAGGAAGCGAGAGACTGAGGGCTGAGATGGGTCATCAACATGAATGTTGAAGTCACCAAGGATGAGAGTGGGGATATCAACAGAGAGGAAGAAAGTGAGCCAGGACTCAAAGTCAGAAAGAAAGGAAGAGAGAGGACCAGGGGGACGGTAGATGACAGCAACACGTAGATGGAGGGGGGAGTAGAGGCGCACGGAGTGAGCCTCAAAGGTATGGAAGGAGAGAGAGGGGGGAGGAGAAATTGGTTGGAACTGACAGGATTTAGCAAGAAGGAGGCCCACCCCACCACCCCGTCCTTCAGGGCGGGGTTGGTGAGAGAAGGAGAGACCCCCACAGGAGAGGGTAGCAGGCGTGACAGAGTCCGAGGGAGTGATCCAAGTTTCAGTAAGGGCAAGGAGCTGGAGGGAGCGAGAGAGGAAAAGATCATGGATATAGGGAGCTTTACTGATAGATGAGCGACAGTTCCAGAGGGAGCAGAAAAATGGTAGTTGATGAGGGGGGAGGCAAGGAATAGGGATAAGATTGGGAGAAGGGGAGCGTCGTGGTAGGCTAGAGACAGGAGGAATAGGGATAAGATTGGGAGAAGGGGAGCATCGAGGAAGGCTAGAGACAGGAGTGGAAGGGGAGCAATGAGAGAAAGTAGCCAAGGGAGCAAAGGATGTATGGGGGAGGTTAGAGAGTGGTGATTGGTTGGGGGGAGGAATGGCACAGCTGCAGAGCAGCCGCTCAGATGGAGTGCATGGGGAGGGAGTCTAATGGGTGGCTCCCACCATTGACCTTGGAAGCTCCCCTGTCACGGACCATGCGGGAGAGAGAAGTGGCCTTTGAAACTGACCTATCCTGACTGTGACCGCTGGGGAGCTGGGCCCCCAGCGCTCTTAGTCAGTTCCTGTGACTTGCAAAGACTGTGTCCCCTGTCTGCAGTGCCTCTGAGCAGGGGACCTGTCTGCTGGTGTGGCTTAACACTCCAGATCATACAGGCAGAGGATGCATGGGTGCCTGTTGCGATGCACTTTTTTGGCTTGTGCTTCTAGCCCTGAGTGGGTGCTGCATGGTTCGCAGGAGTGCACATCCCCCTGCTCCACCTTCAGACAGGTGGTCAGTGGTTACTGGGTGGCGATGCATGGGGGCATCTTGTTTAAAAAAACCCTCTTTTTCAGCCTCAGTTCCCCATCTGTAAAATGGGAACAATAATGACCTACTTCACAGAGTTGTTGTGAGTATGCACTAGATAAGGACACCAAAAGTGCTCTAGAAATGATTAATAGTATTTACAAACAGTATTCCTGACTCACTGACTTACAATATGTTTTCAGGATAGGCAGTCATTCTGCATGTTTCCTTACACATTATTCCCTAAATGTGTACCAGCTTTGATCCAGAGGAATCACAGCAGGCTATGAGAAGGTGATAAAAGGGCTGGCCTGCATTCCCACCCTTAAATTGGTATGTCACCGCAGACATCCACACGCAATGTTGGTTTGTGTGGTATGGACAAACCTCCCCATTGTGCCATTTTGTCCCCCTTTATAATTGGCACATGTTTTGCTAGTTTAATGTGTGTGTGTGTGTGTAAAGGTTCGGGAAAGGTTCCCCAGCTCCAATAACTGGTTGCAGGGGCTGTGTTAAAACATGGTGAGCAAGGAGCTTATTTAGGGTTCCTCACTTGTGGGGCCTCCAGCTGCCCATGCAACCTGCTGCCCACTCACTTTGCTGCCCTTCACAGTCTGCCATCTGTGCTGTACCAGGGTGAGCAGCTGAGGTCGGACACTGTAAAGCTTAGGGCCCTTGGCCACTCACCCTTCTTGCTTCCTTGTGCTATCTACTCCCTCCCTGCCACACTAGAGCACTAGCTCTGGGTGTTAACAAACGACAAGGGCTGGTCTTAGGATTTGCAGGGCCCAGGGTGGAGATAAAATGTGGGTTCCCTAGTGGCCCTTTCCTCTTGGGTACAACCTCTGTGGTGCCCTGAAGGTGGTCATGTTTAGGGCCCCACTGAGAGGGAGTGGTGCCCCCACAACCTGTCCTGGTGAAAATAGAGGCCACTGCGGGGCCTTCAGAAAGAGCAGGGCCCGGGGCAACCAGCACAGGTCTCCCTGTGGTAAGGCTGGCCCTGCGAATGACCGTAAGAACATAAGTAGTGCCATACTGGTTTAGACCAATGGTCCATTGAGATGTTGGCCCACATCAGCCCACACCGGGTGGGTGTTCACCTGCCTCTTTTATTAGGTGGTTGTCCCCCCTGGACACGGTTCGCCACCCAATGGACCCACAGCCCCCACTCACACCATGATCTCGGAGAACGTGGAGCCTGCCGTGCAGGTGAATGCGGGCTATCGCGGGCTAATGTGCACCCACGTGTCCACCAGCACCATAGAGTCGTAGGCAGAAATGCTAGAGTGTCTGAGGAGCGACTGCTTTCTGCCCCTCACTCTGCTCTCACTTGCACTGGCACTGCCAGTGGGGGCTGCCCTCAAGCGTATGAAATACGCCAGAGCCTGGACATGCCAAAAATGTGAGTGGGGGCTGCATGGACCGAACCCGGACTACATCCGGCTAATGTCTCGTTAGTTAACACCCACTGTTGATGCAAATAGCGAAAGAAAAGCCCTGCCTTCAAGAGCTGATAGTTTCATTAGGGGAAAAATGGCAGGAAAACAGAGAAGTGAGAGAATGGGGAATACAACCCAGCTCTCCTGACTCCCAACCCAATTTCCGGGCCAAGGGCTGGTGTGGACAGGGCTGAAAGGAATATTTATGGTGAATCCAATATCCACAGATTTTCCCACTTTGGTTCAGGTCAGAGTCAAGCTGTCCATGGCGGGTAAGGAGCATGGGAAAGCCTGATGGAAGAGGTTGGTTTTTAGGAGAGATTTGGAGGCCAAGAGTGGGGAGCAGAACATATTTGTTCGGGGAGGGAGTTTCAGGCGTTGCGGGCTGAATTGGAGAAGGGGGTGAACGTGTACAAGCTTTCTCTTTGGCTGAAACCTACTCATCTTCCATGGGGATAATTCACTTCTCAGACACTCCTTGTATGTGAGGATACAGGGAGCCCCTACAGCTGGGCCCCAATTGGATATCGTGCTCCATTTCCTTACATGCAGGCCCTGAGTGTACACGCTTCTAATGTTTCACTATTCAGCTGGCTTTCTTTCCAGGCTAGTGCATCCCGCCTCCCCTTCTCCCTCTCCCTCTCATTGCTGGCACGCTGCCTGCAGTTATTTTCCGTTTGCTCTTCTTCTGTAGTCTGTTGATTCCCACTCAGACGGGAGCAGTTCCATGGTAGCCATGGGGAGCAGTGACGTAGCAAGGCTGTGGGGGGCCCCATTAGGGCCTCCCTTCCAAGGGCAAAGAGTCTCCCTCTCAAGGAGCGTCCTGGCCAGCCTCTGCGAAGGTGGCAGCAAGCTCGTCTGGATTGCCTCGATGGGGGAAGTTGGATGAGTGGGTGGGGGCAGGGCCAGCACCCCTGCCCTCTCTGAAACATTTCTTCTTGGTGTGGAACCACAAGTGACGCCAGGCTGCTGCATTCTGGGCGGACCCAGGACAGGCAACTTGGGCGGACAGGGTGTGCGCCGGGCACCAGCACAAAACAACCATGTGCCCGGCCGGGCTGACGGATGCACAGCCTGAGGGCGGGGAGAACAGGGAACGTGCAGCTGGCTGTCCCCACCCGCCTGCTGGACCCAGTACTCCACCCCCCACCATGACAGGCAGCCGTGGTGGCCAATGATAGCCAGCCAGGGCTGGCAGACCAGCCTGGAAATACACCTGCAGCTCCGGAGCAGCCTGCTTTGGCCCGATCGGAGCAGACCCTAGCCCGGGATATGATCCCGGAGGTCTCTGGGATCCCAGCCTGGGCTAGCTGCCACCACGACCTGGGATACCCTGCCTCAAACATCTGGCGGTGCCTGCACACATGTGCAGGCAGGGTCAGT
>QEPC01008364.1:7129661-7142579 GCA_003113815.1 Sphenodon punctatus | reverse complement strand
AAAACAAAATGTTGATATTTATGAAAACAAAAGTGAAAGATTTAAATAACAAGAATGAAACATGAAAATGAAAAATGAGATGGGTCCCTGGTACACACCTCTACGTTCCAAGTGCTCTCCTGCTTATCATTCCATTTAGTTTCTTGTCATTCTGTCGTCGTCTCATCATCTTCTCGAGTACTTTTCCTAAGGGGCAACCAGGAAAGAAGTGCCTGCTTGGGGCTTGAATACTAGTCTTTTTGCCTCTCTTCCCTCAAAGAGGGACAAAATTACAAACACAATACTCTTTCTCAATCCTTGCCTTCTTGCTGCAAATTTAGGACCCGATTGTCAGCAGTAGCTGGCAAGTCCATTTTTTAGTCCCTACACATTGGTGCACAGTATTGGGGTTCACTGGACTGGCTTGCCACCGTGATGGGATTGGAGCTCCTCTGCCCCACTCCAGGCTGGCCATGACTTAGCTTCCTCATTTACAGTCCCCACTGGACCCAGCTCCCTCCAAAAGTGCCCCAGCCTCTAAAGAGGTCACTATGAGTGTTCTCAGACAGACAAACTGTCCCGGGATAATTAAAATAATCTCCAATGATTATTATCCCAGAATAACAAAGTGGTACCTGTCTAGATGGACATTTCTATCCTGGGATAACTTAATTCTGGGATAGTCCATGTGAACAGTACATTGTGATTAGAGTCTCTGGGATGAATTAAAAACCCCATGGTGCTTTTCTGCTGAGTTCAGCGCAATGTTTTCTAGGACTCAAACGTCACATCCTTTCTCTGCAACGTCACATTCTCTGTGCAGCTGAGTATTCTGAGCATTTCTGAGCACATACCTTGCACTGGACGCTGTGGCGCTAATCACCAGGGTAGTTGACTATCCTGGGATCTGTCGTTCAGATGGACATTGTCCTGGGATAGTTTAACAACCGGTTGTTCTAAACCCCCGGTGACTGGAGTTTTATAACAACCAGATTTTTTTTTTTAATCCTGGGATAATAATCACTGTTGATAGCATTTAGACGAACAAACTATCCTGGTGATAATGCTCTTATCCTGGGATAAATGTCCATCTGAAAACACCCTACAGGGCTCCTCTAAGCTGTACTATCACCCAACGTCAGTACTTTTATATTTTGTAAAATACAAATTAGTACAGTGCAAGAATGGATTCAAGAGTGCAGGTCAAATAAAAATATAAAGACAACATAAGGCTGTATTACTTGATGAGATTCCTAAGCTAAAATTCTACTCTGTTTCAGTTCATATTTTAATGTCCATTATTCTCAGTTCGTTGGAACTAGACTGGATGCCAACGTCTTGCTTGGATGTTGCAGAATGAAGTGAACTCCTGAATCTTTCTGTTCCTTTGTCTTTGATGGCTTAAATACTTTTGTGATGGACTTCCTGCCACTTCTAGGAGCTTCTGTCTTGTCCCTTACATACACCTCCGTTAACATCTCTATTGTTCTGTGTATCTGTTCCTAGATGACAGTATTGCTTTTGGGCTAACAATCTGCTTTTTGAATTCATTTTCATTTCATAGGTGTTACATACAACCTTTTCATCATGGGGTGGTAACAGAGGTCACCTGGTGATGTCTGTCCCACACTGAAGAGGGGAGGGTGTCCCCTGGCTGGGTACACTTGGTGCGGGAACAAACGTTCCCATGCAGTCCACCGGCCAGGGAGGGAGGGTGGGGGGTTAGGAGTGACGTGTGGCCACTCGGCTACGCTCCTGACATTGCCCTGCCCCTCCGCCATGACGGACAGTCATGGCAACCTCCCTGATACCGGTAGGAGCCAGGCCAGGAACACATGTTCCTCCTGGCTCACCCGCTCTGCCCTGGTTCGGTGGGAGTCGGACCCAGCTTGTACTGGGCCCACATTTTCCACCCAGCTCCTACCCGGCTGGGGTTTTTACTGGGTCCACATTTGGTGGGCCTGGAACAAAAGTTGTAGAATCACTCTGGCCCAGCCGGAGCGTAGGGCCTAACTGGGCCAGCGTGCTGTCTGTTTTATATATTTTATTTATTTATTCTTCTTATTTCTTGGCTGCCCCCTCTTGCCACAGCAGCTCGGGGCAGCTCATGACATAATCTAAAATATATAAAATACAATTTTCTAATAAATAACAAAGATAAAAACAATATAAAAACAACATATAACCCAAGGTGGAACCAATAAAAAACCCGACCTTCTGCCCTCCCCAGCCCCCCACCCTCACCTGTCCCCCTCGCCGAACACCTGGTGGAACGGCCAGGTTTTACACTGTCTACAGAAAGAGGGGAGGTCTGGGGCCAGGTGAATCTCCGTCAGGAGGGAGTTCCACAGCCGCGGCGCGGCCACCAAGAGCACCTCCCTCATCGTCGCCACCCGAGATACCCGGAGGACTCCAAGGGAGGCATTCCTGGCTGATTTTTACCCATGGTTGTCTTTATCTCTAAATTACAAGTTGATTGATATCAGGTAAGTCTCGCAAATATGAACATGGAATACTCACACCAGGAATATGTATGTTGCTTGTGTTCTATGTGTGTTGTCTTCACAAGCCCCGCCATCACAACCCCTGAAAAAGGGAGAGTGGGATTCAGCACTCAAAAAGGGACTCTCCCTCCTAAATAGAGACTGCTGGGAGCTCCAGTGGAGTCTGCTTAAGCTGAATTTCTCTGGCCATTTAAAAAAGTTCAATGTATCAGAAATTTTACATAAGCAGACCATATGGAAACGGACCTGGAAGTGGAGAAAACTGATGCTCAGATAAAGTTAGCAACAGGTTTCTCTGTTTTCAGTCTCTTTTCCTCCCCTCAGAAGCAGAGAGTCAGAGCAGACAGGAGGACAGGTCTCTGTGTGTGTGTGTGCGTGTGTGTGTGTGTGTGTGTGTGTTCCTCGCACACAGATGAAAACAACAATGAAAACAAAAATGGTAAGTGATGCATGCACACTCCTAATATACTGCAATATTTTAATAACATACTGCCAAAAAAAAGGTCCTGATATTTTTTAGCTGGGTGGGTATATTCTATGCACCTTAAAAATTCAAGTTATCAGCGTTCAAAATTCTACTTATCCAGATCAGGAAGCAATACATCCCTATAGGCTTGGGGAGTTATTAAAGTTGTACTTAAGCAAATTCCACTGTATGTGTTACTGCTGAAAGGGAGCTCTGGGAATCCAGGAATAAAAAATTAGGTGATGTAGGAAACTATTCTACATTAGCAGGAGATGAACTGAATGATCTCTTCCACCGCCATCTTTTGTGGTTCTTTACAACAAATTATTCCTGTGATACCCCTTGTGTCATTTGTATAAATCTGAGATTATTCTTCAGGTTATATCTGTGGGGTTTTCCCTTTTGTGTGTAACATGTAACCTGCTAAACAAGCATCATGTACAGTCATTTTGGATAAAATTTACACAACAGTTAATTTTAGACACTCTTGTAAGAGAAAAACAGGTCCTTTATTTTGTATGGGAATGAAACATGCGTGACCAAAATAGATCAATGTGCTTTTCCCTTGAAGAGCCTCCAGCTGCATTCAATGAAGTTGGCGTCCCGGGAAAAATGATGATGTGAACCTGCTCCTAACATAGGGTAATTTCAGACGTTACGAAATCGCTGCTCACCACAGTGAATCTCAGTGGATTCCCTGTGGTGGCAGCGATCGCGGTAACATCTGTTTGATCCCCACCAGATGTTCACCACGGTGAATTTCTGGCAGGGATCAAAGCTAACCACAATTATGGACCTCCAGCCGGCCCAAGGTCCAGAATCGTGGTTAGATTGGTCATGATCCGGGATGGGCCAAAAGTAACGCCTGTTACCTTGGCCCATCACAGATCATGGCCCCGACCACGGTACAGGATTGGGCGCAGCGACTGCATTGGCTGTTGTGCCCGCCTGTCTCCCCGAGGGCAGGCGGCCGAGGGCAGGCGGCCGCACGTTGCTCCGCCCAGCCCTGCCCCTTCCCCGCGCAGCTCCGCCCCCTCCCCACGCAGCCCTGGTAGAGATCAGGCCGGCATGTCTAAAGGACAGCCGACCTGATCACGGACATCCTGGTCCAGGATTCAGCATGGTGGGCCTCCGGGCCCATCACATGTGCAGTTACCCATAGTCTGTGTCTATGAAACATTCCTGACTCACTCATTAGAAAAAGGAAAATGTTACCATAATTAATCTATGATCAGTGAAACATAACATCCCCTTGAGGGGCATGAGCTCTGTGCAGTTCACGTTAGGCGAATGTTACTTCTAGTTTTTTTGGACCCAATGTCTTGTAAATTGCCATATTCAGTTGCTGCTGAGTATGGGTCATCCACAGTCTGGGACTTGCCTGAATTTGAGTCCCTGGCCTGTTGGGCCTGTATTTTTTGTCTTTCCCACAAGCAATGACTAAAATATCTATAAAATTAGGAAATAAACAAATAGATTCTCCTTCTTGTATGAGTAACACAATCCACCTTTTAGATTGTATGCTTCAAAAGCAGAAACTCTTTTGTTCTAAAAAGAAGAAAACCACAAGTTACCCCAAACTTCTGCCATTTCAGGCAGAAACGGAGGTGCATGTATGCAGCAAAAATCTGCTTAGCATTTTTTCACAAAATGACAGTCGCCTGCCTCAGAAACTTTGGCAAGTTCTGGACATGGCATGTACGAGTGCAACATAGGAATTTCTCAACCATTCACCCACAATCAAGTTAAGGAGTGGGTGGAGACTTACTGGAGCCCTTTGTTAAACTATTAGCAGTGCATCATCGTAAAGCATGATTCAGTTGTCATGACTTCCATGATTGCAGGGAAAAAAGGTTTACAGTCAAATAAAGGGACTGTAAATAGAACCAGGTTTCCCCCATCCCCTATGATACCCTGTTAGCTTTAATGACCATTCTCCTCCCTCCTCCCCCCATAAACGCAGAGAAGTATGGAAATATTGTGCTCCGTGGTGCAATTTTCTTACAGAATTTTTGTTGATAAATGCTTTCAGAGAGAGCACATTTTCCCTTCCCACTTATCTGTTATCAATGGAGAAGCAAAATACATGAAAAATTCAGCTGTCAGCTTAACAAAACATACAATTACTCTGTGCTGCCGATGTTTAAAGCAAAAGCAATTTCCATGGCAAAAATCTGGAGCCATTTTCTAAGCGCGGAGTGGCAAGCCTCCAGCTCTTTGCATTATGAATGTATCACCTGTTCCAGCCACTTGAATGCAAAAATGACTTGTCATTAGTTACAACTTAGTGCTTGGCCAAATTAAATATTTGTTGTGCTGCTCTCCTGCTTATTGCTTGACTAAGTTTACCCCTCTGCCCCCCCTGGGGGAAATTTGGCACAACCAGCTAATTTAAGAGACTGAGTAAGAAGACAGGTGTTATTTGGTGGGAGAAAAGGGAACAGTACATGTCATCGCTTCTGGAGTAACTTGATAGATGAAAGAAAAATGAGACTGTTCCTGAAAGATACAAATTTGTTTGGATAAATGCAAACAAAGAGACAGGGTTTAAGTGTAAAATTTGGATTTGTGTCTTGAGCACCATGAAACAGTGTTGGGGGGGCGGGGGGCACAGCCTGAGTAAGGTTGGCAGCCGAGTAAAAGATCAAGAGAAGAGAGCCATAATTAGAGCTAAAACAAGGAACCGCTGCTATTCAGAATCTGGACTGGATCCATGGTATTTGCTGGTATCTGGAAAGGCCCTGATACTGAATGGTATTTCAGTTAGCACATTCAGAAAATTATCCAGTTAACTGCTTTACCAATTGATTGTGATACTGCCTATTATAGTTTCCCACATATTATCATTTGCCCATCATCCCTTTCTTCTTTATTTTTACTCCTTTCCTCTGGACCTGGTTTTAGAGTAGAAATTTAGTAACTGGAATGCCAGGTGGTGGTATGTGGTAACATGATAAACAGTAATGCAGCAAGCTGGTGTCAGACCCCTGTTCCGGGGTTGGTGGTGTGGGGGAAGGGGAGTGGCGCGATCTCGGAGGCTTACACTTACCTGGAATGGGTCCTCAGGTAGCAGCAGGGACAGGCCGCCCGAGCCTGTGGTGCCTCCCCAGCCCGCAGCACTGGCTGAGCCGCCACTGGAGCCAGCTGAGGTACAGGATGTGGGGGGTGGTGTTTTGAGTACCCCGGGAGCCCTCCCGCGTCAGTCCACGGACTTGGGGTGTGTGGCCGGGGATGTTTTGCTGCTGCTTGCCGTGGCCACGCCCCCTTCCTTCCAGCTGCGGCGCTCAGAGCGCCTGCGCCAACTACAGGTAGGCAGGGATAAAAGCAGCTCCCTGCAGCCAGACCTTTGCTGGTGATCAGCGTGTATGCCTTTGAAACTGGCCCCCGTCCCTTATTGCTTGGTGTCTGCATTTGAACTACATTGGATTGAGAGAGCGTGTGGTGAGAGCGTGTGGTGTGTGCGGTTGAGTGAGCAGTCTTGGGTTTGCTTGAACTGTGAGTGTTGGATTCCCCTTTGTGTACCCCTTTGCCTCACCTGACCTGGTCCTTTCCTGTGTGCGCGCCCTATCCTACCCCATCTTCCCTGGGAGTTACACCCCTTGTTCCTCGCACCTTCCACACTTCCCTAGGCCCTTCGTCATTCCCGGTGTGTGTGCTTGTGGAACCGTGAGGTCTTGCACTGACCCCCATCACCCTATGATGATCTAGGCTGGGAGTTTTTAATCCCAGAAGCCACCCAAGATCCTGAGGGTTTGTTTTCAGGCAAAGTCCGACTATCTGGTTGTTCTTTGAGGTTGTGGTGAATCTGTGCTCTCCCTCCTTTACCATCCCCTCACCCCCTACCCATCACAGCTGGTTACATTTTTGTGGTAGTATCTAATAATCCAGTTCAACAGTGTGGCAGGGCTGTGCCACAAAATGGCACCTGTCATGTGAGTCACCTAAAATGGCTGCCACAGAAGAAGTGGAAGTCAGTGGGCATGGCCTGGAAGATAAAAGGAAGAGGCCAGTTTAGGAAGACAGTCTGCTCTGGACTGCGAGAAGGAAAACATCCCTGCAGTTTGCTCCTAGCCAGAGAGGAGTCAACCCAGAGGACCTGAAGGAAGGTGCCATGAAACGAGCCTGTGTGAGTTGAATACAGCTAATAACCAAGGACAGTGTGTAGGCTAAGCTTATAAAGGACTGTGAGTAACTGCATTAAGGCTGGCCAGAGGCTTGATACCTGGCCTGGATTGTGTACTGTAAATAAACTGTATAGAACTTTTTATAGATCCTGGACTGGGGCATACTCTTTGGGGCTACACTCTGCAAACACTTACACCCCATGGGCAAGCGGGACCCTGTTACAAATGGTGGAGAATGCGGGCATGCCTTGCTGGCTACCATTCCAGTGTTCCCACTCCCAGAGTACATAATAGTTGTCAAGCAAGAGCTGAAGGAAGCCCTAGAAATAGATGTCTGTGAGGGGCTGTAAGATGCTATAAAGAGAGCCTGGATATGTGGAAGCTTCCACCACCAGATACCTTTAGCAAAAAGGACTTTCTAATATTGGTTGAAGGAAACCTGTAAACGAGGTGGAGGCTAACCTCCCTGATAGGAATGAAATACATCTGTAACCCCTGGGAAGGGAATGATACTATGGTGTGTCTGACCATTGGCCTGACTAGGTCTTGAGGGTCCGGGAGGGGCAGGGGGGAGGAACGTCTTGAAAGGTTGGGTGGGCCAGCCTCCCAACTTCCCTGAGAGGTCAATTAAAAGATTGTAAGCAGGCTGGAGGATTACCTCTCCTGCAAGGGAATGCACTGTAAGATTGTGAACTGGGTGGAGGAATATCTCCCCGGCAGGATGAGAGCTAAAGGAAGCTTGGTACTAATAATGAGTTGAAGGAAACTCTGTAATTAATTATTATTATTTTAATTCTTATTAGCAGGCATTTATATAGCACAAGCAACGTACCTGGAGCTTTACAAAGTAATGGAATAGACACTAGGGCTACCTCTCTGCCTTAAGGGTGTCTAGCCTCCAGCCCAAGATCGCTGCCTATGCCCTTTTCCTCAGGGGGTTCTTCCCCCTCTTTGGACCTGTGCTGGTAACTGGCCCTTTGCCTTGGACCCTAGCCCAGGCAGTCGGCTCCCCTGATAGTCTTAGGATCTCCCTTGCCCACTCTTCTGGGACTCCACTGGTTACCATCCCCTGCTCTGTCTTCCAGACCTGCTTGCTTCCCATGGCGACCCACTGTAATTGGGCCCACGCCCTTGGGCAAGCCTTCATAGTGTGCTTAAGGAGGCAACTGTGAGGTGGGGAACTCGCTAACCTCATCATTGGGCTTATCTTAGGCTCCACCCTGAGCCTTGCTGGTATCCTGAGACCCCTAGTCTTGGCAGGCTACTGGCTCTTCTACCCTGGCCGGTCCCTCACCCAGGACCATGGGTTTTACCACCTCGACCAGGGCTTCCCAGTTGACTTGCTCCCTCTTCAGCAGCCCCTGGGATAGCTAAGGCCCTTCTATGCCCCTACCCTTCTCCCTAGGGTGGGGCCAGGGTTTCCATACCAACTGGTGTTCCATTCCCCTAGCCTACAGTGGGCTACCAGTTGTTATCTTCCCCTGGACCTGCTTCTCACCCAAGCCTACGGGTTGCACTGCATAAACTAGCGACTCCCAGGTGGCTCTGGTCTATCCAGCCCCCAGTGTTTCTAACGTCTCTGTCCTTCTGGGCCTTCCTGACTTCCCTTGCCCTCTCCCTAGGGCAGGGTCAGGATTTCCCAGTTCACTGGTGTCCCAGCCTCTCACTTGTGGTGGGTTCCCAGCTGTTATCCCCCTTGACTGACCTCCCACACTGACCCAAGACTGCACTATCCAAGATTGGGGTTCCCAGGTGGCCCTGATCTACCTAGCTTCTGGAGTTCCTAAGGGTCCTCTTTAGCTTTACAGGTAGCAGCTCCTTCGTCCCCTGCCCTCCTGAACCCCTTGCCCATCCTTGGGTGGTCAGGGCTCCCATCCTACCTCACCAGGCAGGGGTGGTTTCAGCTGGCCATGGAGCTCCTTCCCCTGCTGTCACAAAACTGATACTCCTTCCCTGGCTGGGCTGTCTGTCTTTGGGTGCTTTCACATGAGACGGGTTGGGGGGGCGGGATTGCTGTGATCATAAATCACGCCAGGAGGATCACAGGAAGTTCCGCTCATGTGCATTGGTCTTTTCATATGATTAGTCCATTTCTGCCATGATCTTAGTGATGGGAGATGGGACTGGATTTTCAGCCCTGTCTCCTGTCACTGAAATCATGGCGGAAATGAGCTAATCACATGAAAAAGGCAATGCACATGAGTGGAACTTCACATGATTCTCATGATGTGATTTATGATCACAGCAGTCACACCCCCTCCTGTCTTGGGTGTAGGTAGCCTTTATCTAGCCCTAGTCAGGGTCATGTGACCCAGCCCCTCTCGGTCATGTGGTCAGGTGAGTTAGTGACAAAGCAGTGAATGGTGTGGCGCTGCTAAGCTGTGGATTTGCTCCTATAGCAACTTACCTACAGCACCTCACCACAATCCCAGAAGGCTCAGGGTGGCTTACAACATACATGGGCTGAAATGAGTATCCACTACTATCTGGTGGTATCCAACCAGATACCGAATAGTTTGGTATCCGCTGACTAGCCAGTTAATCGGATTACCAAATTACCATTTACTGCATTACCCTTTGACCCCCCCCCCTTTTTTTTTACTCCCTACTTCGTCCTTCTATGTGGACTGGTTTGCTAATGTGCTAAAATAGTAATTGGTAAATGGTAGTCGGTAATCGATAATATCTGGTATTCTGGTTTGGTGGTTAACCTCCACAGTTACCAATCAGTTCATGAATTTTTTTGCTATCTATTTCAGCTCTACATTTTCCCATGAGCCAGTGTGCCTGGGTCCAAGACTCACAGGCCCCCATATCCCTACAGTTAGACTTTTGGGTTTCTGTATCTACGTTTTCCATCTCCACAATGGCCTGAATCCCACAGCCTCGGAATATTGGGATGGTCAAAACACGGATTCAGCTCTGCCTCAATTCCATCTCTGCTGATTACAATTCTCTCATGTCAAATACAGCTGCAAGATGAAAAGTGTTTGGCTAGTGGGGACAGGTGGGTGGGGAGGCAGTGCCCTGTCTCCCCCCCCCGCCTCCCTCTTCCTGCCTCTGGGCTGCTGCAGTGCCCTAGGAACCAGCTCAGCCCCAGCCCAGCTTCCTTGGCTCTCCCCTCCCTCATCCGATGATCCACTTGACAAGTCCTGAGAGTTGCATAAAAGTTAGGCTGCATTCTCACCTGCGGCAGTGGTGGCGGCAGCGGGAAGGGTGAGGGAGACGTGGCAGCGCGGAGGAGCCAGCGGTTGGGAAAAGAGCCAGTGCGAACGGAAATCTGCCGCAGCTTCTCTCGCACATCTCAGAGTGCAAAATCCTGCCTTGATATGCGCAAGAGAAGCCACGGCAGATCCCCATTTGCACCGGCTATTTTCCCTGCCGCCAGCTCCTCCGCACTGCCGCATCTCTCTCGCCCCTCCTGCTGCTGCCACCGCCACAGCAAATGAGAATGCAGCCTTGGAGGCGGAGGTGACTACGCAGTGCACTCAGGATGAGGAGGATCCATCCTGACCTGTCACTTTATTCACTAGACCATCTGTACAATGGGTGCTTTATGCATAAGCGATTTTTCCCCCCCTGGCCTCCTTAGTGATCCACTTACAGCCTAAAGCCCAAGATCTAATTGTCCCTATTTTAACACACAGCTAGCCTCCTGTCTGCCAACTGCAGCTGAGGTGGGGGTGGGAATAAAGGAGCTGTTTGGGTTCCTTTATGCAGACTAAGATGGAAGTTCACACTAAAGCTTTCCCCGCAGTTAGGTATTTATAGGGCCTTTCCCTGGTAGGGTAGATTCTTTGGTGTGTACGGAGAGCTGAACTCACCATGTAGCATTTTCTCAGTCAGAGTACATGTAAAGGGTCTCGCCTGTGTGGATTCTCTGATGTATATTGAGTATCCCAACTTCTCCTGATTCTCCTGAAGCTTTCCTCACATCCATGGCTTATTCAGGGTTTCTCTCCTGAGTGGATTCTTCTTTTTTTTTTAAATAACAAATTTTTAAAAGTGAAACAAATAATTCATACATGTAATATCCCCTTGTTTAAAAGACTCAAAGCCTTGACCTACCAATTTTTTCCCCCCTAGCACCTGATCTATAGGAGCAAATGCTGGTTTTCCCATTTGATTTCTTTTCCACACAGTGTTGCATTTTTCAGTGATTGCATAGTAGCATACTACCACCACTGTGTAGTTTTTCATTAAGCATACACTGTGTTTTTTCATTCATTGTGTGTTCTATTCCATTGACCATGTGAGTATGAAATTTTAATGCCAGCCCTCTGCCCCATGAACCTAAAAGTCCACCAGCCACGGCTGGTGTTTATTGCTCATCGGATATGGTGTTTTACACAAATTTTATTTTGTTAATGGAATTTGTAGACTACACCAGGAAGCACAGTGACCTTCTCTGGTTTCAGAGAAGCAAATAGGAATTCACTCTTCCTTTTGAGAATTTTATTGTTCTGATTATTTGAATACTGGTTTTCCTACAAGGAGACCATGACATAATCCAAAGGTGGGGAACCTGCAGGTCGAAAACCAAATATGTCCCATGGCTTTTTAAAAATTTGGTCCATTTATAGTTCCTGGATTTTACCTGTGTGTGTATCTTGTCTAGAGCTGCAACGAGTACTTAAATTCATACCTGTGGGTAATACTCACATTTTTTGGTACCACATCAGGTAACTTCGGGTACTGATTTTTTTTATTTTTCTGACTACTGAAAAGAACAAAAAAAAAAATTGGGATGGAAATTTTAAAAAATCAGGACCAGAAGTTTATTTTCCAGGATGAAAAATCAATAATTAGGTGGCAGAAGATTATTGGCACTGGAAACCGATATTCCAGAACTGGAAGTTGACATTCTGGGACATCAGGTACCTGACCTGGGTTGCAATCGGGTATCAATTGGTGCTCCTCAACCCTATTCCAGATCCTGTCACTCTGGCTAACCTGCAAGACCCCACCCTTGGCCAGATCTATTTGGATCACAACCAGGGTGGGGAGGGAGCTGTTGCAACTATTGATCAGCTATTTGGTAGCAAAACACCCTTCCTGCTGAACAGCTGATGAATGGCACCCACAGCCTGGCTTCAGCCCCAGTCTCTGCTCGGGCAGGGTGGGGCTTCTGGGACTGAGTGGGGAGTGTTACTGCCAATCATCAGCGGTTCAGCAGCAAGAGTATTTTCCCACCAAACTACTCTCCTGCTGCAACCCCTATCAAACTCATCTGTCCCTGAGCAAGGACCAGCAAAGTAGGGGGTGTGAAAAGGAGCTAGTGGAATGATGAAGCTTGGCAGGACTACTCCACCTAGAGAGTTGCCACGTCTCACAGTTTGGCTCTGAGACTCCTATTTAGGCCGATGGGAGTCTCAGGCAAAGTTGAAACGAGTCTCTGCAAAAACAAGTATCCCTGTCAAAATGGCAGTACTTGACCTAGTAACATCAGGTACGAATTGGTACCAGGTTACTGCCCAAATGGCAACCCCAATTACTGTTTTTACCGATTTACTGTTTTT
This sequence comes from Sphenodon punctatus, assembly GCA_003113815.1. Classification (NCBI taxonomy): domain Eukaryota; kingdom Metazoa; phylum Chordata; class Lepidosauria; order Sphenodontia; family Sphenodontidae; genus Sphenodon; species Sphenodon punctatus. Next base: position 7,129,987 of record QEPC01008364.1, on the reverse strand, counting down.
CATCCTGATTTTCCATGTTCCAGGACTGATTTTCTTCCAGTTAGGCGCGGCTCCCCCTGCAGGGCGTTATGGGCGGTGCCCCCCAAAGCCCTGCAGGGGCACCTCCGCGGCTTTAACAGTTTAAAAAAACAAACAAACCAAAACCGCGCTGCCGTTTATGACAGCTACAGCAGCCTCTGAGCTGCTGCAGAGGCTGCTGTAGCTGTCACTGAACTCTTTTTCCCTGGGGACCCACCCACTCCGCTGGGAGAGGGAGGGGTCCCCGAAGGGACAAAAAGGTTCAGCAGCTCAGCCGCCCAAAGCGTTTTCCTATGGAAAACGCGATT
>QEPC01008364.1:7106684-7126426 GCA_003113815.1 Sphenodon punctatus | reverse complement strand
CTGGGTTGTGCCAGGGTTTTGCCACTGTTTCCCTTTTAAGCTTGAAGTGCATTTTAGACTGGGTTTTCTTTCATCTGATGTTAACCCTGGGAACTCCTGGCTGCTGGGTTATGCCCTGGCTCCGCCTACCATTGCCCTGGCTCCACCTACCGTTGCCCTGGCTCTGCTCACCGGCCCACCGGCAGCTTACTGCCCCTCCAAACTAAAAAGCCACCAGCCGCCCCTGCTTCCAGTATCAGGTTTTTTTGCCTTTCTATCCCAATTCCTGTTAGGGATGGGCGAACAGAACGCAGTTCGGATGTTCAGTCGTTTGGTTCGAAACCTGAGTTCGGGTTCGATGGTTCGGTTCAGTCGAGTTTGGTTTGGCCGAACTTGGCCGAACATTCAAAAATAACAAAACCAAAACTGAAATCGAAACCGAAACCTAATTTTTGGCCCTGGAAAGACGTTTTTCCTGCCCCCAAACTCATCCGAACATGACCGAACTGTTTGGTCATTCGAGAGTTCGGTTTGGATGTTCGGTTCAGACGTCCGAACAGACCGAGTTCGGTCCAAACTCTGAACATCCGAACTGCATTCCCCCATCCCTAATTCCTGTACTGATTTACCATTTTACCAATTTGTAAATCGGTGACTCTGTTATGGTAATACCTGGTAATCGGGTGCCCAACTTGGTATTCGGGTACCAAATGGGTCTCCGGTAGGTGACTCAAAAATCTGGGTATTTTTATCCATGCGGATAACAAATGTGGTACCCAATCCCATTTCAGCTCTTGTCTCAGGATCAAATCAGAAAAGGTAACCCAGCTCCACCAGATGAACCCTCTGAATTCCACCCCACAGACGCACACACTTCCAGGGTGAAATAATGCAACTTGTGGGACAGGCTGAAACCCTGGCACCTCTTCCCCCTCACCCAAAACAGGTTTGTGTCCCGGCCAGGAGCAGACATCGGGTGATTTCAGACGTTACGGGGCCCGTTGGCCCCGTACCGAAATCAACCCATTAATTCCCGTCACGCCGCAACAGACGTGCTGGGGGGATCCTGGCGGGGAATCTGGGAGGGGGTAGGGCTGCACGGCGCAACGTGTGGCCGCACAGCCCCGCCCCTCCACGCTCCTGCCGCCCGCCCTCTGGGGAGACGGACGGGCGGCGGGGTCAATGCGGCCGCCGCGTCGGGCCGGATTCGCCACGGCCAGACGTTACTTTTTTTGGGTCCCCGCTGGGGATCTCTTTGACCACGCTTCCTGGGACATTCCCCCGGCTAGCCTGGGAAGCATGGTTCAAATTGACCCCATGTGGGTATTGACCGTGGCGAACATCTGGTGGCCGCCAAACAGCCGTTCGAGACACATTGACCACAGGTGGGTATTCACCGTGGTTCACTGTGATTTCGTAACGTCTGAAAATACCCATTATCTAGGGGCATAAGATGACCTCCATGCACATGTGCTAGCAAGAGCTAAGCCCTCATTCCCCCAACCATTTTATGCAGCTTCAGCCACCTTGCAATGCACCAGGCTACAGCCATGTCCAATAAGTGCATAGCGGTCCACAAGAAACTTGGAAAGTTTCCAATGGCCCATTGGTTTGAGAAGCTTGATTGGTCTAGTGCAGTGGCAATCTGCCATTCTGAATACACAGGTACTGACTTGTACAGTTTATCGCCCATCCTATTGGAGGGGATGAAGCCACAATGCATGGTATGAAAACAAGGTGAAGCCCTGAAAGTTTAAAAATACATCAGGTTTCTTCTGAACTACATTTAGTTTGAGAAATTGCCAGAAAACAGACTGCATTAAATTTAGCCCCTTTATAATGCATATGACAGAGAAAAATTGCAGCCAATGGTGTCTTCACTGAAAAGACTCCATTAGATTGCCATTAGTTGCTAATAATACATCATAATTATTCCTATAGGGTTAAGCTTAGCTCTTTCCTCCACAACCTGCCTTGCAGAGATAACCTCTAAAGAATACCCCAAAGGTCTATCTGACTCAATTTCAAAAGCTTTCACTCTAACTGGATTTTCTAAACAATTCATTACCTACAAAAGATTGGTGGGAATGTAAAGATCAGAGCCTTGATTTCTCCAATTTACATTCTCCAATAGCTGCACTCAGTGCTTAGTCAGACTCTGAAATATAATTTGATTTTTCTATTCTTATTAGCAAGAGTATTCTTATATTAGTGCAATAGCCATTCATTCTTCAGCCCACGTCTGCTACATAACCACTCCTGCTATATTTAAGGCATTTGCCAATCATGCTTTTGGTGACTCTCTCATTTAAAGCGTTCCTTTTTAGTTAGCTAATGTGTCACACTTTGGAAAGAATCAAGGCTCAGACACAAAAGGGAATGAAAGATTATTGTCAAGAGAAGAGCTTCATCTAAAGATAAATAGTTTCCAAATTCTGTGAGTGTTTTGTTTGAAATATTAACCATTGGCCTGTTTGAAACATGTTATGGGTCACTTCTTTTACATTAAAAAAAATAATAATAATTATTTTTTATCAGCACCTCTTGATCTCTGTGTTACTTCTGGCCCGGTTAGTATTAAAAGTCACTCCCATTTGAATGTATGTGTGTTGCATTCATTTTAACTGTAAAGTGATGAGAAAGTCTGATCTTTGTTATGAGGTAGTGGTACTTGCATTGCAGTAACAGAAGGTTGCTACCTTGTAAACAAGGTTCTTCGAGATGGCTCCGAACATTCTGAGGTTACAGATATGAATGGGCCCTATTATTAAAAGGCCCTGAATAGATATGCGACCCCATAGCTTTTCTTTTTGGCCAACCATTTGGCAGGTAGGGTTAAGGATTGGGGTAGGGGATTTTTAAAAATATGTTCTTACTTACTTTTATTTTTATGTTTTATTATGTTGTTACTTGCCCTGAGCCTTTAGGGGAATATAAACTTAAATAAACAAACAATAGTATCTATTTATTTAAATATTTAAATTTAGTATGATTATTTAAATTCTCTACAGCTGGCTGGAGAAATAGAAACATTTTAATGTAAACTTTTGTAAGGAATAGGCTCATTGGTTTCTTATCAAATTTACCCCCAGATCAACATATTTCTTTGCCAAAATTTCCAACAAATTCCAGTTCCCAGAATTCCAGTAGACTGAGAAATCAGATGGAATTTAATTTACAAAGGAGAAATTTTAAAAAATCATCAATTTTTTAGTCCAAATTTGAAATTTTAATAAAACGTTTCATCAGAACATGGGATATGAAAAGTTTTGGCCACCTCTAGATTTGACATGTAAAAGAACACTCATGTGAGGATTCTGAGCTCCCTGATAATTAGAATTACATTGGTCTTTGTAGTTATTGGTAAGCTATGAAACGCAACACAAAAGAAATCAGCAAAAAACTGTTTGAAATAGGAGGAACATAGAACTTTCAAACAACATAGGAAGGAGGGTGGCGATAAAAATGTTGGATGTTTTATCATGGGCTAGCTGTGGCAAATTGCAGAGCCAATTGTTTGGCATATTTCATAGCTAATCAGAAGCAGTAATTGCTGTAATCACTGCTCACCACCTGCCTAGCAGTTACATCTGGGCCCTTTGAAGAAGAATTTTATTACATATTAATCTCCTAACTAAATCACAGCATGTCCATAGTCACTGTTAATTCGACTTCAGCGTAAAAGGGGAAGGTGGTGTGTTAGTGTTGTTAGTTAGTAGCCGAGGCAAACATAACAATGAGCTAAGGCAGGATGGGCCAGAGGCCAAGGATACAGCTAGGGCCTGAGTAGTAGAACTGAAATGGGTACCCATGAAAATGGGTATAACCATCAAAATTGTGCTACCAAACTGTCTTGGGTAGATCAAACATTAAACGGTGCCTGTTTAGTACCCAACGAGACATCCAAATTACCAAAATATTGTTACTGAATTTCTCATTTTCTGTTACCGATTTTCCATTTTGCACCGTTTACTGACAGAGAGAAATGGTTAGATGCATTGAGCGACACTAAAAATCAGTAACTTATTAACAGTAATACCTGGTATTTCAGGTAATTTGGTACCAATCAGACACCAAAGAGACTACCTGAAAATTCAGGTATTACTCATCACAGGTACAGAATTTGCCGTTTCAGCTCAAGGCTGGACTGGAAAGGAGGGTGGGGTGTTGGCTCCCTGTTGGCCAAGACCCTGGGAATCCCCCCCATCTGTAACCACTCTTCTGTCCCTCTCCTGGGTAACCATCTCAAAAGGGGCTGCTGCCCAGGGGGCGGCGGCCGAAGAGCGCGGCCAAAGGGCAGTAGCTTGTTGGCGTGTCATTCGCAGGCCAGAGTGACGGTGGTGGCCAGATGTTGTTCACCATCTGGACTGTGCCAGCTACTCACCGGCTTACCTGGTGCTGCTGCTCTTGAAACTGCTACAGCCGATGCGGCCGCCGCTGACACTGCCCAGACCTGTTGCCGCTTCCTGGAGCCGTGCTGTCCAGCCCCACCACTACCAACTCCCCCCTCCCCCTTCCAGAGGAGGGGGGCCGGGCCAGGGCACACAGCCAGGACTTCGGTCCTGGCGCAGCCAAAAGTGGCTGGCCATGTGGCGCTGCTGCAGGCAGTACACCCGAAGGGGCCGGGGGTGGTGGTTGTATTTTAAGGAGGGATTGGGGTTGGGATGGGGTATTTCTCTTATGGGGGAGGGGGACAAGGGGACTGGGTTAGGGAGGGGAGGGCTGACCCCCTTGGTGTGAGGGAGGGGTGCAGCCCTCTGAGAGGGAGGGATCTTCTGGTGGCAGCAGAGGATGGGGGGTGTTTTGGGGGGTGGGGATCTCTCTCAGGGAGCTTGCGGGGCAGCCTCTGGGGGGGTATCGGTGGAACGGATTGGGGGGGTCTGCAGCCATAGAGGTCGTTCTGTGCCGGGGGAATTATGGTTCATCTGGGAGGCAGGTTCGATCTGTGAGACGGGACAGATGGTGTGTGTCTGTCCCACTCACTGACCCCCAGGCAGTTGGTGAGGTGATTAGGGATCAGAGGACCCCTAGCCTCGGCTTGATGCTGATAAATGCGAGGTCGGTAGCTAATAAGTCAACTGCGGTCCGGGAGTTGATCCTGGACCAGGCGGCCGACCTCGCGTGTATCACGGAGACCTGACTGGGCAATGAATCCGGGCCTATACTGGCTGATCTTGTTCCAGCCGGGTACTCTGTGCAGCATCAGCTGTGGCTGGAGGGATGGTGGGGCGGTGTAGCCATTATTTTTAAGGATGCCTGGTCTGTGAGATTTCCTGTGCAATCTATCATGGGTATAGAGGGTTTCTATCTGAATTTGGATTTGGCTGGAGACAGGGTAGGGATACTGCTCATATACCATGCACCCACCTGTACAGCAGCCTCCCTACAAGCACTGTCCGAGCTGGTGTCGGAGGTGATCTTGCGGTCCCCCATGATGATAGTTCTGGGGGACTTCAATATCCATACCGACGCCAGTCTTGGAGGGGTGGAGCATGAGTCATTGGCCGCCATGGCAACCATGGGCCTGTCTCAGAGAGTAGTGGGCCCCACACATGTTGGAGGACATACCCTGGACATGATATTTTTCACAGGCCTTGAGGCGGGGGATCTGTTGGTGGGGGAGGTATCAACAGTGCCTTTGTCATGGATGGATTATCATCATCTCTGGGCGGATATCCTGGCACATGTCGGCCCTCGGGAGGGTGTGGAACCAGTTTGGTTGGTTTGCCCCCGAAGGCTTATGGAACCTGAAAGATTCCAGATAGCTCTAGGGGATGTTTACTTTGACCTTGATGGCCACTTGCTCGATGACCTCGTGTCTAGGTGGAATATCTACATAGAGGCCATCGACAGAGGCCATCGACTGTGTGGCTCCCAGGCATCCACTTCCAAAATGCCGACAACGCAGCTCCCTATGGTATACAGATGAGTTGCGGCGAATGAAGCAGGAAGGGCGGTGGTTAGAGCCACGGTGGCGTCACTCGCGTACTGAAGTGGACTGATTGCAGCATAGAGTCTGGTTATGTACCTATACTCTAGCGGTGCAGACAGCAAAGAAGGTTTTCTTTGCTGCTCACATTGCGTCTGATAAGTCCCACCCGGCTGAGCTGTTCTGGGTGGTGAGGGGGCTGGTCAGTCCGGCCTCCCTCTGCCTGGACGTGGAACCATCAAATGCTCACTGTGATTTGTTTGTGGACTTTTTTGCGGATGAAATCACTCAAATTCACCATGGTTTTGATGCAACTTTCTTAGCAGAGAATGGGTCTGAGGCAGTGGAAGCCCCGTCTGGTCCTGTTTTGTGGGATGAGTTTTGGGCAGTGTTGCCCTCAGATGCGGGGGATGCTCTTGGGACTGTTTGAGTCACCATTCTGAATTAGATCCATGCCTGTCCTGGCTGGTTAAGGCTAGCCGGGAGACATTGGCGCCGTTGCTGGTGGGGATAGTCAGCACCTCCCTTGGGGAGGGCAGGGTGCCGAACTGTCTCAAGGAGGCAGTGGTGCGGCCCCTGCTCAAGAAGCCATCTTTGGATGTCGATGTCCTTGCCAGTTATCGGCCAGTCTCTAACCTTCCCTTTTTAGGAAAGGTTATTGAATGGGTGGTGGCTCAGCAGCTTCAAGGGCATTTGGACCACATTAATTTTCTCGATTCCTCGCAGTCAGGCTTTCGTCCTGGTTATGGCATGGAGTCTGCACTTGTGGCCTTGGCTGACGACCTCTCTCATGAGTTAGACTGGGGTCGTTCGACCCTATTGATCTTGTTAGATCTCTCGGCTGCATTTGATACCGTTGATCATGAGTTGTTGGTGACTTGGTTGCGGGACTGGGCAGGGATTGGCAGGACTGTTCTTGAATGGTTCCGCTCATTCTGGGTAGGGAGAACCCAGCGTGTGGTGCTGTGGGAGTTTTCATCTTCCCCCGGGGCCTCACGTGTGGGGTACTGCAGGGCTCCATCCTATCCCCTCTCCTGTTCAACGCGTACATGCAGCCTTTGGGAGAGGTTGGTAGGGATTATGGGGTGAGTTGTCATCAATATGCTGATGACACCCAGCTATATCTTTCATTTTCCTCCGACTCAGGCCCTGCAGTCTTGGTGCTTACTCAGTGTTTGTCCGCTGTGGGAGATTGAATGAGGGCGAGCTGCCTGAGACTAAATCCTGACAAGAGAGAGGTGATGGTTGTGGGGAAGGCCGGGGTGGGTTGGTGGCTCCCATCATTGATGGGGTCCACCCCCTGTGGTTTCTCAGGCCCGGAGTCTGGGGATGCTCCTGGACCCACAGCTCCACCTGGATGCTCAGGTGATGGCTGTGGTGAAAGGAGCTTTTTGCCAGTTACATCTGATGCGTTGGCTTAGGCCGTATGTCTCCGACTCAGATCTGGCCACGGTCATCCATGATTTTATTACCTCAAGACTGGATTACTGCAACACGCTCTTCGTGGGGCTACCCTTAGTATTGGTTCGGAAACGGCAGCTGGTGCAGAATGCGGCAGCCTGTCTCTTAACAGGGACGGTCCGACGCAAGCATATAACACCTGTGCTTCACTCTCTGCACTGGCTGCTGGTAGGTTTCTGGGCCCAATTCAAGGTGTTGGTGCTGACCTTTAAAGTCCTAAATGACTTGGACCCCACCTATCTGCAGGACCACCTCACCCTCTGGGTTGTGGAGCGGCCCCTGCGGTTGGCTGGGGGTGCCTTCCTCGGGGTTCTCCGGGTTTCCTGGGTGTCTACTGTAAGGAGGACGTTCTCCGTGGCTGTGCCGCGGCTGTGGAACTCCCTCCCATTGGACCTCCCCTCTTTCCGCAGACAATGTAAGACCTGGCTGTTCCGCCAGTCTTTTCCCAAGGGAGATGGGGTGAGTGGGTTGGGTTAGAGTGGGGGGGAGGGATGGGATTTTATATTGTTTTAATTGATATTATTATGGTTTATTTTAATGTTTTAATGTCTGGAATGTTTTAATATATTGTGAACCGCCCCGAGATGCCTGAGGCAGGAAGGGGCGGCATATACATTGTAAAAATAAATAAATAAATAGGCTCACGAGACCAAGTTGTCAGTTTCTAGTGCTGCCACAATTTTTTTCAGTGGTCTCGGGCAAATCACGATTTTTCATTGGCAGATGTTGCACTCGGTCATCGTGATTTCCAATTACTGTAGTCCTCGAACCACTTACTCCAAAGTAATCTAATTGAAATCAATTGGACTATTCTGCAGTAAGTAGCTTGATAGGATTGCAGCCAATGAGAGTTAAGTCCCTCACTGCTGTTTGTGCCTTTAAAAAGCTCTTCCAGCACTATCCTTTGGCTGCTTAGTGCTGATACTAGTCCTTTGTAAGTCCCATCTACTTGACTGGGGCTGGTGTTGGCATTAAACAACTGGATGGATGGCCCTAAGTCTTTCTGAGCTTCTATTGCCTATATGTAAAAAGGGCACAATATAGTAGCTCTTCTTTACGTCGTAGGATTGTTATTATTAAAGGCTGTGAAGCGCTCAGGTAGTATGGCAACTGTCAGTAGAGGAAAACCGATAGCAAAAAAATTATCCAGGGTTAATATCCAGTATTCTGGATAGCTTGGCGGTTAATTGGTAACTGTTTGATAACCATGGAGATTAACCACAAACAGGAATACTGTATATTACCGTTTACTGAATTACCATTTCCTGATGTTCGCTACACTACTGCATAACCCAAGGTAATGATGTCATGGGCTGTCCCTGACCTATTTAGTCTTTTCCCCACCTCAGAATTCCCTATTGTCCCAGCGAGAGATGTTTTCACTCAAGGGTGGCTGTGATAGCTCCTAGCCTTTGCTCTTCTATTCTTTTCAAGAAAGAGGAGAATGGATGTAAGATGCTCATTGTGCCAAATCCTCCACCCTTTTCCTCTCCTTGCTTATGGTGTCCAGCCTCCTTTGGTCACTCCGTTTCATAGCCTGGGGGTGCTTTTGGATCCACTGCTGCGCCTGGATGGCCAGATTACGGCGGTGGTGAGGAGTGCTTTTCACCAACTTTCTTTGGTAAGAAGTAGGGGTGGGACTCCAGGATGATTATCGGTGTCAGCTCCCTTGTGTTTCGGATCCCCTACTGGTATCGGTGCCAGATCTTTCCCATTGAAGTCAATGGGAAATTTTCCCCATTGACTTCAGTGAGAAAGCCTCCGACTCCAAGACACAGGGGAGCCAACAGAACACAAACCATCACCGAAACCCCTCCCAGGGCATCCTCTCTCTGTCTCCTCAGCCAAAACCCTTGTTCATGCCATGGTCATCTCTCACCTTGACTACTGCAACCTCCTCTTTACTGGCCTCCCCAGCTCTCACCTCTCCCCCCTTATCTCCATCCAAAACTCAGCTGCTAGGGTCATCCACTCTGCTCGTTGCTTCGACCACATGCAGCCTCTCCTCTCCTCACTTCACTGACTCCCCCTTCCCCAATGCATCCTTCACAAACTCCTGGTGTTCACTTACAAAACCCTTCACAACCTGGCTACCCCTTACCTCTCAGCCCTGGTCTCCCTCCCTACACACTCCTGCACGCACTCTCTGCTCCTCCTCTGTCCCCTCCCTCGCTCTCCCTCGTCTCCCCTGCTCCCCTAACCGCATTCGTCCCTTCTCCCATGCTGCCCCCCATGCCTGGAACTCCCTCCCTGCCCACATCCGCCTTGCCCCCTCCCTCCGCACCTTCAAATCCCTCCTCAAAACCCACCTCTGCCTCGCCACCTTTCCTGATGCCTGTTAGAACTTTCCTTTCAGTATTTGCTGTCTGCCCTCCCCGCAGACTCCTGCCTAATTGCAACCAAGTCAAGCACATGCACCTGAGACTTCACATACACTTGAATGTATTTATCCCTTGTCTCGCCCTATGTCCCCTCTCCTTGTCTCCCCCCTTCATGTCTATTAGATTGTAAGCCGTAGGCAGGGACCACGTCTATCTCATTGTTCTGTAAAGCGCCAGGTACACAGCTGGTGCTATACAAATGCTTATAATAATAATAATTAATAAGAAAGCAAGAGAAGACCCGGCTGTCTGGAAGAGGAGTTGGCTTCGCTGCCGGTGGCTGGGTCTCCTCCGCTGCCAGCCGGAGCTGGCTCTGCCGCTGGGCAGCCACATCTGGCAGCCAAGTTTGACAGCAGAGCCGGCTCCCACCAACAGCGGAGGAGACCCAGCCACCAGCAGCAGAGCTGGCACCCCCGCTGGCGGCGGCCATCACCCCCACCCACCGCCGGGAACCGGAACCACAGGTTCTAAGATGCTTTAGGGCCCCTGGGGAGGGGTGTAATGCCAGCCCCGGTGGGTGAGGGTGGGAGTGTTAGGGGTAATTGATCCCCACCCCCACCCTCTGAGGCCAGGAGTGGGGTGGGTGCCTGTGGCTTCCCTGTGGGTTACAGCTCTTCCCATTGAAGTCGATGGGGAGGATTTCCCATTGACTTCAATTGGGAAGATCCAAGATCTGATAATCGGGTGCCGAGAGGGCCCAATTCTCGGATCTCTCGGTTTTAAACAAAGAGTGGCATTATTGACCATTCTCGGTTTAAACCGAAACCAAAAGTCCCATCCCTAGTAAGAAGGTTGCAACCTTTTTTTTTCAGACTTGGATTTGGCTACTGTTATCCATGCCTTTGTAACCTCTGGGCTCGACTACTGCAATGTGCTTTATGTGAGGCTGCCCTTAATGACTGTTCAGACGTCACTGAGAGCACATTACACCAGTGCTCTGGAGTCTGCATTGGCTGCTGATAGTTTTCCGGGCACAATTCAAGGTGCTGATTTTTTAATCTATAAGGACTTAAATGGCTTGGGTCCCAGGTAGCCGAAGGATTGCCACTTCCCTTATGTTCCGTCATGGCCTTGGAGGTCAGCCAAGGGCACTGTCCTGTAAGTACCAACTGCCTCTGAGGGCCATACAACAAGGGCACACAGGAAGGTGTTTTTGGCGGCTGCTCCATTATGGAAGTCTCTTCCCTTAGAGGTCCGCCTGGGTCCGAGCCTGCTTATCTTTTGTAAGAGATGTAAGACCTTCCTGTTTGGGCAAGCATTTGGTGGACTGGGATAGGGTTGGGTGGGATTGGGTTGAGGGGTTAGGGAGATGGTTGAAGGGTGGGGGAGTTTGGGGGGGGTTGACTGTTTTTATATGTTTATTTATATATGTTTGGATATGTGTCTGGTTTATAGTTTTTTATATCTTTGTAAGCCGCCCTGAACAAATAAATAAAATACCTTTCCTTTCCAACTTCACATAAGGTGCCGTGAGTCCTACAACATGCACAGTTATGGCCTATACCCTCTTGAAACAAGAGGCGAGCCACACTCTTTCCACTTAAGTGAAAGGCCAAACCCATTTTCGATGCAGAATTGGAGACCTTGCAGTACTTTTTTGGCAGGCTTAGCCCCTGTATTGTTTATGATAAAAATGAATTTCTCAGGAAAGGACCTCATCAGCAAAATAGCCTACGCTGCTCACACGCAAAGAAGGGACCAGCAGAGGAATGCAGGCTCATTAGGTCCGCTTAAAGTGATACTGTGTTTAGAGTTGAGACAGCAAAGCAAGGTCTGGGAAACTTGGCAGGAAATCGGCTGAGATCCACTATATTATCTTTCGCACGACTTGTTAGCCGTGATGCTAATTGAAATCTCAGACTAGTCTTTTTTTTTTTTCTTTTTCTCCCCACTGACTTTCCAACATGAGACCATCTTCGCTTTGTCTGATTATGTTGCTCTATTGTGAGGCATTTGACGAGAACAAGAATTGAGGAATCTTCTACCCATGGCCCTCTGGATGTTGGGGAAACTCTCTTGGCAGCTAGAATGCATCTGCTAATGAGCAGAATTCAGGAATATCCCAGCTAAATGGCAGCTGTAGCTCAGATCAAGCTGAAATCTCTCTACAGTAGCTCTGATGGATATAAGATAGGTATGTTATAATGTGTTTCACTTTCCTATAGTACCTCCTTGAGAAACTGGGTGATGTAATGGGATGGACTTCTAAGGGGAAGAAGACTGATGTGCCTTCTGATCTGCCTGATCCTGAGGCAGAGAGGAATCTGTTGGACTAGGGGCCTGAGTCTGTCAAGACTCCTTACATACGTGGGCCTGATCCTGCAAAGCACTGTAGGTGTAGAAATGCCAAATGCCAGGTGTAGAAAAGTCAAACCAGCGGTCCATCTAGCCGCACAGCCCGTCGCTGACAGGTCAACTCCAGTTGTTCTAGAACAAGTCATCATGGCGTGACCCATTTCCTGCCATACTTTCCCAGCTCCTGACAGTGAAAAGTCTCATCCCGTGATCAGCGTGACTAACAGCTATTGATGGACCTATCCTCTAAGAATGTATCCAATCCCTTTTCGAAACCAGTTATTCTGTTTACCTTCACAATATTCTCTGGCCACAAGTTTCACAGGTTAATTGTACGTTGAGTAGGGGGAAAAAAACCCACCTTTTTATTTGTCTTAAATCTGATGTCAGTAAATTCTTTAGAATGTCTCCTAGCTCTTATGAGAAGAGGGTAAATAAAAGCGTCTTAACTCACTCTGCACCACTCATGATTTTGTAAACTTCAATTATATCCCCCCTTAGCTATCTTGAAGAGCCCAAATTTCCTGAAATTCTCCTTGTATGGAAGCTGCCCCATATCTTTGTAGCACTTCTCTGCACTTTTTCCATTTCTACCATGCCATTTTTGAGATGGGAAGATCAGAATTGCACCTACTATCCAAGGTGTGGGAGCACCGTGGATTTATATAGTGGCATTATGATATTTTCCATTTTATTATCTTTTTCTTTCCTTGTAACTCTAACATTTTGTTTGCTTTTTCAGTTGCTGCACCTTGAGTTGATGTATTCAATGAACAACCCACAGTGACGCTAAGATCCTTTACCTGGGTGGTAACACCTCATTTGGAATCCAACTATGTGCATGCACAACTAGGAATATTTTTTTCTTACATACATCACTTTGCACTTATCGACACTGAATTTCATCTACCATTTTATTGCCCAGTCTCCCAGGTGTGCAAGATCTTTCTGTAACTCTTCACAGTCTGCTTTGTGCTTAACTATCTTAAATAATTTTGTATCATCTACAGATCTGGCAACCTTATCCTTTATCCCCTTTTCCAGATCATTAATGAATATGTTAAACAGCACCGGTCCCATGTGTTTTAAGGGCTTGCACTGTCTTGTGGTACCTGAGGTTTGCAGGTGACTCCTCTAAGATCGTATCCAATTCAAGTCATGCCCAGCTTCGCTAAGGAAGAAGAAGAGATGAACTAAAATCCCTTATTTGAAAGAGCCGGTAACTGAACTATTTGCTGAAGGTCAGATAAAAACCCACATGTATGAATTGTGAATCTTCTGTTGCTCCTGTTTGTGTCATCAATAACTTCCTCTTCGTGGTTCCTCCTTGTATTTTGAAATGATTGCCTGTTAGTTCAGAGCAGACAGCCCAGGTGTAGCTCAAGGCACTAATCCTGATTTCCTTTACTCTTACATAAATCAGCAGTCGCTCCAGGCAAATCAATGGCATTACACCTGTGTGTGGTAAAGTTCCAATGTCAGCAAAGAGACAACAGGTCTTCAATATTAAAAGCAAATTTTGAAGGGAAAAGATTCCCTTCCAGTTCCTGCACTGCATTCACTCTTAGAAACAGCCAGTTGGATAAGCCTCCTAAGTGACTCAAGATGGATGACTGAAGAGGCTTGAAATGATAGTTCCTCCTTCTGCGCTATCTGGGAAGAGTCAATTTAGGCAATATCTTAATGTCCTTGTAAATCACAGCTATGGAAATGGGCTGGCATTCCAGGTGCAAATAAATTTAAATCGTTGAGAAAACATTTGGTCTTTCTCAGCCACCAGAATTATTTACCGTCGGCTGGAGTAAAATAAAAAATAGTCATCTACAGGTAGCTATGGGATTCGTAGATTATTCAGGCAGCGAGCAAAAAAAAGCCAGAATAGGCTTTCCCTGGCAAATTGTAGGGGTGGGTGATGGATCACCCTTTCCCTTTATTAGCTACTGATAAAGCTGTGGATGGCACACCTCCTCAGAAGGGATTCTAGTCACCTGGAGAAAGATAGGGAGTCCGTACCCTTCAGGCCAATGCAAATTCCCTTCTCCCCCATGCCTTACCACCAGGGTCCTTTAATTGCTGTCCTCTGCTGGATCTTGCCAGCCTCCAGTCCAGATCAGTTTAGACTAGAGTAGTTGTCTTGACTACTATGGGTGTTAACAAACGAGATGGTAGCCCACACCAGGTGGATGTCCACCTGCCCATTAATTAGGTGTTTACCCCCACCAGACATGTGGCCATCATCCACTGGACATGCAGCCCCCGCTCATCGTGGGGTCCTGGAGAATGTGGAGCCTGTTGTGCGGGTGAATGTGGGCTAATGTGCGCCCACGTGTCCACATCCCATCAATTAGGTTGCATGCAGCCTGCTCGCATTCAGATCCTCCAGCACCATAGAGTCACAGGTGAAAAGCCTAGAGCATTCTGAGGAGGGACCACTTCCGGCTCCTCATACTTTTACTGCCACGTATGTAATGTCCGTCTTAAAAATACACCGTACCATTTTCAAATATGCGTTCTCCGAGCTCATTCTGGTTGGCAGTACATGTTTGCTGTTTCCCAGCCTCTGCATTCTCTGCAATGACTTGCAGAGGCTTACCACCGCCATAGCTCAGACTGACAGGCAACAGCTAGCACTGCTACCGCCTGTCAGTGGGGGCGGGGATAGGAAGGGAGGATCCCACTCTCGTCTCCACACACTTTCCAGTCGCACGAAGATGCCGGCAAGGTGATGCAGAGGAAAAATGCCCGTCAGGATAGTGTTTGGGCCTATAGTGGACTGGAAGGTAGTGGAGCAGGACTCAAGGGAAGGGGAAAATTCACAACATACAAGGCGAAGGGGAGGAAGCCCTGGGGGTGAACACACAGTCACACAAGCACTCACCTTTCACTCTTGCATGTACACCACAGGGAAGGATTGACCACTGGAATACACACGCTGCTAATCATGCACACTACAATGTCACCAAAAATCACAATTTCACACAAGGGGGCCAGTTTCTTACAAGGATTGCTGGCGCTGGGTGCCTCCCAGTGCCGGCTAATGTACTGAAGACTCTGCCCCCCGGCGTGCCTGCAGCCACGTGGAGTGGTGTGGCTGCGCCGGCACCACCTCTACATCCTGTGAAGCCACCGGGGGCAGCGCCGTGCCACTCTCGCATGGCCCAGATGTCCTGGGTGCTACTGACAGCTGTGGCAGGGCCGGCACTGCAATCTGGTCTGGGGCAGGGGGAGCCGAAGCGACCGTGGGGGCAAGCGATCTGGGGGTTCTCTACCGCCCGCTCCTGACAGTACCCCCCCATCGAGCCCCCCGGATGAAACCCCAGGAAGAGCGGGGATGGCTGGGGTGGCGAAGGTGGAAAAGGCAAACCAGGCAAGGTGCTGAGACACGGGTCACCGGTTCCCATGAGAGGTCGTCAGGGCCATAGCCAACCCAATCTATAAGATAATAAAGACGTCCCTGTTGGAATTTCGAGTCCAAGATAGCTCGTACTTCATATTCCGGGTCATTGGTAGCTGGAGTGGAACGATCCAAGGCGTGGGCCGTGTGTGTGTGTGTGTTACTCACGGCCACCTTTAGAAGCGACACATGAAACGTAGGGTGGATTTGCATGGTGGAAGGGAGACGTAGGGTGCAGGTGACCTCATTTACTCGGCGCAGGACCGGGAAGGGCCCAAGAAACCTGTAATCCAATTTCCGTGACAGTTGCGTCAAAGGATAGTTATGCCCGTCGAGCCATACGAGGTCTTCTGGTTTGAAGGAAGGTGCTGGGTGGCGGTGCTTGTCAGCCTGCTCCTTGTATTGTTTCCGAGCTCTAGCTAACACCCGTTTGGCGACTGCTTGGGTCTCTTAGATCCATCGCGCTAGGGCACCAGCGGCCAGAACTTATGTGGTCTGTAGGTTGACGATTCCTAGGGAAGGGTGGAAGCCGTAAGAAATAAAAATAGGGGAATTCCCAAGGGAAGCGTTATTGTATGTGAATTCCGCTGTTGGGAGCCAGTGATACCAATCGTCCTGTAGGTAATTTATGTAACATTGTAAATATTGTTCCAGGTTTTGGTTTATGCGTTCCACTTGTCTGTTGGCTTGGGGATGGTAGGCAGTTGTGGGCATGAGAGTTGTAAGCAAAGCCTTAAATAAGGCCTTCCAAAAGTGGGAAACAAACTGCATTCCCCGGTCACTTATAATTTCCAGGGGCCACCCATGGAGCTTGACTATGTGCCGAATCACTGACGCGCCGTATGTTGAGCTGTGGGTAAGCCTTTGCATGCGATGAAGTGAGCCAATTTCGTGAAATGGTCCACGGCTACTAGCACTGTCGTATAGCCTCGTGATGTGGGCAATTCGACAATGAAGTCTAGACCCACATGTTGTCAGGGTCCTTGAGGTACGGGAGTGCTTTGTAGGAGCCCCACGGGGGCTTTACGAGGTATCTTGGTTTGAGCGCATAGGGTACAGTTCCGTATATGTTGAAGGATGTCAGTGCGGATGGTTGGCCACCAGAAGGCTCGTTGGATCAATTGCAGTGTTCTGTCGGCTCCCGGATGACCTACCAAAGAGGCATTGTAATGAGCCCACAGGATTTGGTGTCTATAGGATGGAGGAATGATGATTCTCCTGGTTTTTCAAAGGAATCTGTGGTCCACTACATAGGAGGGATCGTCTGTCACCTTTAACTCCGTTGTGGTAGCACGTTTTAACTGGTCTTGAGTGAGGAAGGTGCCAGCAAAAACCTTGGCTTCCAGTATGGGTCCCGGGCTAGGACTTGGTTGATCTTGACTTTCATGGTAGCGGGATAGGGCATCTGCAAGGACGTTTAATTTCCCGGGTCGATATTTTATGGTAAAGGCAAAGCGCGCAAAAAACCCAGTCCAGTCTCGAATGCAGCCTTTATGGCCAGGAGTTCTCGATCAAAGAGTGTGCAGTTCCGTTCTGCGGCTGTCAACTGTGGGGAATAGTAAGTGCAGGGATGGAGTACGTCCTTGTCTGCTGCTGCTTGTAACACTACCGCTCCAATCACACTGCTCGAGGCATCTGCTTCTACATAAAAGGGTTGGGCAAAGTTCGGATGTTGGAGAATTGGGGTGGAGAGAAATGCTTGCTTCAAGTGCATGAAACTGTGTTGTTGTTTGGGGCCCCACGTATAGGCCTGGGCCTTTTTTAGCAGTGTGGTGAGGGGTTTGGTTATCTCCACATAATGCGGGATGTACCATCTATAATAGTTTGTGCTCCCAAGGAAGTTTTGCAAGGGTCATACTGCCTTTGGAGGCGGCCACTGTTGAATGGCCTCAATCTTCTGGACTAATCACAAACCCCAGAAAGTTCACGGTGGTGAGGTGAAAAGCGTATTTTTCTTGTTTGCAGTACAATTTATGGTAGCGTAGGCGCTGGAGAACTTGACGAATGTGTGAAATGCACTGGGAAAGCAAAGGTGAGTAGATCAAGATGTTATCCAGATAAGCGATGACAAAGAGGTCGAGGATGTCCCGGAAAATGTCGTTGATAAAATGTTGAAAGGTTGCCAGAGGATTTACAAGGCCGAACGGTATCACTAGATACTCAAAGTGGCCACAACAGATGCGGAACGTTGTTTTCCACTCATCCCCTTCCTGTACCCGAACCAAATTGTAGACTCCTCGAAGATCCAACTTGGTGAACATACGAGCTCCCTGCAATCTGTTCAGCAGTTCTGGAATACGGGGCAAGGTGTACCTATTATTTATGGTCACGAGGTTCAACCCTCGGTAGTCGATACACGGACGGAGCCCTCGGGGTTTCTTGGGGACAAAAAAGATCGGAGTGCCAACTGGCGAAGATGAAGGGCGAACAAAGCCACTCCAGAGGCTGTCCTCCACATACTGCCATAGGATTTCTACTCAGGTGTGCACAAGGCATAGATCCTGCTAAAAGGAGGTTCTGTTCCCAGGAGCAGATCTATGGGGCAGTCATAGATGCAGTGAGGTGGTAATTTGGCCGCTTGCGTGGGGCTGAACACATCCGCATAGTCCTGGTATTCTTTCGGCAACATAGCGGTTCCAGTGATCCTGCAGATCGCCCCGATGGGCCGGGAAAGAGATGGCGGTGCTTGCGTGCAGGTCTGTGTACAATAGGGCATGGAGAAACAGAGGCGAGGTGAGCTCCAATCAATGCTGGGGTTGTGCTGGGTTAACCAAGGAAGGCCAAGCACCACAGGGAACATGGGGGTACAGACAACATTGAAAATGAGATGTTCCTGGTGCGCCCCTATAGTACACAGAAGGGGAGGAGTTTGGGAGGTCACAGGGCCTGATACAAGGGGGGATCCGTCTATAGAGTGCACTACCTTGGTCTGGACTTTTGGCTGTAGGCGGATGGTGCACTCCTGGGCCCAGCGGAGGTCGAGGAAGTTCCCTGAGGCCCCGGAGTCGATCAAAGCCCATACCACGTGGGACCGGTGTGGTGTAATCACAAGGGTAAGGGATACTTAGAAATAGGTGTCATGAGTCTGCCTGGTCGACGAGGCTTGTCTTATGGCCGGAATGGACCCTGCCTATCCCAGCCCTTGGAGTTTCCCGGGTCTCAGCGTTGAGAGGGCAGTGAGGGGCATTCCTGAATAAAGTGGTTTGAGCCTCTGCAGTAAAAGCAGACTTGAGACTTACGTCTCCATTCTCACTGTTCCAGGGACAATGGTCTGTGAGAGGCTCCGATCTGCATCGGTTCCTGTTCATTTGAGGCTGCTCCTTACAGGCTTGTTGGGACGGCGACTGGTGGTCATGTGGGAAAGTCTCATGTCTCCTTCCATCTCTCTCATCATCATTCGACTAGCTGATCCTGTATTTGGAGGGACAGGTTGGCCAGTTTTCCCCAGGTCTCTGGGAGAGTAGTATACGCCAGTTGATCTTTGATCTCCTCACTTAGTCCTCGTTGGAATATGACGCGAAGCACATCATTGGGCCATTGGAGGTCCAAATCCAGCTGTTGAAATTGTGTGATATATTCAATCAGACTGCCATTGCCTTGCTTTAGGGCCAGGATGGCGGTTTCTGCATCCTTCACCCGATGGGGGTGATCAAACAAGAATGCAAATTCGCGCACAAAATCTGCATATTTAGACAGTAGCGGGCTTTTCCCTTTTAACAGGGTGGTAGCCCACTCTAGAGGCAGGC
The DNA here is from genome assembly GCA_003113815.1 of Sphenodon punctatus. NCBI lineage: Eukaryota > Metazoa > Chordata > Lepidosauria > Sphenodontia > Sphenodontidae > Sphenodon > Sphenodon punctatus. The sequence continues at coordinate 7,107,241 of QEPC01008364.1, read as the reverse complement.
CCACGAGGTGGCCTATAATAAAGGCGACCTTCAGCGTGTTAGAGGTATACGTCCCTGGCTGTGTCGTAAAGGTTAGTTTGCACAGTGCCATAAACCCTTGGAAGCCCCGTCAATCCCCTGCGAATTTGTCAATATGGGGCCCCTTAGGTTCACGCCCCATAGCGGCCGCCCCAAGAGGCTGGAGTGGTGCGGCCGCAAGCGTGGGTGCTCCAGGGGGGTGCACCCACCCCAGGGATTTTCTCGACCGTGGCGGCCAATTCTGCATGTTTGCTTTGCAAGTCTTTCATCTCCATCGGCATGGATTGAATGGCCCTCACCAAGTCCCCCAATTCCTTTCCAATATCCATAGTAGGGAAGAGTGTACTCATGTATTCCCAAAGGGGAAGGGGTTGTTTGGAGCCAGTAATTCTGTCAGTGGGGGCGGGGATATTATTATTATTATTATTATTATTAAACATTTATAAAGCGCCAGTTGCAACCTGGCGCTGTACAGAACATACAATCAGATGCGGTCCCTGCCTGTGGCTTACAATCTAAAAGACAAGGAGGGGGAGACA
>QEPC01008364.1:7085545-7099744 GCA_003113815.1 Sphenodon punctatus | reverse complement strand
GCCACAGAGTCAATGTAAGGTTTAAAGGAGAGGTGCGTGTCAAAAATGAAGCCCAAGCTGCGGGCACGGAGAACAGGATGGATGGTGACCCCATCAATGCAGATGGTCAGGTCAGAGGGAGAGGAGGGGGATGGAGGAAAAATGAGGAGTTCAGTCTTGGATAGGAAGGGAGGATCCCACTCACATCTCCACACATTCTCCAGTCGCACAAAGATGCTGGCAAGGCGATGCGGAGGGAAAATGCCCGTCAGGATAGTGTTTGGGCCTATAGTGTCTCAAAGAGACTAGGCCCCTATCATCATTGGGCGCTGAGCACCTGAGCAGTTCCACGCCCCTCTGCTCCACTCACAATCTCACGCTCTCAGGCACCCGGGGAGGGAGGGAGCAGGGAAGGCGAGTGAGGGGCGTGTGAGGACTGGACGGTAGTGGACCAGGGCTAAGGGGAAGGGGGAAATTCACACCATACAAGGCGAAGGGGAGGAAGCCCCGGGGGTGAGCGGGGGGTGAACACACAGTCGCACAAGCACTCACCTTTCACTCTCGCACGCACACCACCGGGAAGGATTGACCACTGGAATACACACGCTGCTAATCACACACACTACAATCTCACCAAAAATCACAATTACACACAAGGGGGCCAGTTTCTCACAAGGATTACCGGCGCTGGGTGCCTCTCAGTGCCGGCTAATGTACTGAAGGCTCTGCCCCCCGGTGTGCTTGCAGCCGGGCGGAGTGGTGTGGCTGCACAGGCACCGCCTCTACGTCCTGTGAAGCCGCCGCGGGCGGCACCGCACCATTGTCACGTGGCCCAGCTGTCCCGGGCACCACTGACAGCTGTGGTGGGGCTGGGGCCACGATCTGGTCTGGGGCGGGGGGAGCCGAAGTAGCTGCAGGGGCAAGCGATCTGGGGGGCCCCCGCCGCCCGCTCCTGACACCTCCACTGTGCAATTGCAGATGCTTGCTGCCTGCAAATCCACCTGACGATGCTGCATTCTCTGGACTGAGGAAGGAATCAAGGTCTTCATTGCTCTTTGGGGGAGCAAAAGGTCCAATATGCCCTGGTAGAGTACTACTGGAATGAGGTAGTGTTCCAGGAGATTTCAGCCCAGAGGGAACTGCAGGGCTACAACTGGGATATGAACAAGTGCTGGCAGCAGGCCAAAGACTTGAGGTGCGACTACAAGGTGATCCAGGACAACAGCTTCGTTTCCAGCCACGGAAGGAAAACATTGCCCTACTACAAGATCCTAGACTGGTTCCTCTGTGTGGATGGAACCATCGTAGCATTCCGCCTGTACGGCTGAGCCTTTGTCAGGGGCCAGAAGTGGGTCGATATGCTTCCCCCCGACTTCCCACACTTGCTTTGGCTGCTCCTGCTACAACCACCCTTCTGCAATCACTCCAGCTCCTGCTGCAAACCCATTCCCCTCCACAGAAGTGTTGACTGCCCGAGGACATCCCTCCCTGTCCATCACTGCTGGACATAGACGCTGTGTCTCTCACAGTCTACACCCTCCATCTTGAGAGCCAGTCCTTGTTTGAGGAGCCTCCTGAGGTTCTGGCTGAGAACAACGAGGACCCAGATGCCACCTTTGTAGAGGAGGTGGAGGGGAACAGTAAGTTAATGTACTTGAGGGGGTGGGTGCTTGAATTTATACAGCTGTGTGATCAAGGCTTCTGTTTATTGTTGTTTAATTATCTTTTCCAATTTTTACTGTGTTGACAGGCAGCCAAGAGACTGCAGAAGAGGAGATGGAAAATCATCGGGAAACTGGACCAGAAGACAGGAATGGTAGGCACAGAAGTGGTGGTCTGGCATGAGGGGAAGGCAACTTGGCAGGCTGGCAGGTGGGACACAATATGGCAGGCTGGCTGGGGAGGGTGGGGGAATGTGGAAAAATGGTGACCCGGTTAGGGGGGGGTGAGGGCAGATCAACATGGCATAACGATGGTGGTGAAACATGGTGCAAGTGGAAGTAGTTGATTTCTGTACGTTTCTTGCTCCCCTCCAGTGCTCAGTGCTCACTGGAAGAGAGCCCAACCCCACCAGGATCTTGCTGCAGCAAGGATTTATCCCAGGAGCTGCTCAGGGAGGCGATGCAATGGGCAGAAGAGATCTGGGACACCATAGGCCAGGGAGCATAGGCAGCTGCTTCACCAGAACATGGCAGAGCACAAGGCCGTTGCTTCCGAGGCTCAACTGGACTGCCAGCAGAAGGATCAGAACTGGCCATGACCTGGGCCTGCCTCTGGCAGCAATTTGGGCAGTCATCCTGCTCGAGTGGGTGAGCATGGACATGCATGAGATGTGGGCAGAGATGCAAAACAGCCTGTCCCAGACCAACCAGGTCCACACCTTCCTGCTGGAGCATGATGTTGCTGCTGCAACCGGAAGCATGGCCGCACAGGGGCTGGCACCAGTTCCAGCTGCCAAGTGCTTGCAGATATAAACCCAGGTATGAACTTCCACGGGTAGGCGGGGATAGCAGGCACTGAAACACCTCCTGGAGTCATAACCTGGAAGAAACAAACAGCTGGAGCGACTTCTTCTTCCCATCGTTCGCTCTGAGTCATCATAGGGGGGTGGGATACTGAGAAGGGAACTTGGTGGGTGGAGCATGATGAGGAAGAACGCCTGCCCTTCTATTATTTATTTCTAACAAACTTATTTCTAAAACTTATATGCCGCCCTCTCCTGCCTCAGGCATCTTGGGGCGGCTCACAGCATTTAAAAACATATTAAAATACACAACAAACAACAATTACAACAAACAACAATTAAAACAATAAATTAAAACCCATCCATACTCATCCCACTTCCCTCGGGAAAGGCCTGGCGGAACAGACAGCCAGGTGTTACAGTGTCTGTGGTAAGGGGAGGTCAGTAATCAAGCGAACGTCCAACGGGAGGGTGTTCCACAGCCATGGTGCAGCTACAGAGAACGCTCTCCTCATGGTGGACACCCAGGAAACCCGGAGGACCCCGAGGAGGACACCCCCGGCCAACCGCAGGGGCCGATCCAGGACCAGGAGAGTGAGGCGGTCCCGCAGGTAGGTGGGGCCCAAGCCGTTTAGGGCTTTAAAGGTTAACACTAACACCTTCAATTGGGCACGGAAAGCTATCGGCAGCCAGTGCAGAGAACGGAGCACCGGTGTAATATGCTCGTGTCGGCCCGTCCCAGTCAAGAGACGGGCCGCCGCATTCTGCACCAGCTGCAGCTTCCGAACCAGCACCAAGGGTAGCCCCACGTAGAGTGCATTCCAGTAGTCCAGTCTTGAGGTAATAAAAGCATGGATAATGGTGGCCAGATTTGAGTTCGAGACATACGGCCTAAACCGATGCACCAGATGTAACTGGCGAAATGCCCCTTTTGCCATAACCTTCACCTGGGCATCCAGGCGAAGCTGCAGGTCCAGGAGCACCCCCAGATTCTGGACCTGCGAAACCAGGGGAGGATGGACCCAATCAATGATAAGGGCCACTACCCCCCTGGTCCTCCCCACAACCATCACCTCCGTCTTGTCAGGATTTAGCCTCAGGTGGCTCGCCCTCATCCAATCCCCCAGAGCGGACAAACACCGGGTAAGCACCGAGACTGCCGGGCCTGAGTCGGAGGAAAATGAGAGAGATTGCTGGGTGTCATCAGCATAATGATGACACCTCACCCCAAAGTCCCTGACAACCTCCCCCAAAGGCTGCATGTACGCATTGAACAAGAGATGGGATAAGATGGAACCCTGCGGAACCCCACACATGAGGCCCCAGGGGGGAAATGAAAACTCCCCCAGGACCACACACTGGGTTCTTCCAGCCAGGAAAGAGTGGAACCATTCAAGAACAGTCCTGCTAATCCCTGCCCGGTCCCGCAGCCGAGTCACCAACAATTCATGATCAATGGTATCAAATGCAGCCGAGAGCTCTAACAGGATCAACAGGGTCGAGCGACCCCGGTCCAACTCACGGGAGAGGTCATCAACCAAGGCCACAAGTGCAGTCTCTGTGCCATAACCCAGATGGAAGCCCGACTGCAAGGGATCAAGGAAATTGACCCGACCAAATGCCCCTGAAGCTGCCGAGCCACCATGCGTTCAATAACCTTCCCTTTTCACTAACCTTCCCTAAAAGGTTAGATAGCTGGCCAGGGCGCCAACATCCAAAGATGGCTTCTTGAGCAGGGGCCGCACTACTGCCTCCTTGAGACAATCCGGCACCCTGCCCTCCCTAAGGGAGGTGTTGACTATCTCCGCCAGCAACGGCCCCAATGTCTCCCGGCTAGCCTTAACTAGCCAGGACAAGTATGGATCTAACTCACAATAGGTGGCTCACACAGCCCCAAGAGCATCCCCTGCATCCGAGGGCAACACAGCCTGAAACTCATCCCACAAAGCAGGACAGGATGGGGCTTCTATTGCCTCTGACCGGTCCTCTGCTAAAAATGTTGCATCAAAACCGTGGTGAATTTGAGCAACGTTATCCGCAAAGAAGTCCACAAACAAATCACAGCGAACATTTGACAATTCTAAGTCCAGGCAGAGGGAGGCCGGACTGACCAGCCCCCTCACCACCCGGAACAGCTCAGCCGGGCGGGACTTAGCGGACGCAATTAGGACAGCTGGCTGCGCTAAACCTGTGAGTGGGGGCTGCACGAACGCACAAGAAATACATGCAGGGGGGCTGCCTGTCTATTAGGCTCTACACGGTAAACATGAGTAGGAGCTGCAAGGGACCATCCTGGACTCCAGTGGGCTATGGTTTTGTTTGTTAACATCCTATGTCATCACCAGACACCAGAGTGGAAGCATCTTTCTTACATCTGCATTGTTACAAATTAATAACTTCTATAAATTAATAGGGATCAATGATCGTGTTTAGTGTAGGACTCACAACCACACCATGGATAAAGTACAACACAATTTTATTGGGGGACCAAAGGTCCAGAGAACCAAGCTTGGTAGTTTTTCAAACTATATCCACACCCAGGCTAAACGATACCCATCTATAACATTTGCCGTACGTGTCCAGGGCCCTTGAAGTTGTAGTCTGGAGGGTCCAAGAAGGAAACTGGGAGGGGGCCAAGCTGGGCTGGCTGGGAAGAGATGCTAGTGAGTGAGAATGTGGGTCTGTGTGTGCAAGGTCAGGAAGGGACTCAAGCCATGAGATTCACTGCAAGGCTAGTGACCTCAAGCCTTGAACTGAAGTTCTGTTGGAAAGGGTCCTCTTTTATTCACTCACCTGTTCATTGGCAAGAATGCCGCCCCATGCTGATGTAACATCAGTACAACATCTGAGGTAAGTATCGAGACTTATTGTGATGCCTGATGCTATCGTACCATCTTCCTGCTGAGGACAGGGTGGACTTCATCTGCATCCTTGTCTTTCAGAATGTCCTGGTTCCTGCTTCAAGGCAGTTCCTCTTTATCTAGATGAATGGCTCCTGATTGTACATGGTGTTCGGGTGCTCAGCCTAAAGTCAAGATGTCTGGTCATCAGGCTTGTGTTAAGCACATCAAGCTTGTGTTAGGCAGTTAGTCTTTTGTGGGATCCTTCTGGTATCTGCTACTCCTGTTTAGCGTAATGGTTTTGTTTTCCTGTTCCAGCAGTTCTTTGTTTATGGTTGTAACATCTTAGTTAACATCTGCTTAGAAAGGCCCTTCTGATTTCCTCAGAGAGAGTCTTTTTAGCTTCACACTGTTCTTTGGGGCCTGATTTTCAGGCATATCATCTGTTCAGCAAAAGCTCACTTTAGCAAGAGTTCACTCCTGGGGCAAGGGCTCATTCCTGGGGCCCAGATTCAGTAAAGCTGGCACACTGAGTTTTAAAACTAAATATTAAATATTTCCTATCAAATCTAATCCTAATAGCAGCACCAGGTCCCGATTGGAGTCAGTGCAGCCTGCTTTTCCCATTGGTTGTAAAGGGTCTATATAAAGAGCACACAAGAAGCAGGGATTGTCCAAGCAATGTCCTGGCTACCTTGTTTGCCTGTTGTCCAGACCTTGTTCTTTGCCTGGGCTCTGTTCTTGTCCTTGTCTTGACCAAGCCTCGTGAGTCCAGCCATGACCGAACCATGACCCAGCTTTGTTCTAATCTCCTACTCTTTTCTTGACTTAGCTCTTGGATCCTGTCTGTCACCTGAGTCCTGCCCTAGTCTTTACCTGTTGATTATTGAACCACCTGGTTTCTTGGTTATTGCTTCTTAATTCAGCTTTGGTCTTTGGCTTTTTTTTCCTGGTAATTTTGATTAGATTTTTTGTGTGTGGTTATTTTGAAGAGCAATTTGTTTCATAAAGACCTCCATATCATTGTTGCACATTAACAATTTTCAGCTGGTATGAACCTAGGCAGGCTTTGCATGGATGACACTGAAGTGGAATATTCCCCATTCTCAGATACATACCATGGTAAGGAGTGCAGCATAAAAATAAATAAATAAATAAATAAATAAATCCTATATGCAGTGGACAGAACCTCTTAATCCCTTGAGCCATCACGGTGCCCCATTAGTGACAATCAAATATAACCGCACATTGGAAATCTAGAGACATGGTCTAATGCACATTGGAAGCACTCATTGTGATTAATGTCATAACAAACTTCAAAGGAGTTATGAATGGAGTAGTTTTTCATTAGGTTACCCAGGTGCTGATGGACAGGAACTCAGCTTGAGAGCCAGCCAGGAGGCCATAAGCTAAATTCCCAGGTGTGTGCATGCATATATGTGCTACATTCATAAGAGGTACAAGCTACACCACAGTATGACCCTTTTCTCACACATATACACACACACACACACACACTCCAACACTGATAAAATGGGTGTTACATTTTATTATACATGTTGCAGAGCACACCTGCAACTCTGCAACATGTATAATAAAATGTAACACCCGTTTTATCCATATTGAAGTGTTTGTGTGAAAAGGGCCAATGTTTCCTCTATCCAAGATGGGGCTCAGTCTCCACCTATTGAAGTTAATAATATATCCCTTCATGAGGACACCAACACTGTGGTCAGGGCTGATCCTGGTGGCAGAACTGCCAGGCCTTTCCCGTTGCAACAGGGAGTAAGGCAGGGTTATTTGCTGGCTCGGTTATTATTTGATCTTTTTATTAATGATTTGGTACATTTGGTTGTGGCTACCCATATCACGCCTCCTTTGATAGCGAACAGGCTCATTTCGATACTTCTCTATGCAGATGACATTGTGCTCCCGTCACAGACTAAGCAGGGCCTTCAGCTATGTTTAAATTCCCTCAATTATTTTTGCTTGCTAAATATTTTGTTAGTTAATATTAATAAATCCAAAATAATATGCTTTGGTACGGTTCACCTAAAATATAGGTGGGTGATTGGGCTCCAGGAAATATGCCAGACAATACACTACTCCTATTGAGGTCTCGTATTTTCAGCTACGTGAGCCTGGCGGGCTAACAATGAGTGCTTGGTAGCAAAGGCAACCCAGTCAGCTGCAGGGATATTAAGGTTGTATCGTGCCTCTCCTGTGGCACCTTTGGATCAAATAATTAATATCTTTGTAGCCAATGTGCTTCAGCAACTTCTTTATGGAGCAGAAATTACGTACTTTGGTTACACCGCTTCCACAAAATCATTTTTTAAGGAGTATCTTGAGTGCCCCAAGAGTGACTCTGCTATCTATGCTCCGTCTAGAAACAGGTTCTCTATCAGTGGAATCTCAATGCAGTCTCAGAGCGCTGTTGTTTTGGTACAAATTATCCCAGGGGAAGACCTCACCTTTAGCATGTCAGTGCTATCTCGAACAAAGGTCACACCAAGGTGACATTCAATATAAATGGTGGAGGTGGATTAAGAAATTGGCTTTGAACCTTGCTCTCCCTCTGGACTTTACTGGTTCTTCTGAACGCAATTTTGAAAAAGGTGAACTCAAGTGTAGAGTAAGAGACCCGGCTGTGAAGAACGATATGGCAGCAATTCAGGCAAGTAAGATTGCCCCAATGTAATCCCGGGTGAAAGTTTGCTGCCCACTGGAGCGGTATCTTCTGCAGATTCAGGATTCTAGATTAAGGAGAATTATGACTCTTTTTCGCTTTGACCTTTTTGATACTGTGGTGGTGAAAGGCAGGAGAGAGCAGGTTCCTTATTCTAATAGAACCTGCATATGTGATCTGCAGGAAGTGGAGACTCTGTGTCATGTAATATTTTGCTGCCCCAGGTATAGTGATCTTAGAAGTACATGGATTGACCCATTGTTTTAGAATCCCTCTCTCTCCATAGAGGAGAAAATGGTAATATTAGCAGCTGTAACAGGTCTGGAGAAAACTAAAGCAGTTTCTTGCTTTCTTTTGCTTGTAGAGAGAGGGCTGAAAGCATCTAATGAATAGGGATTTGGAGCCCTAACATAGATGACTTCTTAGTCACATTGCATTTTGTATTTAAAGGGGAATATTGACATTCATCTCTGCATAGTTTTCAAACTCGGACTTATTAGATCTCTTTTTATGAGCAGAGAAGTTTCCTTTGTGATTTATGATGACTTGCATGTCAGATCGTATCATCGTCACTATTGTAAGTCTACTTCTCCTTTAAGTTCCCCAAATGTGATTGCCCATTATGACGGTCAAGGGTCATTGTTTTTTTTGGGTACTACTTTGGCCTTGATAATTTTGTGATTTTAGTGTCTTTAATATGATTATATATATATTTCTGTAATAGCAAAATTGCTGTATACAATAAAGACATTATTATTATACATGTTGCAGAGCACACCTGCAACCCTGCAACATGTATAATAAAATGTAACACCCGTTGTATCAGTGTTGGAGTGTTTGTGTGAAAAGGGCCATTGCTTCCTCTACAAAATCTTGGTCATGTATTGGTTCAACTGCACGTCTCTTTCTTGCTGTCAGGAGGAAGTCGGAGCAGAGGTTCAGGGCCCCACTGAGGTCTGTTTGTCCTCTGGGTAGTTAGAGGGCTTGGTTGCAACCAAGGATTAAGCTATGCTTGGGTAGCCACACTAGGGTCAATTACTAGAGAATAAGTTTGTTGTCAAGTCATGGGTATGACGCAGAGGTACCGTTGGGAGACAGGCAGAGATCAAGCCATTGAGTGGGACAGATAAGTTTAAATAGGACTGAATGCCTGGGGAGAAATGCCAGGTAGGAACAGCAGCCAAGTCTGAGAGAAGAGTGCAGGACAGGAACAAAGTGTAGCAACAGTGTAAGGGTTGCAGGGTGAGGAGTATCCAGGTTGTAGGCAGATGGCGGCGTGGGTGGGTGGGAGTGCAGGTTCTGGGCTAGGACTGAGGATTTGGGGAGCAAAACGGGGAACAAGGCAGGCTGGGCACAAGGCAGAAGAAACAAACAGGGCCAGGAACCGGGAGTGAGAGAAAGAGCATGAGAGGACTAGGAGCAAGAGCAGAAGTAAGAGCAAGGGGATCAGGGAGCAAAACTGGACACAAGGAACTGGAGGGAGACAAAGAAGCTGTCAATATTTAGGGAATTAGCTCTCTTTGGATTGGGGGACCCACACACCCTGGTTTGCAGATACGAGAGAGATTCAGATAGATGGGATCTTAATCATAGTTATAGATTTATTTAGTTGTTCACACATTTATAAAACCCAGTCTGTAATGATCCAGCAGCAATTACCTAGCTATACAATATCCCGCACCCAAAGTCAGTCTTACATGTCTTGAAAGCTCAAAACGGTGGATGTCATCTGTCAGGAGCAGGAGATAGGGTTGTAGGACCCCCTATGGAGGGGTCCCGGAAAGGGTCAACAGCCCACGAACACCAAGTTAGATGCCAAGCGCTGAGACAACGTTCTGGTCTCTGCTTCAGTCTTTTATAGTGTTTTGGGGAGAAGATGTTCTTCAGTATGCATATTCCAGGGTGCTTGATTGTGCAATGTGCTTGCTGGTATTCATCTTACAGAGTCTGGCTGTCATCTCCCTTTCCCATCCATCTGGAGCCTGGGTGCTAATGGTCACATTCCCAGTTTGTTTGTTAGTCAGGGTGGGCACTTGATAACAGGACATCTTTTTCCCTCCCTTCAGGCAGGGAGTAGATATGCCTTTATCATCTGTGCTGGTGCAAAAAGGGTGATGGCCGCTTGAATGGCTTCTGCTTGTCAGTTGGCAACTCCCTGAGCAGAAACATCTCCTCCTTCCCCTCCAGGCGTGAAGGAGATATTCTTCAGGGGTGTTCAAGCACCCTCTCATCAAGCCCCTTTGTTTTAGTCTTTGTCAGTGCTTTGTTCCAGGCTGGGTGCGGTTGGTCAGCAATATGATGTAAATCACTGGTCTTGCAAGACATGATGATGTGGTTGGGAGTTTGTGAAAGTCATGTGAGATTATTTCCCACACAGCCTACCTGGCTATTTCTAGAGATCCTGCCTACTGGATCAGTACAGAGAATTCAGAGCTTTGGTACAATAGTTACATGCATTTTCAAATATGGTCATTGGTTCCAGTATATTAATTCTCATAGTATATTACATACAATCAAATCGCAACAAAGCAAGAGAGAGAGAGTTGCTCCGCCCAGCTTCTCGGTACTACTAGAAAGCCTTGGCAGCCAACCGGGAAGCTGGGAGGTATGACGGGGCAGAAATGGACAGGAGGGGTGTGACTAGGGACAAGGCAGGAAGGCTTCTATGGGGGAGTGGCTGGGACTGAGGCACTGATTTTTTTGCACCGGCCTTGAGACGAGGGACTCCATTGATGGGGGAGGTGTTAGCTGAGCCCTTGTCATGGATGGATCATTACCTCCTGCAGACTTGTCTCCCGGCACACGTCGGCCCCCAGAGAGGTGTGGAACCAGTTTGGTTGGTCTGCCCCCGGAGACTGATGGAACCCAAGAAGTTCCGGAATACACTTGGGGAGTTCCCCTCCAATCTTGATGACCATCCACTCGATGACCTCATTAACTTTTGGAACACCTGGTTGACTGAGGCCATTGACCAGACGGCTCCCAGGCATCTGCTTCCTCAGCATCTGCACTGCAGGCTTCCCTGGTTTACCGAGGAGCTGCAGCAACTGAAGCGGAAGGGGCAGTGGTTGGAGCAACGGTGATGCCGATCTCGTACTGAAGCTGACCGTTTGTGACATAGAGCCAGTTTACAAGCCTATGCCGTGGCTATGCAGGCAGCAAAGAAGGATTTCTTTGCTACCCTTCTAGCATCTGCGAAGACTTGTCCAGTGGAGGTTTTCCGGGTAGTGAGGGGACTGGTCAGTCCAGTCTCCCTCCGCCTGGAACCTGAACCATCGGATGCTTGCTGTGACTTGTTTGTTGACTATTTCGTGGATAAAATCGCCTGGATTCATCGGGACTTTGATGCTGTGTTTTATACAATGGGAGAACCAGAGGCTGTGGAAGCCCCGTCTTATCTGGTTTCATGGGATCAGTTTCAGTGGGTGTCGCCCCCTGATGCGGAGGATGCTCTTGGGGCTGTCAGCGCCACCTTTTGTGAACTGGATCTGCGCCCGTCCTGGCTAGTTAAGGTCAGCTGGGAGACGTTAGTGCCGTTGCTGGTGCAGGTGGTAAATGCCTTCCTTCGGGAGGGCAGAATGCCGAGCTGCCTCAAGGAGGCATTGGTGCGGCCTCTGCTCAAGAAACCATCGCTTGACGTTGATGCCCCCGCCAGTTATCAGCCTGTCTCTAATCTTCCCTTTTTAGAGAAGATGATTAAGCAGGTTGTGGCTAAGCAGTTTCAGGCGCATCTGACTGGCATCAGTTTCCTGGATCCCTCGCAGTCCGGCTTTCATCTGGGTTTTGGTACTGAGACTGCGCTTGTGGCTTTTGTCTATGACCTCCATTGAGAACTGGATCTGGATTGATCAACCCTGCTGATTCTATTGGATCTGTTGACTGCTTTTGATACCATTAACCACAAGATGTTGGTGACTTGCCTGCAGGACCAGGCCAGGGTGGACAGAGTTGTCCTTGACTGGTTCTGCTCATTTCTGGCCGCAAGAACTCAGCAGATGGTGCTCAGGGATTGTTCTTCATCTCCTCGGGACCTCTAGTGTGGGGTCCCATAAAGTTCTATTTTATCTCCACTCCTGTTCAATGTGCTGCTGGGCGAGGTCGTGAGAGAAGGTTTGATGTTTGGTGTCATCAATATGCTGATGACACCCAGCTCTGCCTCTCGTTTTCATCTGATCCAGACCCCGCAGTCTTGGGGCATTTTTAGACATGCACGGGGGTCTGCCGCGATCGCTGCTTCTGCTGCATGTCTCCTCCTAATTAACCTGCTACTCTCTACGCTGTGTCTGATGTTCTAAAGAGCATCAGACCCATCGCAGAGAGTCTCTCTGCCCTGCCTCTTTTTGCATGCCTCTCTGCGCCTGCGCAAAAACCCAGCAGCAGCATTTACACGGGGGAAGCCCCAGTGAATGACAGCACATCACAGATGTGGAATTGAGGAGGTAGGAATCCATGGCCGGTTTGATATGGGAGAGAAGCGGCTTCAAACCGCGTCAAACATTTAGACGAGAACAAAGTAAGGCGGCTGATCAAAGGATCAGCTGCATTTTTTGTCTCATCTAAAAATGCCCTTGGTGCTTACCCGATGTTTGGTGGCTGTAGGGAACTGGATGAGAATGAGCCGACTGAAAATGAATCCCGACAAGACAGAGGGGATGCTAGTGGGTAAGGCAATGGGTGTGATGTCCCCTGTTATTGATGAGGTTCATCCCCCATTGGTTTTCCAGGTTTGCAGTCTGGGAGTCCTCCTCGATACCTGGCTCTGCCTGGATGTCCAGGTGGATGTTGTGGCGAGGAGCACGTTCCTCCAACTACATCTGATGCTGCAGCTTTGGCCATATATCTCAGACTCCGACCTGGCTACTTTCATCCATGCTTTCATTACCTTGAGATTGGACTATTGTAACGCACTCTATGTGGGGCTACCCATGGTGTCGGTCCGGAAGGTGAAGCTGGTGCAGAATGTGGTGGCCCGTCTCCTTATAGGGATGGGTCGCCATGAGCACATTACACCGGTGCTCCGTTCGCTGTACTGGCTGCCTATAGTTTTCCGGGCCCGATTCAAGGTGTTGGTTTTGACCTATAAAGCCCTAAATGACTTGGGCCCTGCCTACCTGTGGGACCATCTCATTCCCTGGGCCCTGGAGTGGCCCCTGAGGTTGGCCAGGAGTGCCTTCTTGGCGGTCCCCCAGGTATCCCGGGGAGCGACTCTGGAGAGGGCATTCTGGGTGGCTGCACCTAGGCTGTGGAACTCCCTCCTGGCGGAGGCACAGTTGGCTCCGGACTTCCCTTCCTTTTGACAAAGATGCAAGACCTGGCTGTTCCGCCAGGCATTTGGTGGGTGGGTGGGATAGGTTAGGGTGGTGGGTGCTGATTATTCCTCCCCAATTTCAGTTGAATTTTAATGTAGTGTTCTAATCTATTTTTACTGGTATATTTTTGTAGTCTGTGTTTTTATTGTTAGCCCCCTTGAGCTGCTGAGAGCAGAAGAGGCAGGATATAAATATTTTAATTAATAAATAAATGTAAGACAGAGCAGTGGTGCTGCAGGCCCAGCTGCTGCCCAGAAACCCTGAATGAGGGTTCAAGCCCCAGGTCCTGATGACACAGAACATGCCAGTCGGAGCCAAGGGTGTGTTGAGAGCAGTTGACCTTGGAGAACTACAGGCATAAATAGCTTTGCAGCGATGTCCTATGCACTAGCCAGTTTGGAAGCCCTTTGGTTTCTTTTTCTGTCACACCCTTTGATGCTCTACCTAGCCCATGGGAGGCAGGAATGTGTTGAGAGCAGTTGCCCTTGGAGGACCACAACCATAAGTAGCTTTGCCGAGGTGTTGTGGCCAAGATGACTGCCCCGAGTTTCTATGAGGCCTGGATTCTAGTCTGGTGCAGTGTTGCACTTGCATAGCATCCTGGGATCCTGGGATGGGATCTTAGGATGTATTTGTTCTGGAAGGGCCTTCCCTCATTTGGCCTTCCCTGGTAGACGAAGTATTAGCCCAGTGATTGTTGGCTGACCTGAAGTTGCTACTTGATTAGTCCCCAAACAGTTGCCTGATGCTAAACAGTCATGAATAGAGCCAGCTCCCTGGCCCAAAGAGGTTATAATCTAGAATGGACAGAGGAGGGAACACAAGAAGGAGGAGCTGGCACATAGGAAGAGACAAAGATACATTTGAGAAGTTGAGAAAGTGTAGGTGCTTAGTTTATTTCCGGGGGGGGGGGGGGGG
>QEPC01008364.1:7063402-7083362 GCA_003113815.1 Sphenodon punctatus | reverse complement strand
GGGGGGGGATGGGAGAGAGTGGGAGCAGGGCACTGCCCCAGGCTCCCTCAGACGAGGGCCAACACTGATTATTACCTAAATGGAAGGGTTCATTTTAAATAAGAAACTCTTATTTCTAAGAAACCTACCACGGTCTCTCTAAAACAGAGAAAAACAACAAAAACAAAAAGCATAAACCTTAGGCCACTGCCAAACAATACTAGCAGGCTAGTGTTTTCTAATGTTGCCAAGCTTATTGCGTCCATAAATTCTGAATTCATTTCACATGCGGTACAGTATCTTTCTGTTAATCTTCTGTGAAATCCAAAGGAATAGCTTGACATTCTTCGAGCAGCTGCAGTGTTCAAGCAGTAACATACTGAGAGATGAATGTTTGCATTCCTGTAGGTAATTCATGGCTAAAGCTGTTCTCATCGATTTCTCTGCAAAACAAGCAACTTGCACATTATTGGTTTTGACATCAACTGGCTGGAGAAAGTGCGGCAATGCAAACTTTTATGAGATTCCCTAAGCACTGGCTCATGTAAAATACAAATTAATTCACAACCAGCTTGTTTTTCTTCACTGATTTTCATCTGAAAGAATCATCCTCTCTATTGCGTTAGATACTTAATGGGATTTCAGGCCTCAAGCTCCCCGTCCTTGGAAGGGGACTTTAATAATGTATTTGTTTTCGGGGAAGCCTTGCAAACAAGCAGACTCTAATATCATGTCATGAATCAGATGTGTTTTATGCATTTTATTCTTTCAATTTTTATAATGCAGCTATATGCGATGCTCTAAGTGCAAGTGCATTTCAGTGCAAAACCATTTGGTAGATGAAGAGTAGAAAGTATCGTATTTTATTGGGCGTGTTCGAGCAGCATTTACTTAGTGGAATGAAAAGGATACTATGGCCTAGGCAACGAATGGGACATAGGCTGGGTTGGGAATCTTACAGCCCATTCCATAGGAGAATTTGAATGGCTTTGTCGGTCATGATCAAGACTTAATAAAACAAAATTATGCAAATGATTAATATTTGTTGTTAATCCAACAAGTCATCCCATCAGTTCTGTGCATCTGTTTTTAAAACAATGAAAGAAATACCACACAGATTTCTTAACAGGGTCTTCTCTTCCCATGCTACTAGAGGTGGCAAGAATAGCTACTTGTTCGGACATTAAACACAGCTTCACCTGTTAACATGCATTTGTGCAAGCACGCTTTGTGCCATGTGCATAACACAATTTGCGATCCTAAAAAGGATGGTTGCAGACAGCATGCAGTTGACACTTGTCCATAGCCACTGGTTCACATAGACAAGCCCACTCCCCCACTTCTGGTCTGTGGTCACCCAAGGTGAATCCCTTGCATCAAGAGACAGCTTCAGGCCAACAACTGGTGTACAGGGATTATGACTACTCCTGGGTAGCCACAAAACCATGCAGTGGTATAAACATCTGGAAACCAGCCCCATGTTGTGGATGATGCCAGCTATTTCAACATGTGCATCAGGTAACACCTCTGTTCTCTAAGGCCATGGGCTGCTTCTCTTCAGCAAGGTGTGGTAGGAAGCTCCATGGTCCTCAGGCTAATAGATGACAGCTGTCAGTGCACTAGCTCACAGGAGGTGGAGGAAGGGGAGTTGTGTTTGGGGGAAACCAGTCTGTTGGAAGTGCCATCAGCTGAGACTTCTGTTTGTCTCCTCCCCTATCCAGGATTTCCCCTTTATTTGGGCTTAGCTGCCCTGAAGGGTGTGGCCTTCGGGCGGTGGCCGAAGGCCGCTGGCCAAAGGGCAGAGTCCATTGGCGACTGTTAGTGGGTGGAAGTGGCGGTCGCAGACAGGACTTCTGGATTTCATTGTGTTGTAAGACAGCCCTGACTCCTCCACTTGGCGACAGATGCCCTCCCCACGCTGTTTGCTATTGCAGAGTGTTGTTAATATTGTTACTATTGAGATACCGTTGTCGCGCCTGTATTGCTATCCTCTCCTTTTGTTTTTACGTTATTGCTTTTGTTTTTCATTTTAGGCCCACTGTGTGTCCTAAGGGTGAGAGAACGGGGGTGTTTGGCGTCTTGGCGGTGGGCCAGAGGAGTGTTGATGAGAGGAGTATTGATGAGACTTAGGTGCCTGAGAAGTTCTGGTTTTGAGCTGGTGGGACTTGGGGACTGTGCAAGTAAACATCCCTTGGGGTCCCTTTCACTATCATCTCTGGGGTTGTTTCCAAGGGGAGGGGGGGAAGAGTGAAGGGCCCAGAGGGTTGGAGGTTATCTTAAAGTTTTGTAACATTTCTTGTGTTTTGTTTTATGCTCATTTGACAAGCTTATACCCTTTTGTCTGGAATGGATTCTCCTTGTTGGCTGTTGGACAGAAAGAAACTATCAACATAAACTAAGATCATTCAATTTGTGGTTAAAAAGGGCCTTCCAGGGTTCTTGTTATCCCCTGATGTGGGAATTCCGAATATTATACCTTTATTGGGGAAAAAAAACCCAGCTACTTCCACTCCTACCCCTTGGAATGAAGGAATTGATTTGACTGATGCAGAAGGTTCATCGCTGTTAAAGTCAAATCTAGATAATAGTTTTATTACTTTTTTAGAGAATTTTGCTTTTGGGTCCCCACAAGGCTTACATGATCAAATTAATTTGTCTATCTCAGGCATAACCAACCCTCCTGAGGAGGGGTTTTGTGATGCTTTTACAAAGGGAATTTTCCAGCAGAAGCTGAACAAACTGATGGATGAGTTCAAGGAGCTTGGAAATTTTGTACATCAAGAATTTAATGTTTTTTACCAGCTCATTTCAGAATTATCAACTTGTTTTAAGGAATGGGGGATGAAGGTCAATACTTTTTTGACTGATTGGGATTTTGTGAAGCTGTTCAAGGAGCTTAAAAATGTTGCTTCTGAAAGAGATTTACGTTTTAATATTTTAGAGGACAATGCTAAGGCTAATTCAGATGATACAGTTTTGACTGTGACAAAATCAGGACACTCTTTAGTATCTGATTTACTAATGATTGATAGATGCGGAGGTTCTGCATATCCCCCACTAGGAACTGTTCTTAGGGATTCTATCCAGCGTATAAGGGAATAAAATTTAATAATATATGATTTTGAAATGCACAAAGGGAATAGGTCCTCATTAAAAGACAGAATTGTGGCATATCTTCATGGAAATTTCCATCTTTCTTTTGAATACCTTAAGCGGGCTATTATATTTATCTTATATTTGATAGATTATATCAACATAAGCAGGCCTTTAGATTTCCCCCAGTGGGGGCTGGCTTCAGGAGTCTATATGCTTGTCATGTGATCTTATCTGCTGCTGAATCATCACAGTTGGGCTTAGAAGTAGGGGAGGACATTTTTCCTTTACCTCAAAAAGCTACAGGAAGTAGTAGGGCCTCTCCCCAACAGGCAGGACAAGGTAGGCAGAATAAAGCCACATGGAATAATCACTGGGAAGAGGTAACACAGAGACTATAAGGCCTGCCAATATTTCCAATACTTATGCTAGGCAGAGATGGTCCTGTCCAGAGCGTTTCAGAAATCTGACTGGGAGACATGCTGATAGTCAATATTTTAACTTGCAGAATAAAGTGCACGAGGATGGGACAAAACTCTATAGGCAAAGATATAAGAATAGGGACTCCTGCTTCTTGCAGAGCAAAGGATATGCTCTGCAAGAAGCATATCTTATCCCCTCTCCTGTTCAGTGAGTATATGCAGGCTTTGGGGGAGGTTGTCAGAGACTTGGTGTGAGGTGTCATCAATATGCTGATGACACCCAGCTATATCTCTTGTTTTCATCGGACCCAGGTCTGACAGTCTCGGTGCTTACCCGGTGTCTGTCAGCTGCGAAGGACTGGATGAGGACGAGCTGCTTGAGGTTAAATTCTGACAAGACAGAGGTGATGGTTGTGGGGAAAGCCGGGGGAGGGATGGCCCCATCATTGATGTGGTCCACCCTCCCCTGGTATCTCAGAACCATAGTCTGGGGGTGCTCCTGGATCCACAGCTCTGCCTGTTTGTCCAGGTGGCAGCTGTGGCAAAGGGTGCATTCCGCCAATTACATCTGGTACGTCAGCTTAGGCCGTATGTCTTTGACTCGAACCTGACCACAGTCATCCATGCTTTTATTACCTTGAGATTAGACTACGGTAATGCACTCTACATGGGGCTACCCTTGGTGCTGGTCCGGAGACTGCAGCTGGTGCAGAATGTAGCGGCCCGTCTCCTAAAGAGGACAGGCCGACGCGATCACATTACTCCAGTGCTTTGCTCTCTGCACTGGCTGCCGATAGTCTTCCGGGCCCAATTCAAGGTGTTGACCTTTAAAGTCCTAAATGGTCTTGGCCTCACCTACCTGCAGGACCACCTCACCCTCCGAATCCTGGATCGACCTCTGTGATCAGCTGGGGGTGCCCGCCTTGAGATCCCCCGAGTTTCCTGGGTGTCGACCATGAGGAGCACGTTTTCTGTGACTGCACTGCAGCTGTGAGACTCCCTCCCGGTGGAGGTCTGTCTGGCCACTGACTTCCCCTCTTTCCGTAGACATTGTAAGACCTGGCTGTTCTGCTGGGCCTTTACCGAGGGAGATGGGATGGGTGGGTTGGGTTAGGGAGACGTTTTTTTGGTATTGGGTTATTTTAACTTTGGGATTATTAGTGCTGTTTTAATGTATTTTATTTCGTTATGTATTTCAAAATGTTGTTAGCTACCCTGAGATGCTTATAGCAGGAGGGGGCGGCATATAAATTTTAATAAATAAATAAATGTGTGCGCCTGTATATTGGACAAAATGAAAATTGGCAAGGTAGATCACGTGCTGCGGAGGAGGCTCCAGACTGGGAAATCGAGGAAGCAAGGAATTACATATTCTGGCTAGGCCAAGAAGTGGCCATTTTCCATTGTTAACTCGTTTGTCCTACCCAAGAGGATTTAGTGTAAGGACAGACACTAATAAGATCCAAGTGCAGAAACGAGTGGCATGGAGCAAGGAACTGAGTGATAAGGCCAAGGAGATCTGTACAGGACAAAGTTCAAATCAGGCCATGGAGTCTGGCTCCTAAGAATTGCCAGATGCTGTCTTAGAAAAATATCACTCCTTGGTGGACCAGTTACAGTCGGTCATAGTGCAACAAAAAACTTATTATGACCGAGCTAGTCACCACAAGGCCTGGTTTGATGATTATTGCCTTGAAGTCAAAAAGAGCCTGATGAAACAGCTGGAGGAATGTAGGGTAGGGGAGGAAGGAGTGATTACTACAGCTGCTCTTCAGGCCAAGAGTAAATATAAGAAAATATTGATGACCAAGAGATGCAGTTATCAACAAGAAGCCTGGAGGAGTTTCATGCAGGCAGTGCAAAGGGAAGATACTCAAGAATTTTGAAAGATTATATCAGGGAAATCTAAGGCAAGAAATATAGTGGCAGATGTACATCTAGACTCTGAGACATGGTTGGCACACTTCAAAGCAAAGTTTTTGTGGAACCAGGGTCCCAGTGCGTCCTCTATTTGCAGTGGTTTTGCTTCGAGGCACGGGGAACCCAGCTTGCCAATGATTACCTGGTGAAGGAGGCTCACCTTGAGGTATAAATGAATTGAAGTCATGGAAGGCACCCAGTCCTGATTTGCTTCTACCTGAGCTGTTTAAGTTAAATATGACTTTTTGGACTTCTACCTTGAGGGCCTTAATGAACAACATAATATCCTTAAATATATATCCTCCGTCCTGGAAACAAAACATCTTAGTCCCCATATGCAAGAAAGTAGAGGTGTGAACCAGGGCCCCATGTCGTTTTCTTGTTTTCATTATTTAAATCTGTCCTTTTTGTTTTCATAAATATCAAATGTTCGTTTTTGCTTTCATTTTTGTTTTCCATTGGTTTCAGTGGAAAACACATTTCCAGCTGTGATGTTGTTGATTTTCATTCTATTTGGCTGAAAGCTGGAGGGATTATACCATCAATGGAAAGCTTTACATGTACCAAATACCAAAATGATTGGATAAAGGAATCCAATATTAAAAGCAGTTGAATTATATTATTTTGCAAAAATCTTCATATACATTCTTAGCTGTAACTTCTTTGCCTCATATTTAATGTATATAAAACTTACCAAGTTTACACCCCTTCACATATTTACTATCTCTGACAACTTTAAGAATGATTGGATAAAGGGTCCTGGTGGCATAAGCAATTAACCTATAAATGTATGTCTGACTGTAACATCTTTGTAGACCAACCAGTGTACATGAAATTTGGCAGGGCTGTATATCACACTTTCCTGATCATCTCTGCCAAATATCGGAAATATTTGATAAAGGGTCCCAATTGTATATGCCTGCACAGCATATGCAGAGAAAGAGCCTATGCCAGGGTTTCTCTTACGTGTCACTGTGGTATAAGATGTGTTTGTGATACCAATTGGCCAGCATAAATGTCAACCAAATATCCTCATTCTGTGCTGTGTGACCATCCCAACAGTTCTCCCCCACTTGTTACTGGGAAGTCAGAAGCATCTGTTTAGGAAAGAGCCAGTAGAGATTCTCTTATGTCCTTTGTCACAGTGCTGCAGGATGTGATTGTGATGATAACTGGCCAGCCTAGATTGCTGGGATGCTATCCCCAAAGTTCCAGTTATGTCCCTTCTATGCCTGCCTGAGGGCCGCCCCCTATTCCCGCCTCAAAGCCACTACCAATTGGTCCTGTAAAGCTGGAAGAAATCATGCAGTAATTGGCCAGTGAATGTGTCTGTCAGCCTTTTGGGTTGCTCCCCATCCTCCCTCCTACAGCCTCCCTCCCCCTGCCATGCCAGGTGCCTGCCTCTGACTGGCACTGCATGTGCTGCTATTTATCTGAATAATGGTCTTCAAGGGGACAAATTCAATTGCTTATAAAATTGGAACCCTTTATCAAATTGTCCTGTAGTTTGGCAGGGAAGGTATCTGATACGTTCCTGCCAAATGTCCTGTAAACAGGATGGAAGAGAAAAATGTTACTGATGGAAATGTGTTTTCCAGTTAATGTCTTATACCATCAGGACCCTTTATCCAATCTTTCTGAATTGGCAGGAGTATTAAGATTGGTGTGTGTGTGTGTGTGTGTGTCATAATATTCACAGGTTTCATGCAAATGGGATGGAAGATAAAGAAGCTGTAGCCATGAATGTGTATGGAGCTTTTCTTAAAACCATAACATTCAATTGCTTCTAAAATATGTTTCCTTTATCTAATCATTTTAATAATTGGTACACATAGTGCCCTCTGTTGGGGGTACAATCTTCCCAAGTTTCATCAGAATTGAATAAGTAACAAAAACACTATAGCCGAAAATACATTTTTCAGTTTTTTCCCCTCATTTGAAAAACAAAATGTCGTTTTCATTTCTATGTTCATTATTATTATTTGTCATTTTCGTTATTGCAATAACGATAATGAAAATGACAATTTTCATTATCATTATTGTAATAACAAAAACAACATGCGCACCCCTACAAGAAAGGGGACAGATTTACGCCAGATTCATATAGACCTTTAAGCATGATCGATATTCCTTCAAAATTGTTTGGGCATCACCTTTTGGACCATATCTGAGATTGGATAGATAGGTGTGGTATTATGGGGGAGGAGCAGGCAGGGTTTCACCCCTGCTACTCTTGCATAGATCAACGCTTTACCCTCCACTATACCATAAATAAATACACAGAGAAGAAACAACCCATTTTTGTGGCATTTATAGACCTATGGGGTGTGTTCGACACCATCGATAGGGGGATATGGTGGACAAAGCTTGCCAGGCTTGGAATGGACCCTACTCTATTGAATCTGATTAATTCATACTACAAAGGTACCACAACCAAGGTTAGGTATGACTTCTGGGGGGATTTGACAGAGCCCTTCACTTCTGATTGTGGAGTAAGACAGGGCTGCATGTTGGCACCAATTTTGTTTAATCTTTTTTTAATAATTTAAATTCAAGGCTGATGAAGCCTACTCATCATCTTCCCAAGATAATTGGGGGTGAGCTTCCTTGCCTCCTTTATGCCGATGATATGGCTCTACTCTCGCTATCCAAAGTGGGACTGCAAAGAATGCTTACCATCTTGGCAGAATATTGCTCCAGAAATGCCTTGGAAATTAGTGCCCAGAAATCTAAGATAATGGCATTTGGCACAGAGAAAAAGCATCACTGGTATGTTGGGAAGGATAAGCTGTAGGTTGTAAAGAAATTCACTTATTTGGGTCTTACTCTCTCAAGCTCCTTAACATGGATGGCCCATGTCCATAGAGCGGCACAAAAGGCAGCCCAGGCTGCGGGTGGTGTCCTTACATTCAATAAGAAGTTTTCAAAATGCCATTGGATTGAGACACTGAAGGTGGCAAATCCTAAACTAGATCCATTCGTTCTCTATGGAGCAGAGCTTTGGGGACTGGACCCAAGATCATGGAACACAATTGAAAAGGTCCAGGTATGCTTCCTAAGGAAGCTTCTAGCTATCCAGAAAACCACGCCCTGCACTCTTGCTCATGTAGAGACGGGTTATGTAAACATCACTGCCAGGGCCAAACTTAGACCGTTATTGTATTGGCTGAGGTTTAGGGCTTATTCCCCAAACAGATTACCAAAACAGGCCTTGTTGGAAATGAACAGTTTAATGGTATCAGAGGAAACTTGGCTAACGGGAGTGAAGCGGGCTCTCGATACAGCTCGTCTGAGTCAGGTTTTCACAGAGGTGCAGTCTCTTCCCTTATCTACTGAAAGGGAAATAATTACTGGGTGTTTCCTGAATATGTCCTTACAAACAGATATAGCTGATGCCTGCCCACATCCGCCTCGCCCCCTCCCTCCACATCTTCAAATCCCTCCTCAAAACCCACCTCTTCCTTGCCGCCTTTTCCGACGTCTGTTAGAACTTCTCTCTCAATACTTACTGTCTGCCCTCCCCATTGACTCCTGCCTAACTGCAACCAAGCCAAGCACGTGCAACTGAGACTTCGCATCCGCCTGAATGTTTTTATCCCTTGTCTCTCCCTATGTCCCCTCTCCTTGTCTTCGGAGTCTATATTAGATTGTAAGCCGTAGGCAGGGACCGCGTCTATCTCATTGTTCTGTAAAGTGCCAGGTACACAGCTGGCGCTATACAAATGCTTATAATAATAATAATAATAATTAATAATGCCTTAGCATTTAGGCATATCCTGTTTTACAGGCATATCTATCCGGAAAATATTTGCTCTCTCTAGCTTCTGAAGATCATGTCGCCCCACCTTAGAAAGGCTTTAACAAAGCTGTGTCTAGGCCAGCTGAAGTCCAGGGTCCAAGAGGGAAAGTGGACCAAAGTCCTGTATGGTCAAAGGCAGTGCTCATGCTTGATGGGGGCAGTGGAGAATACAATCCACGTTCTGTGGGTACGTCCTTTTTACCAAGCTCTAAGAAAGCAATATTTAATTCCTGTGACAGCTCTGGTCCCTGCATTTGATAGTTTTGAAAAAACATTATGGCTTCTTCAGAGCGACTCACTATTCATAATAACGTCACTGGCTAAATTCATATACACAGCACAGAAACTTGGCAGCAGTGTAATTAAGGAAGTAGATCCTCTCTGAGGCCTAAATTGTTTTTCTTTGGGAATACCAACCACCTGAAATGGGTATTGTTTAGGGTTGTTTGTAAATACGCTGGGTGTGTATACCACACAGTTTGCTTTATTTGCTAAGGCAGATAATCCTAATGACATTTGTATGTTTTTTTTGTTTGTTTGTTTTAAACTTGTAATGATATTTGTATGTTTTTGGCCTATGGCCGTAAAAATACTATACTATACTATACTATACTATACTATACTATACTATACAGCTCTCTGCTCCTCACTCAGGTTGTAAGTCCACACAGCTGGAAGCAATTTCTGTGGGAACTGGTGTGATTGCACCAGTGTGAAATTCATTGATCCTGCCCCAGGACTCCACTCTGCTAGGCAGGCACTGTACAAGCATGTATCAAAGAAATGATCCTTGTCCCAAAGTGCTTACAATCTGACGTGTCTGTCATGCCTCATATTAATTGTCTCCTCTTTAACAACATCAGTAGCATCAACCATTTTAATATCTCTATCTATGGTACTCTCTCTATGCCTTCAATGCCTAGATGTGGGGTAGGGAACCTCTGGCTCATGGGTCAAGTCTGGTCCTCTTTGACTGTTTTTTTAAAAATGTGTGTAGCCCCTTGACTCCTAGATCTGGCCCATGGATCTAGTCCGTACCCTCAAGCACTCTAAGAGTGAGCTCAGGAGAAGAGAGGAGAGAGAAGGGCATGCAATCAAGGATAGGGGATGGAGCCACACATAGGGTATAAACAGACGGATGGCAGCTCTGGAGGTGACAGCGCCAGCCTGCTTCACCCCCAGTCCATCCGGTCTCTACGAAGATGGCCCACCAGATGTTGGCGTCTGCTCCAGGGCAGCCCCGCTGGCGGCACTCTGGAACATCCCGGAGCGATGTCAGCAGAGCAGCCCAGCCAAACCTGGGGCCCCAGCCTGGAGTGGAGCTCTTATCTGTCTGCTTGGTGGGCCGATGCTGCAGGGCCACTCCTGGCCAGCTGTTGCCCCAGCAACACCATAGAGTTGTGAGCCCCGGTGCTGAGTGTTGGGTAATCCTCCCTCAATACTATGGTGTGGAGGGAGGGGCGCTGCATGGGTGGACCGTGACCAGGGGAACCTGCTGGGTCCGTCTAAAGCAGAGCTAGGTGGGGCTGGTTGTGGGGGGGACACGGGTTACAGCGCCAGGGGCACCCATCGATCTATGATTAGGACCCTCTTCTTTCCCCATTATGAGCACACCCCTTATGCTCTCCTTCTCCAAACTCCTATATGCCCTGTACTAAGTGGCCCGCAGGAGGAAAAAAATTCTCCATCTGTTCTAGTCCTTCCTTGCAAAAACAGCAAGGCCACACCTCTACGTCATGGGGGATGATGCACTGATAAGTCCATCAAAGTTTATGAGATGCTTGACAAACATGGGATGGAGATGAGCTGGTGGCAGAATATGGTTCAGTGTCTCTTGCATTTTGCACAAATTCCAATGGGGAAAAGTGGTTCAGTTTAATATCAAATCTGAAATCTCCCAATCTGCAAATGGCAGGAGAAGTAATTATACATGAAAGAAGCCCCGTCTCTTGTAATGGGGCTTCCAAAGTATCAGTTTCATTTCAGTCATAATATTTTTGTGATTAGATTTATGCCCTAATCTAATAACTTTCCCATCAAGTGAGGAAAGTCCTTTGTAGCTTATCTCCTGAGTCTGTCTAGGACATTGCACTTAATGAGGTTTATAATTCAATATAACTACATCTGCATCTTTAATTATGCCTAGCATTTCATCTTCATTGCGCCACTTGAATCAAAAGATCTAAAATTAAACCTTCTGTAGCCTTAATCTAATAATAAACACGGGTGACATTTCATGCACAATGTGTGTGTCTGCTTAGGACGGCGCACACTTTGTTTTGTTTGATGCGGTGGCAAGCATAGTTTCGATAGCTAAAGTGCACCAGAAGGCGGTACTTGCGCTATGATATGTACACATATGAAGTATGCATATGTATACATTCAAACTGCGGTTTTACTTTAAACCAGGGATGGGGAGCATACAGCAAATCCAGCCCATGGCTGGTTTTTATTTGGCCCCTTTCCAATTCCTGAATCTGGCCCATGGACCTAGTTCCAGCTCTCAAACCCAGAAAGACTGAACGCCGGGGAAGGGAGCAGAGCTGAGAGCATACACACAAGGAGAGGAGATGGATCCATGAGCTGGTCCTTCCCGCCTCTCCCCTACCGCTTTCCTGAACATCTTCCAGCCCCAAACTCCTATCCAGCCCATGGAGCTCCTACTAATTTTCAAAGTGGCCTATGGGTAGTGCTGAAATGGACAGCAAAAAATTATTTGCCGCTAATATCTGGTATTTTCGGCTAATACAGTGGTTATTCAGTAACTAATTCCAGTTACCATGAAGATTAAGTGTCGAACTAGATTACTGGATAATACAATGAAAGTTAACCCATTTACTGCATTACTGGTTTTACTAGGGATGGTCATTCTGATTAAATTACAGATTCAAATCTGTAATTTGCAGATTTAACTAAGATTTGCATTTATGGATTTGGATTTTTCCCAATGAAGTCAATGGGGAATTTTTCCATTGGAAGTCAACGGAAAACCGATCCGTAGTCTGAGTCCGACCTCCCCAGCCTCAGAGGGCTTAATTGAAGCTCTGCCAGCCTGCCACTGCTGTGGAGGGCCTCCTGGCAGGTTCCCTTGCCATAGCATGCTGCCTAGCTCCCTGCTCTGCAGCACATATGTGCAAAATGACCACTGCCCTTAACCAGAAGGGCAGCGGCCAAAATGTTGTGGCTGCCATTTTAGTTAAGGATGGCAACCATATTGTGCATGCTCAACCGGGGCCATTTTGGCATTCTCTGCAGTGTACATGTGCAAAATGGCCACCAGGTCCATTTTGTGCATGCACAGAATGACCGCTGCCCTGAATCCAAATGACAGCACCGTCATTTTGGCCACCACCATTTTGACTTAGGGTGACGGCCCTTTTTGTGCATGTGCAAAATTGACCCAGTGGCCATTTTGCATATGCACGTTGCGGAGCAGGGAGCTTGGCAGCGTGCCATGGCAAGGTACCCTGCTGGGAGGTCTCCCCACAGCAGTGCCAGGCCTCCAGAGCTTCAGTCAAGCCCTCTGAGGCTGGTAAGTACATGCCAGGGCCCCAGGAGGTGGGGGTGTGGATCTATAATTCCGGATCCATATGGAGTTTGGATTGGTATGAATTAATCCCTAATGCCCCATAATCTGAATCCACAATGCCTATCCCTCCTGTTTACAGCATTAGTGCATAACCAGATATTACAATTACTACTCCAAATCCAGGGCCGGAGGGAGGGTGTAAATAGGAAAGGAATTATGGGCAAATGGTACTGCGATAAATGGTAATATGCAGATACTATTTGGTATCTGGGCTGGTGGATTCCACAGACCCAGCCCATATACCAAACATCAGAGGTTACTCATTTCTGCTCTTTTGGGAGAGAACCGGCTCTCTACCCTGGGACCTATTTACACATTACACACAGAGGGAGCTGACACAGTCTGCAACCTGTTGTCTCCCCCAGTGTGGAGATGATCTTTGAATGGCCCCTTAGATTTTTCCTTTCCAAGATTAGGCCAGTATTTAGATATTCAGCCACACAAAAAACATGACTCACAGGTGTTAGTTGGCTTGCAAGGAGCCACATGATTTCCAAGTGCTCCTCTTGGAAATGGCAGTTCACCAGTTGCACTAGGAGAATCAGCGTCTAAGCAGGAGAGAATGGGTGTCTCTCAACAACTGCCATCCTTCCAGTTGCTAACGCAGGAGCCCGTTTCATTTGGCCATCCAAAGAGCAGGTTTTGCCATAGAGTATGTGTGGGTTTGTGGCCTCTAACACTTCAGGGAAACCCACAGAATAGTCAATAAGGTGGCATATAATTAACGTTTGTTGTTCACTGCTACCATCCTGCCACCTGAATTTGGTAAATTGGGCCACCTTTTGCCACACCGAATTCCTTGATGAAATTGACCACACTTCCATTGCCCTGGTCAGGGGTGGCTTTACCGCAGAGTGACCATGGGCGACTGTCCCCAGACCCTGCTATTTTCTCTACTTCAGGGCCTCCTGCAGTGGCCCACATTTTCACCAGGACAGTGTGTGGCCCTCCCAGTGGGGCCCCAAACATGACCATCTCTAGGGCCCCATGGAGGGCACCCCTGAAGGGGTAGGGCCCTAGGAATGGGCCACCATGGGTCCTGCATTTTATCTTTGCCTTGGGCCCTGCAAATTCTAAGGCTGGCCCTGACCCTGGTCAATATCATCCTGGACTGGAGTGAATGGCTTAGAGTGAAATTGATGAGGGAAAAGGGAGCCTGGTCAATTTAATAAAGAGACTCAATGGGTGTTTTAGATGGATCCAGGGTAGCCACCACCGGATCGGCTATGGATGGTTTATACAGAGGCAGCCGCCATCGTGGCCCACAGTCCATCTGTGCGGCACCCCATCCCCGGCATCATAGAGGTGCGGGCAGATTGCCAGCTGCTTTAGGCTGCCACCCGCAGCTCTATGGATGTTGCTGAGGAAATCCTCCGCCGGAAGCAGAGCTGCAGCGACCCATCTGCGAGTAGATGGACCCCCTGCTCTGCTCCTGGCTGGTGCTCCAGGATGGCCTGTTCCGCTTGCAGTGCTCCAGGGCAGCCTGCTCTGCATGCTGCGCTCTAGGATGTGCCAGAGCACCACAAGTGGAGCTAGTCCCAAGCAGGCAGCGCCTGCTCTGCTCCTGCTTCACCTCACCATAGGGTATCCCACCTTTATGTGAATGCACCACCCGGGGGTGGGGTAGAGACACCCAATGTGAGCTGCATTCCCTGCTTTCCTCCTGATACCTGACTAACCAGAAGCCCCAACCGGGGTGTTCAGGAAGCTCTTATGTTTATGCTCCCACCCAAAGGACTCCCCTTCTTAGGCAGAATCCATAGGGTGGATCCAACATGGAGGAGCTTAAATGTTTGCTGAAAATGCTCTATCATAGGATGGCATCACACTGTGATGATGAATTCCACCACAGTGTGTAGAGCCACTCAGTGTCATGGGCCAGTTATGACCTAAGCATCACTTTTCTTGTTAATAGGAAATGGACAGAGTCTTGTGCTGAAATGTTCATTGTTCCTTTGGGGAAGGCGAAGGCAAAGCCTCACTGAAGCATCCTCAAGAATCTAATTTATAGCTATGCCAAGGTTCGGCTGAGCCTCCCACCTGTGTCACGGGGGGAAAAAGAAATTGGTCACTGCTGATTTGCCCACATTCATGTATGCAAATGTCTGCAAAATGAAAAGGCCCGGTTCAGACAGCCCAGACAGTTTAAAAGCAGCCAAGTGGCAACCCTATGCTTCGAGTCAGATTTCTAGATCCGGAAGCGACCTCCAGGGTCATCAACTCCAGGCCCTTGTGCATTAATCAACCCCGTCCTCAGCACTTGAGTTATTATCCTGCAAGGAGCCCTACATGGCTCGTCTCCAGCATCCATTCAGATCCTCTTGGAACTCAAGGAGGCAAGCGCAAATGCTGCACACTAGCCATGCGGAACTGCTTGTAGGACCAATGCCTTAACTAAGACAATGGTACACCGGCCCTATGCTGGCTCCCTGCACAAACAGGAATTTCAGCCAGGGTGTATTATAGTCAAGTTGTTTTGAGTCGTGTATTACATTGACACTTGCAGTGTAGCAATGGTTTAAAGAGAGCATGACATTCCTTGGGGAAGTAACTTCAAAGAAAAATCAATCAAGTGAATACTTGCTGTATTTCAAAAGGAATAGAACCGATGAATTAGAGAAAGTCAAGCCCATTTGGCTGTTAGCAGGTTGAAATGTGCCATTAATTTTCAAAGTAAGCACGGGTGAAATGCATTGAGGAGAGGGTTGGACTAGATGATCTCTAATGTGATTTCCAAATCTAGTATTCTAAGGCACTGAGATCCAGCTGGAGTTAAGCATCGGTCCACACAAAGCTAAGGGTCCAAAAGACGAGACCATTAAAGTTGGCCGAGGTTCCCTTTGACGTTGGACCCTGCCTTTTGGAGTTGCATGGCGTACTTTGATGTGCTTTGAACCAAGCGTTAGTAAAAATTAGGGACTAATATGAGCCGTGAGACACTTTTGCGATGTTCGCTGACATCTTGGTAACAAATACAATGACAATTCTTCATCGGGGTCTGATCAGAATAATTTCACATCATCTGGGTCAGGGCAGCTTGCTTTGATCAGCGGAGATGAAAGGCTGGTGAAAACTCTATTGGGCCAACAAGTCCCTTGCTACTGGAGCTTGCTGCTTGAATTAGACTGCCTGTTTGCAAGCCACACCTCATCTGGCTGTAATTAAATAAGAGAAGATCAAAGCCTACAAATCTCCCTGATCTCTATCAGCAAATTAAAGGTAAAAAAAAAATTAAAAAAATTGTCAGCATTGTTAACAAAAATGCGAGTAGTAAATGCTACATCATTCACCAGTAAATAAAACTAACTGGCTACTTCTGGATGTTGACATTCTCAATAGCTTTAGATCAGGCATCTCTCTATGCTTGTGTGTGGGTGGATTTTAGAAGAAAATAAGTTAAGCCATGAAACCATTGTGCCTTCAGTTAACTTGGGTTTTGCTTTCTTGGGAGTTGTGGCCAGATAGCACAACTCAACTACTGGGGAGTAGGATTGAAACTCAGTCTTGCGTTTTTCTCGGTTATCGTTGAGAATCACAGTTTTTGACTAATTTTAAGTGAGAAATGATAATAGAGAAAAATACCAATTCTCGACATTTCTCAGTTGACAAATGTTTCTCAAAATGCTGTTTACCGTTACTGTTTACTGTAATTTACCATTTAACATATACTCATTTACCATCTATGGCTTATTGTGTACCACATTCATCCCGGTAATGCACATGTATAAAGTGGCATTTGGCATTTTGCTAATGTGGATTACTGGGATGAAGGTAATACATGGCAAACTGGTATGCGGTAAATGATAAATTGCTGTTAACAGTAACAAAAAACAGTAAGCGGTAGTCTGAGAAAATTTCTCGACCGAAATCTCGGTCTGTTATAAAGATTGTACAGAGATCTTGGTAACAAGTCTCGATTCTTGCGATATTTTCGTGAGAAAAAAATTGCTTCTCATTTCAGCCCTGCTGTGGAGTAAGGAAGCCTGGGCCCCACATTCTAGGGGGCCACTCTGCAAGGGACCTGAGCCCCGCTACGAAGTTTTCAGGATGGGTGAAGGAAGAAGTGGGACCAGGGACCGCACTTCACACTCCAGCTAGCCCCCATTCCCTTTGGACATTTCCGAGCAGCACTCGGGCCACTTGCAAAAGGCAAGGATGGAATGCTGGATTCACCCCCTCAGCAAACCCAGATGGAATGGCTGTCACTTTGGGGGGAACCTGCTGGGATCTTGGGTGGGTGGGTGGGTAAGCAAGGTTAAGTGCTGGTTGATTTATAGTGCTTGTTTACACACAATGTCTCGGGGTGTATAAGCTGCTGGCCCCTGGCTAACTAACAACCATACACCACAAACTATACAAATGTGAACTTCCTTCCAAGGGTTCCTTCCCCCTGCCTCCGGGAGCAGTTTCTAACATCAGCCAACCCTCCTAGGCTTCCACCCCAGGCCTTCCTGAGCTTTAGCCCTCTTCAACCACACCTGGGTTAGCACCTGGAGGCTGACTAGCCAGGGAGCCAATCCTGCAAAGACTCAACCTTGACTATCCCCTTGATTTAGTTGCTCAAACTGCAAATAAGGAAGTGCCAATTCTTTTATCCCCATTGCGTGAACACACTTCTTACTCTGTGAGAGACAGAGGGGCAAGAAATGAAGAGGACTATTGTAACTGTAATTCCGCAAACAGATACTGCTTTGGGTAAAACCAGATGTGGCAGTGGCCTGCTTAGACCCACTGTGGCCCGCTTTGGTCCACAGGCCACTGTCCTGTGTGGTTTAGGGCTGCCAGATGTTGACCTGGAGTTTCCTGGGTCATGTTGGTGGCCTGCCCAAGCTCTCACATTTGCATATAGCTGAAGTAACAGCCCGGGCGAGGGCCCACTAGGGCCGGGGCAAATGTGTGTTCTGACCTGCCGTGACCCCGTCTGGATCATGTCTGCCATGGCCAGACTGCCATGACGGCTGTTATTGGCTACCATATCTGCCTGTCATGGCAGGGAGTGGGGTTCTGGTAGCAGTGCAGGGATGGGGCCAACCACCGGCACATCTGCTATGGCTGCTGCCCGGGCTGGACCATCCAAGCAGCGGGACGGCTCTTCCTGATTCCCTTGTGTGGCTGGTGGCTTGAGCTGATCCCCATGGTGTCAGTGGTGGGTTTCTGACCCAGTCCTAGTCATGCCACCGTCACACGTAGTTTTACCCTTTGTCTTTATATCCAACTCCTTCTGTCACCCACTGTCATTTATGCTCTCTCATTATACCTTGTTTCTTGAAGTTGAAGATCCCCTGAGTGACCAGGGGTGCCACTGGATTTAAAAAAAAATTATTATTATTATTAGGGGAAGCCATGTTGGAAAGAGCGAGGATGGGTCAAAAAGACTTTCCCACCCCTTTCTGATGTGACCATACCCCAGGCAGAGTGTCATGATGTCACACGTGGCCACATCAGACGGGCAGGAGAGTGTCTTTTTACCACACCTTCAGGTCAAAGCAACCCAAATCGTGACCAGGTTATTGAGGCATTAAAGCCTGGCTCCTGCAAAGACTTACCACAATCCTTGCCACAAGCAATAAGTGGAAAATGGAAATTGTCTTGTTGTAACGCAGTTTGATTGGTTAAAGGGCAAGAGACTGAAGGGCTGCTATTGAGTCCATCAAGAGCCATGAAATCCAGAATAATAAGCATCCAGAGAAATAAAGAGAGGAAAATAACTGTTTGACAGAAGCATCCTCCAGGCTTCAAATCTGGAATGAGAACTGAGGAATCTCCAGGACATCTCTTATTCCGTAATAGCCACTGAAAATGCAAAGGAGATGCTTGCTTGTACTGCTCCAGAAATAAAAGACATTGTTGTAGAAACAAACGGCTTGACTTTACATCATGTGCCACATCTGGCATTGCAGTGCATTACCGCCCTCAAAACAGAGTGATAAAGAGCAACTAAAAGGCAGCTAAGTGCTTTGAGACTGGGTTTATTCCAAGGAAATCAGGCAATTCTCACTGGCAAGAAG
Source organism: Sphenodon punctatus (assembly GCA_003113815.1). Classification (NCBI taxonomy): domain Eukaryota; kingdom Metazoa; phylum Chordata; class Lepidosauria; order Sphenodontia; family Sphenodontidae; genus Sphenodon; species Sphenodon punctatus. The sequence goes on along the minus strand of QEPC01008364.1, from coordinate 7,064,552 downwards.
AGATTTTGCAGGACCAGGCTGTAACTGAGGCTTCAAACTTTTGGAAGGAAAGCTGCATTTAGCATTTCGTTATTCCTTGGCTTTCCAAGCTCGGTGGCTGATCATGCAAGATGTGGAACTTTCACAGCTTTCCAGTAACTTCTCAAGGAAACAGAGGCTCCCAGCAACTTGCAAGCAGAGCTGGGCACCTTGCAGGATTAAACTTTCAGTCCTAACACTGTTTGGAAAGGTCTAGATGCTTAAGTATCAATCCCTTATGGACAAGGATCCATTATAAAGAAATTTGAGACACAATTCATCCCTTGGAGTCAACGGCAACACTCCCATAGACTTTAATAGGAGATGTTTATTTCTGTTGAGTCCAGAAACTCCATTCAAGTATGCAAGATCCCACATAACATTGGTTCCTAAAGTTTTGTCTCTGCAACCCCATTTTTAGACATCTGTATTATTCAATGATCTCAGACAGCAACAGAGAGGCCTGGAAAGCTATGGAAAATAGTAGTAGAATCAGTACCCCTTCTGCAGATGGCATCCCAACTAGAGTTGAAATGAGTAACTACTATCTGTTATCCAGCCGGATATTGTAGTATCGGGTATCCTATCCAGTTGGATGTTGAATGGTATCCGAATGGTTATCCAGTTAACCACATTACCGTTTACCACATTATTAAACAAACAAACAACCCTCTCTTCCTCTGTCTGGACTGGTTTGGTTATGAGACAATGCAGCAAATGTTAATACATCAATACCTGCTATTCCAGTTGAATGGTTAACCTCTGTGGTTACTAGATCGTTAACGGATATCCACCAAACTCTCCAGTAGGGCTGAAATGCTGTACCGCTGTGGCAACATTTACCGGCAGAAAGTGCTCTTCCGCACCAAGCAGCATGGTTAGGAAGGGAGCAATTTTCGTGCCTTGCACTCGCGGCTTTCTGTGGTTGCTGCCGTGGTATTTTCGCCACTGTAGATTTCACGCGGAAGCGGCAGGTTTGCCACAGTTTCCCCTTTCCCTTAAGTGCGGCAGCTTTGTGATTCTCGCAGCAGCCAGGGGCGTAGCCACCGTGGCGTGGGGGAAGTTGCTGCCTTGTAAACAAAGTTGTTCTTCGAGGGGCTTCTTCCATTCTCACTTGCGCGCCCTTCTCTTA
>QEPC01008364.1:6965546-7003691 GCA_003113815.1 Sphenodon punctatus | reverse complement strand
TTTTGGATTGCGATAAGGGGGGACAGGTGAGAGCGAGGGAGGCCAGCAAGGAGGAGGTTGCAGTAATCGAGGCGAGAGATAACCAAGGCATGAACTTTCCCCCCCTGGCCGTCATGTAGATTAAATAACAAGAACTCCAGTTTTATACTCCTCTCTGTAGAGAGGCAGGATAGTCCAGTGGCTGGGTTGCTAGCTGGGTATAGGGATCAGTTCTCTGCTCTGACAAGCTCTGAATTAGGAGAAATGGCTTCTGAGGTAAGGGGTGTGGCTTTTGGGGTTGGCTTGGGCCCCAGCAATTCATTTTTTAATGAATTAAGCACTGGTTATGAGCATGAAATAGATGTCGTCTGGAAAGATACATCAAGTCAGCCCTAGCGTTCTTGAAGCTGGCCATGAATGCCTTCCTTCCAGACAAGGAGTGTTGCTTGCTTTTCAACTAAGGGAATCCGGCCCGTAAAATTCCCCTTGACCTAACAAATCAATTAAGGTACCAAAGGAGCAGAGTGCAGAAGCATTATTTATTTGCTGTTGATCATAGGGGTGTGCACTTAGTTTTCGTTATATTGATAACAATAACGGCATTCTCGTTTTTGTTGTTGTTGCAATAATAACTAAAATCACTAATGATAACAACAGTTGTTATTGATTTCGTTATTGTCTGGCAGGTGTTTTTTGGAGGGAAATATGGAGAGGGGAGGAGGGAGCCGATATCTCGGAGCCAGACACAGTGCTGAACTCTTGAACTGGGCCTGTGATGGGAGGGGAAGGACCTGATGAATGTAATTGCTGGCCAATGAGCAGTGCAAGCAGGTCCCAGGCAGTTGGATGGCACCCTGTGATTGCCTCAGTGCCGCCTGCCTCGCAGAACCAATCATGGGGGCTCTGGGGAGGGCACTGCAACCCTTTATGTTAGAGGGCCAGGCTGTTTAACTCTTGTTCTGTGTTAGCTCTTGCGGTGTCAGGTTGCATTTACAGAACTCTGGTGCTTGCACTAAAATCTTCCCCAGCCCGCAGTGTTATACCGTACCTGCTGGTACGGTACCCTTTAATTTACCTTTTCCCTTCCCCTGTCTGTCTCTCCCTGTACATATATAGAGATAGATATAGGTTTAGATAGATGATAGATAGATATACTCTATAGTTTTTTCCTCTCCCCTTCCCCTGTCTGTCTCCACCTGTTCATATTATTTATTGATCGATAGATAGATACTAGGCTTTTTTATTATATATATTAGCATTATAGCATAGGAATAGGATAGAAATATTTAGACAGAACACATAGCAGATAGAAGTTTATTGATATAGATACTTAAATAGGAATATATTGCATACAGTATAAGTTATTAGGTGTAGGTTTAGATATACATATTAGTAATTTTTCATATTGTCATTGTGCACTTACTACTGTATTATAATAAGAAATGGAAGGAGTTCTGAGAAGTCTGGGGCAGGTGTCTGCTGGCACTTCTGTCACTGGTGGCAGCCCACAACGGAAATGATATCAAAAACAAAATCTTCATTATCGCTCAAAATCGATACAGATACAGACACCAATAATGAATAATGAAATTTCATTATTAATGATAACAAAAATGACAGTTTTTAATAACAAAAAATGAAAATGAAAATAAAAAACGACATGGGTCCCTGGTGAAGACCCCAAGTTGATCAGCTGCATCCAGAGCCATGTAACCAGAAAGGGACTGTGGAATAAAGCAACCACAAAAGAGGGGGGACTATGCCCATATCCCCTGAGTTTGGTGGCTTTAGTTAAGCAATATCCTGATATCCTTTACTTTCCTAGACACCTAGTTTAAAAAACCTCATTCAACTCTGTTGGGGGTGGGTGGAGGATCCATTTCATTCAGAAAGCCCGAGAGCTCTTTACTTTCTCGTGGGGTTTTGGTGAAATTTGGGGAGGAAACTGAGGCCGTTTTCAGACGAGCGCGGCGGCGCCCGCGCTTGTTTCTTTAAAAAGCCGGCAGCCCGTTCTACACGAGACGCTGCCGCCGAATACGCGCATGCGCGGCCGACGCGCATCCATTTCCGTGCGCGAACTGACCGGGTCGGCGATCGAGGCTGGTCAGACGCGGCCGGAAATGGATGCGCGTCGGGCCGCACATGCGCGTATTCGGCGGCAGCGTCTCGTGTGGAATGGGCTGCCGGCTTTTTTGGAAACAAGCGCGGGCGCCGCCGCGCTCGTCTAAAAACGGCCTGAGTGAGTTTCTCAACAGCAAGGGGAACTCATGCAAGGCACTGGTGACATGTTAGCATGAGTGAAGGGGTGTTAATAACCAAGTAAAGTTACAGATTAACACTAAACTCTGGATGTAAGCAGATGTGTTGGTGTAAGAATTAATTATAAGAAGGATAATTGGCCTCCTCTTAATGTGAGAAACAAAACAGAGAAAGGACTTTTGTCTGTTGATCCCCAGGTTCACGCAGATGGGAACTGGCAACGGTCATCGATAACTTACTAGTTATAGTTATAGGTATAAACAGTCCTTTCATGCAGGCTACAATAGGTGAGGGACTGAATTCTTCCTGCAGGGTGCTGAGTTCTCTCACCTCCCTCTAAAGTCAATGGGAGTTAGGAATGCACAGTATCTTGAAAGATCAGACCCTGGCTTACTAGGAAAATACAGTTCTTGTAATCCACCTAGGAATTCTTGTCACAGAAGCTCAATGGTCTTGTAGATCCAACACATAGTAACGTAGGCCACAACCCACAAACCACTTGCTCCAGAATAGTCCCAATGAAACCCTATGGGACTTTTCCACAGTAAATGATTGAAAGTTTGTGGCTTTAATAATTAATCATGGTTGGTGTACTTAGGACCCTGAGCAATTTTTCCTTTTTGCTGTGTATGGACATCCAGAGCTGGTTGAGCTTTTTTTTTTTTTAAAAAAAAAACCCCTGCATAACCTTTTAATCCTTAAGAGGAATAGGATGAAATTTTTAATTTTAAAAATAGTTGAGTTAATTAGTTTTTAAAGTGAACTATTCCTGGAAAAATCCAGTTTTAAAATTATTATTATTATAATATTTATATAATGACAGCAATGAAATCATGAATAAGAGACCGGTGGGTCCCTGCCCTGAGGGGTTTACAATCTAGGATGAACAAAGGAGAGGGGCACAGAGGGAGAGATGGAGAAATAGTCACGAAGCTAAGAAGTTGGCTAGAGCATCAGGCAATCGTCCGCAACTCTAAGATGGGCTGGGGTGGGGGTGGGGGGCAGATTGTGGGTCAGGGGACCTGCCGGGACTGTCTGAAGCTAACCTAGGTGGGACTGCAAGTGGGTGGATGCAGTGTGTCTGCCCCCGCATCTGTCTAAAAGCACCCTTTCTGTGGTGGCTGGCTCCACTGAGGGGCGAGGGATGAAGAATTCATCTAGGCCTTCTCTTGATTTTCCCTTATCTCAGGCCTGACTGTTTCCATGGTAAGGAAGGTCGGTGAAGGTCTTAGAAGGTCAGTGTGGAATAAGTACATTAATCTCACACAATTTCATGAACAATTACAATTTGGATTTCAGAAGATTCTTTTTACTTTTCTTTTAGCACTGAGGTTTAATCTCACAGTTTTGACTAAAATCCTGCAAGCAGAATTCTTGTCGTGTTTTCCTGAGAGAAGCCTGACAGTCTTCCCCTAGCCCCTTGCTGTTGGGTGCTTAGGGTGTTATTGTCTTTGGCATTTTTCTGTTGTATCTTATATGATGATCCACCATTGCAAGAATTCCTCTTTCTGTCGTTGAATAGGGCAAGATTCATAGAAACGTTTTTGATATACTTTGGAATGTTGGCAAGAGAATGTCTGCACAGTTCAATTACTCTGGAACGTAGCTCTTTCATGTGGGACCAGATAGCATTGCATTGATATTTTTTTTTGCCAGACTGAAGTTTAAAAGGACAGTAGTGGGGGAAGGGACATGTTTACTGTTTGGAAAAGAGGGGAAATGGTTGGTGTCAAAACTGAAAACAGTTTATGTTACTAGGAGATGGGGCTATTATTGAGAGAGAGAAAAATGTTTCTCTTGATTTGTAGTCTTGCCTGCATTGGTGGACATTAATTTTAAAAGACTTCCTGGCATTTTGGCAATCAAAATGCCAAATATATAAAGTAAATTTTAGGGGGGAGGATTCTGTTTGCTTCTGCATAAGAACAGTCATACTAGGTCAGACCAATGGTCCATCTACCCCAGCATCCTGTCTCCGACAGTGGCCAATCACAGTGGCTTGGGAGAAGCAACGAACAGGTCACAATGGGGGATCCATTCCCTGTTGTTTCCCCCCCCAGCTCCCGTCATGTTCCCTGATCCTGTCTGGCTAATAGCTGCTAATTTGTGAAGCTACTGTTTGCTTTCAAAGGGCCCAGCTGTACTATCGATCTCGCATGCTCACATCACCCTGTCGTATGACTTGGATAATCTGCTCCAGAGCAGAACCCAAAGGGTTAACACAGGAGCTGCTTGCCTGTGAGGGTGGAGCTTCTTGGCAGCCCTGCAGCAAATAGGACCAAAGTCACTTGGTAGCAGAGACAGCAGGAGGGTGAGAAAAGGGAAGCTGCTAACCACTAGGAGAAGCTCTCTGAAGAAGGGGGCAGAACAGGGTTTGTGGTACTGGTTTAATTAACTCAGTGCAACTCTGCCAGTAGCCAAGGATTAAATCTACGAGAGCACCAGAGTCCCCCCACTCTTTGGACCAATGGACCTCCTGTCAACCCTCCAGTTTTCCCATTGGCCCACTGAAGATGGCTGTTGCTTGGTCCATACTCATTGTAGTTGGGTTGCAGCTGTACAAGATGGGTGGCTTTAATGCAAAGCCAGCTGTGGCCAGCACAAGTGCATTATGGTCATCTCCCAGCTCCTTCCTCCACGTGGTTGTAGCACCAGTGAAGATCAAAGCCTGTTTTGTTGAAGGCATGGCTGGTTCCGCGGACCAGCTGCAGGCCACCTATAATGCCTTTGCAGGCCACCGGTGGTCTGCAGATAAGACCACAATCTGGTAACTGCTACCTTAGGAAGAACACTCTATTCTGAATTTGAACTTGTGATGTGCTGACTGCCTCAGCTCTCTCATCCATGTGAGTCCACCTGAGAATACAGTTTTTGTTGTGTTTGGGTACTGGAAGACATTCATATGTCTGTCTTGGTAATTGTCACCAAGACAGTTACCTGTCCCATGCTTGCCACCTCAAGGTTCTGGGCCATCAAATATTCTTGTTGACTGGATAAATGTTTCCAAACTATCTTTTCTAAGATTCCTGCACTGGAAATACTTTTGTTTTACCTCCTAATGTTCGGAAGCCATATCTGGCGTTTACTTATAACGCATGGAGTTTAATTTGATCTCTCTTTCTCTTCTTAATTGAAAAGAAATTAAACAGCCTTGTTTAAGTGAGGTTGCCTGATTTTTCTTAATAAGGCAAAGAGTACAATTCACAGGCCCAGTAACAGGGCCGTGATCTACAAAACACTTACTCTGCCGTTGCCAAAAGTGATGTAACCGAGATACCAACATGGCTGAACCACCAAAATAACTTAACTGAAAAAATAATGAATTCCCTCCCCAAATAGATATATACGAGTACCCATTTTGGTGGTGGATATCATTTGGGTACTGGAACGGCCAAGTGAAAATGTAAATAATACTGCTGCGCGATAAACCCGCTACCTGTTTTTAGCTCTAAAAGGGAAGGTGGGGAGTTTCCTTGTCAATGACCAAACAGCTCAGTCTCTAGGGGAGTTTTGTCTCAGTCTATAGTTCTGACTTGCTATATGCCTGAGGAAGGCCTCTGTGTGGCCCCAAAGCTTGCATACTCTCACCAACTACAGCTGGCCCTGTCAAAGATATTTATTTATTTTATTTAAATTTCTATCCTGCCCTTCCCTTAAAAGGCTCAGGGTGTCGCTATCTCTTAATGGTTCTTGGTAGGCACAGCAGTTTGTGTAGGGTGCCTATGGTTAGGCATTTAGCTCAAGGGGCCTACTTGCAGGTTTTCGGGGTGGGGGTGGGTACAGGCCTCCTTATAGATCAGAGGTGGGCAAATGGTGGTTCGGGAGCCTCATGTGTGTTAGGGAATGGTCTGGAAGGGTAAAGCCAGGCTAGGAATTCCCTGCACAACCACAGTCATCAGGATACTATGTGGCTAAATGCGCCATCAGGGTGGTATGGCGGCTAAGCAACGAGTCTATGGCCAGATCTCATCACTGGGAGCTGCCACCAACCCACCACGTTAGTTGAGAACACAGTCTCCACGGGGCAAAAGCCCTTAGGCCAGTATGAGGGAAACTTCAATAACACTAGTAGGAGTGCCACCTGCCCACTAGGCGTTACCACCACCAGAACCCAAAAGCCCAATATACAGAACAGCAAATTCCAAACACAAGGACTCGCAATCAAGGATGTAATCATAGAAGGAAGAACCCTTACAGGGGGCTAGGAACACAGACAGGCTGGAGAGGGAGCAGGAACAAGAGAGAGGAGACCACAAGAACACAACCGATCTGGACGTCCAGAAGCATTCCATAAGCAGCAGAATCAGGCAACCAAAGACAGGGCACTTTTAGATGGGAGAGCTTTCTCCCGTATTTTAAAAGTCCAGGTTGGGGAAACTCCCACAGGCGGATTCAGAGGCTCCTCTCCACCAGACTGGAAGTCAACTGAGCACCATTGGAAAGAGCAGGTCCGGGTGACTCCCAGATGTTTTGTGATGTGGACCTGGTAAGAGCCCAATAGCCAAGGTCTTACAAGTCCACATCTGGGAATCACCCAGCACCATTGTTCCAGTAGTGCCAGGGCAACCTCTGGTCCAGAGAGGAGCATCTAAATACGCCCCCCCCATCCTCTGTGGGGGTTTCCTTAACCCGGACTATTAAAATACGCGTGAAAGCTTGCCCATCTAAAAATGCCCAGAGACTCGTGGTTCTATGCAGCGAGGCAATAGCACACAGTCAGGAAACAATAGGAAACACAGGCTCAGTATACAACAGAAAATCAAACTGGGGAATGGAGAACCAAGCATTGGCAATCAGGAGATAATGGGATACACAGGCTTAAGGTGCTGCAAGCCCTCAAATTGGGGACTAAGGAACCAAGCATTGATCAAGGCTATACAGAAGGTAGCAAGATTCAATAAGCAGTCAAACTGGGGCGGGGACAACAAGGACTCAGGACTAACTGTAGCAAAAGCCAGGATAACCAGATTTACAAGCACAGCAAGGGAGAAGGGACTCTACTAGAGGGAATATGGAATGAGCAAGGAATTAAAGGGCAAGTACAAGGAACAAACAGTAAACATTCCCACTAAGCAACCAGAAGGAGGTACAAGGAAACTACACCTGGACAAACACAAGGAAACAGGGACCGAAAGGGAAAAACTAGACTAACATCAGTATGGCCGTTTTTACACAGACAACCCCACCCACCGGCAGGTGTTCCCCGGGGGTAGGGGGCGCGCCGTCCGTGTAAACGGGCTGGCGGTGGGTGGGGGGGATGGGTGTGCACTGGGTGTCTGCCTGTGTAACACCATGGGGGGTGGGTGTTTGTGCGTGTGTGCTCCCGGCGTCCACCCATCACCCACCCATCTCCACCCATCTGGAAAACCGGAGGAGGCCCCTTGGGTGGAGGTATGTGTGTGTCCATGTAAAAGGACACCCACCCACCTCCTCCCACCGTGCGAGCATCCTGTCTGTATAAAAACAGCCTATGGCCCTTTTCCCATAGACACTCTAACACGGATAAAATGGGTGTTACATTTTATTATACACGTTGCAGGGTACTCATTGAGCACACCTGCAGCCCTGCAACATGTATAATGTAATGTGACACCCATTTTATCCGTGTTAGCGTCTCTGTGAAAAGGGCCTATGCGAAGATACAACCTGATAACAGTAGCAAGGGGCGTGATGGGCTGAAGCAGCAACAAAAGCAAGGAAAGGAAACAGATGCTCTACCAGCTTCCTGTTACTCCCAGCATGCCTTATATAAGGCCGGGAGCTAATCAGGAAGCGGGGGGCATGTCCCCACAAAACAAAGAAACACTCAATCTGCTGACAAGCCTGTACAGTAGCAGCTGAGGAGGTGGCGCAGGGGGACAAGAACACCCACCCAGAGCCACAAGTTCAATACCCAGCCCTGACAATGTAGCTTTTGGGCACCTGGACTAGGGATCTCGTTGGAAGAGGCTGCTTGGTGGGGAGGGGGGGCGTCCATGCAGTTTCTTCAGGAGCAAGAGAAGGTGAGCTGCCATTTTGGCTGATGGAGCCTCCTGACTGTTTGCTCCCTATGTACAGTATACCCTTGCTGTTATCTGGAGCACTATCGGGGGGCATGCCCTGTGCTGCTATTACTGCTGCCCACAGCTGTCTGTGGGAGATCGAGTTTTTGACGTGAGGGGTGTGGGATTTGGGAGTAGCTACGCTGCCCTGTGCCTGGGATCCAGGAAGCTGCAATCAATGTAAAGCATCTTGTGGCTATCGGAGATATAAACATTCTGGTTGGTGGGTCTCGGGCTTAGGGACTTTGCCCACCCTCGTAACAGATACAACACTAGGAAGTGGGCCAGTTGTTGAGGAGGGGTAGGGAGAGGGAACTCCCTGCCCTGGTTTTGCTAACCAATTTCTACCTAGTATTCAGTGTAATCCGATTTGTGGCTTGTTCCATGTTACCCCTGCCAATTGTCCATGGTGAATAGCAACTCTCTTAATATGCTAGTCAGGGCTCCCATTATGCTCCAAGTTCTAGAAAGACATGGGCATTCAAGGCGATTGAACCGCACCCCTGCCCAGTGCCCATACAATCAAATCCTTCCTGTGGCTGTTGACAAACTTTGGCTAATGCCGCTGCTTGCTCAAAAGGTTTCTTGCCAACACAGCAACATATTGCAGATAAAACCTAATGAGCTGAGTTTAACAAAAAAAAAATGCCATGTGGCTTTCTTACAATGATGCCCATCTGTTGGCTTTGCCAGGCAGCAGTGCACTGCAGCTGTACTCTCTTTCTTCCTATCGAATCAAAATAAAGCCGTGCACCCCCAGAGTCAGGTATGATAAACAGGCCAGCAAATTGCCTTACATGGGTATCAAACAGCTCCTTATCTGTCTCACTTTTCAGAGCAGCAGAACCAGATGGCTTTTAACGGTGGGCGAAAATCTCTCCGTTATGTTTCTTGGCACCCGAGCGAGAGGAATGGAGTCCAGAAGCCCGCTGCTGAAAAAAGAGAGATTTCAATTGGAGCTGCGGCCGATACAGGCTGCAAACAGAACTTTGTGAACATTAAAGCAGATTTCATTAACGGCAAAACGGAAATGCCTGTTTAGACCCAGGCCTGACAGAATTAAAAGAAACAGAAAAGAAGGGCTTTTGTGAGCAGCTTGATAGAAGGGGAGAGGGGTATTTTTCTGGTCAGCATCCAACCACCGTGCTGGCTACAACTGCAAAACAGTTTTCCCCTTCCTGTCCAGGACTGGGTTGTTGTTGTTGGGCACACCCACCCCCTAGGAGGTACCTGTTTGCTCCCTATGTACAGTATACCCGACCGTGTTGTTATCTGGAGTGTCAGCAGAACTGAATTGAGTGGGGCGAGGCTCAGAAAAGGGGTGTAGTTACATCAGAAAGGAAAAGAGACGCAAAGAGCTCAGAAAGGGTGGGTCCATGCAGGAGGGTGCAACTGCCCCCTTTGAGCCCCACTCCCAGTGCTGTAACACACCTCTTGGGAATCTACGCCTTTTGCTCGTTTCATTAAGGGCTCTTAATAGCAAAAGAACAATCCTAGAGTGTGGTGATGAAGGAGGTGGGAGCTGCTTGGTTAGCACTAGCCAGGGGTCTGTCATCGTGCAGGGTGTTCTAGCAAAGGTGCTTTGTATTTTTGGTGTATAAATGTTCAGAGAGGGACTAATCGTTGTTTCTATAGCACTTTCAGTGCTCAAAGTAATTTACAATCCTTGTCTAGGTCACCCTCACAACACACCTGTGAGGTAGGTCATTAAATTAATTCCCAGTTCAGTGGCAGCTGGTAGAGTTGCAGGCTGGTGGGATGGAGGGTGTGGTCACTGGCAGGAGACGTGGCCACCCAGACTTAACATTGCTATTAAAATGATTGAAAGACCACACTGAATACTATGAAAAAAATTATTTATATAAAGCCCCCTCCTCCCAGTGACACTCAGAACACTTCAAAAATGACACTCCCAATGACACTCAGAACACTTCAAAAAACATTAAAATACAGTAACATGAAAACCAAACATCAATTAAAAACCCTATTAAAACAGTTAAAAGGGGAGGAACAAATATATTAATGGGAAACAGCAGACCTTTTTACCCTGGTCAGGATTAAAAACTAAACAAGGGTTTCTCCCCCAAACAATGTTTATCAGCTTTAAAAGGGGCAAATCAGAAATAACCAAGCAGAAATAGCCCCTCCCCTGCATGCTGGGGATTGAATCCCAAACCATAATCTTCCCCCCCGCCCCCCCAAGCTTTTTAATCAACTTTCAAAGGGGCATCAAAATAGAAATCAAGCAGGAATACTCCCACCCCAGGAATTTAAATCCCAAAGCCTAGATTTCTCCCCCAAAACAACTTAGAGCAGCTTTAAAAGATGCATGGCAAAGAGAGATCATGAAGAAATACCACCCCCCCATCCCCTGCTTAGAAGCTATAGCAGGATAAAGTAATAAAAAGTAGCTCTTCGTGTTACTTGATCCGATGAACAGATAACACCAGAAAGGGGGAATGTGCTTGTGGTGCATTATTTTAAAATATGCTTCGGCCCCCTCTCCCGCCCCAGGACCCTCCTCCTCCTCTTACCCCCCCCCCTCTTGTATTGATTACTTTAATTTGCTGGATTCCTGTATAGGAATCTGAGCCATCTCCCCAGCCCCTCCTCTCGTTTCACCCTTAGACTAAAGTAAGCATGTGTGAGATGGGCAAAATGCGGGCACAACTGCTACCTCACGCCCATGCTCTTTTCACCCCCCAGCGAGTCAGCCCCAGCCCCCCTACCCCTGACTCCATTTCTCTTTGTGCATCCCCTGAGCAAGTCCACAGGCAATTGACTTGCACACATGTAGCAACCGTGAGAAAACGCCATTTGCACATGTACAAAGGCTTGAGGCAATTATCTGTGGACTCAGCGGCCAGCACATGTGCAAGGTAGGAGCAAAGGCAGTGGCCAGGTCAGATGCGGCAGGAGCACTCGGGGGCACTTGTCCGTCCCAGTTTATACTTGGGGAACTGAAGCAGAGAGAGGGAGAGTAACTTGTCCAAGGCCATGCAAGCTGCAGCTAAGGCCGTTTTTAGATGTTGTATCGGGGCTCATGGATTTACATAATCTGCTTTCGGTAAATCGCCCCGTCCAAAGTCAACAACTAAGCCACTAGGCTACACTGGATCTGTCAATGGAATGGGCTGACAGAGGCACAACCTGAATTTTAGTAAGGGGAGGAACTGCACTTCTCCCACTCCTTACTGGATTAAGGGGGATTTTGGCGTTGCCACTTCCCCTCAGTTTATCAGCGGACGAAGTGAAGGCCACACACGGGAAAGGTGTGGGACAATGAAACTCTCTCGCCCCTCTTCAACATGGTTGCTCCCCCTTTAGAGAATCATGACATCACAAGGCTCCAAGGGGGCGGGGCAAAGAGACTCCTTTCCAAAGGGGAGTGACATAGCCACTCCCCTTTTGGTACATCATGACATGACAGTGACACTCTTGGAGGGGGAGGGGCACATCAGAAAGGCACCGTGGAGCCTCGCCACTCTACCCCACTCTGAATGGCTCTGCCCGCTAAAGCCCTAATTTCTCTGGAGAAATTGGGGCTTCATGTCAGGATTTAGCATGGGTGGGGCTAGAACCAAGGCATAGCCTGCTCCTCCCCAGCCACCAGGGTACAAGGACTAAAGAGCAACCCAAGTCCTATGTTCTTCCCAGGGACTCCTCGGCCTTTGTCTTGATTGGCTGCAGGGCTCTGCCTTAGGATTGGCTGGGAGGATATATAAATATTTCCTGGGTCAGGAGCCAGCCTTAGTTCTTGACTTCAAACAGAAAGTCAGTCTGCTCATCTAAAGACTCGCCTCTCTCTCTCTCCTGCCTCTTTGGCTGCTTGCCTGGTTTTCTGACATATCCTATGGACCCAACCACACCTTGGCTTTAGAAGCCCAGGACTGGACTCTGACAGGGCCTGAGCAGAGCCCAAGTGCTAGCCCACTCTCACTGGTGTTGAATGGACTTCTGACACCTGGTACGTATTTTGGAGATGCTAGATCAAACCTGGAGGGAAAGAAACGGTTGTTCAATCTGTGATATTGGTTTCATCTGCACAGAAGATCCTGCAAACGTGTGAAAAGGAGTCAACACTCTTATTCCATGAGAAAATACAGCCAGCATTTGTGTTTATCTGATGGTGTAGTAATTTGGGATTTTGAAACTGGATGGGAACTCAAGACTTGCCTCAGAACACCCTTCCCTGTCTCCCCTCCCCCTGTCTTTAGATTGTAAGCTCTCGGGCAGGGACTGTCTGTCTTATTTTTTGTAAAGCACCAGGTACATTGCTTGCACTATATAAATGCTTATTATAATAATAATAATTAATAATAACACAAAAGACTTATGCTGTTGATAACTTGTGGTTTAAATGTGCCGGTACCTGATTTGCATGCACAGCCGCAAGAACTGCCTCTACCAATCAGGTGGATATTTAGGGCATGCAATTTGGCCTCCTTGTTTGAACAATCAGGCCAGCGATGTGCAATTGGGCTGAGTTAACATGGTGGGGGCAAACTTCTCTTTTCAAATGTCCTCCTTCCCGAGTGTTCCTCTCCTTTGCATTCCTAATGCTGCTGTTTTGCATTTCACTTCTGCGCTTGCTAACTGCACAGACATGCCTCTAAAGGACAGGAGAGCGTTCTAGAAATCAAGGCCCCTTTAATTTGCCTGACAGCAGGTTGAACAATTTGACATTCCTCCTGGTGCTTTATTCATGAGTGCAATTTTTTTCTTCTTCCCCTTTTAGCCCGACTAGAGTTAAGAGGGAAGGAAGATGAACAAGATGGCTGAGTTAAATTTAGCATGGGGACTGGAGAAGAACAGGCTGTCCAGAGCTCAGGTCAGGAAAGAATTTTTTATTTTTTTTTGCTGCAGTGAAGATTAAGCACTTTTTCTCTGGGACTCTTTCTTATTGAGGTGTCAGAGAATGCAGCTGCTAGAACAGCCTGCTCTTTATAAGCCACATTCGTTAGGTGCTGGCACAGTAGTTAACTGGTTGGTTGTAAATGATTTGTCCAAATGCAAAAGCAGCTTCAGCACATTCCCTCCCTAAGCAGTGGTAGGGTCCCCCACCTGGTAAGTAGTTGCAGGGTCAGGACCTGCTAGCAGGTCAGTTCTGAATCAAAAATCTTCCCTAGGAGTGGTTCAGCAGATCCCTGCTTACTTAGGCTAGAACATTCAGCCTGCATCAAGACTGACCATGGGTGCTGGGAAGGTGCAAGAGGGAATGGTTGCAGCCCTCTGTCTCCTGCCTGGCCCCTTCCCTTCCAAGCATCAGCATGATACTTGGAAAAGTGGGGTGGACTCTACCCCCTTCACTCTCCTCCCCTGGATGTAATTTTGCTAGTGCCCTTGGGAACAACCTGAACCCAATCCTAATGCAGGCAGGCTCTTCTGAGATGAGCCAGATGCAATGGGAGTGGCTCCACCCCTCAGGGCATGCTGTGATATCACAGTGGGAAAGTGGGGAGGGAACACCTTAACTCTGCCCCTTTTCTGATATAGTCCCGCCCCCTACAGGCTGCTGTGATTGTAACAGGAAAGCGCCCTGGCCCCGTTAGTTTAGCCTGCTGTCCTGGCACTCCAGCTTGCAGTGCCATATAAATTGGGTGCCCATACCGCCCCTTTAATCCAGGATGCTTATGAAAAATTCATGGTGCAGCCATGGATTAAAGGGGAGGTATGAAAACCCTGCATATAAACCCCCTCCCGGGCTGCCCCTCAGTACCTGTTTCCATCCCAGTTCTACTGCTGATTTTCAAATCCTCTCTCCATCCCCATGTTGCTGGGGATGGGCCCAGTGCTCCAGCACCGCCCAAACTCCAGCCGCTATCCCAGGTGAGCCTCCTGGGTCTGCTCCAAGTTGCTCCCCGTTGCTTCTCCCGAACTCTGTTCTCCGGGCCACGCTCTATGTCAGTGTAACTCCTGGCTATGCTGCTCCCAGCCAGCGCTGCATGCTCTCTCTCTCTCCTCCGGCAGCTACCTCCAGCTTCGCTGGCTGGGCCGAGGGCAGGCAAAGGAGGACGGACTGTATACATGTGGGATAAAGGCATTGCACTGTATAAATAAAAGGCACATTGATGGAGAAGGACACATGCTGTTTGGACTTGCTGTGGGATCTTCTCCAAGCAACGTATGTCGGGTGCAGGTATTTCCTGTGTCAGAGCCAGCCTTAGTTCTCTGCGTCAGACATGAAAAGGACTGCCGCCGCCGCCATTTTGGAAAAGGGCGTGCATGCACAGAACCGTCCAGCAGCCAATTTGCACATGCGCAGTCATTAATTTTTTTATTTTTAATTTTTATTTTGGAACTGAACCGAAACAGGCTTGTTTCAGTTCGGTTCAGATTAATCTGTAACGTCCATTCCATGCAGTTACGAATTTAATCCAAATCAGAATTCCCGCCCCTAGCACCAAATGTAAGAGTTGGAGACGAGTAGTTCAAATGATAGTTTTTATTGGACCAACTGCTGTTGGTGACAATATGCAAAATTTCAGGCCCCACAGGGCCTAGCTCAGGCACATAGCATAGTCAGTCAGAAATAGTTGGCTTTAGGGCAGACTTCTAAACAGTGAAAACTCATTCCCCTCCATCCCTCAGGCTAGGCTAACCATACCCATTTCCTTCATCCCTCCCTGATACATTTTGCATTCCAGACCCTTTATCATCTTTCTTGCCCTCCTCTGGATCTTCTCCAATTGGGCTAAATCTTTCTTCAAACACAGTCCATGTAGACTGGCCAAATATTCCAACTATGCCACTACCTCTGTATGTCAGCATATGCAGCCACTGCCAGAACCATGTGCACTGACCAGCAGAGCAAACTCATCATAACCATTTACCACATAACACAGATAAGCCCAATCTTTTCTGTTTCATCCATCTGGCTAGATGCCGCACCCCTTTTCCTTTTTCTCAGACTTTAGATTTAACACAGTCATTTGCTGCTGAGGTAAGTCCACATTACGTGCCTTTCCTCGGAGGGGGATTTACTTGAAAAAGAGAGTGTTTGCTGTTGAGCCCAGACACTGCCTAGCCTGTGTGAACCATGCATAAAACATACGTTAATTGGGTCCGTTGTGACTCAGATCCTGAACTGTGAAGTTTCTAAGTTATCTCGGGTATTAAATTATTAAGCCATCGCTATAGACAAGTCTGTGCTACTTTCCTGAAGCAATCCAGGTGCATCCTGAATTTCCTCCTAATGCCAGGGTGAGTTCCTAAGGATGCTGCGACCTCATTTTCTATATTGCACAGATTTCCTCTCTCTGTCTTAGGTCCTTAGGATGGATAAAAGCACTAGGCTTGATTCTCCAGTCTTCTCCACATCAATTGATTTTGCATCAGAGTAAAATTGGCATTTCCAAGGGGAGAGTCCATCCCATTATCTTGCCTCTGGCGTTGCTCTCCGCCCCCTGTGGTACTCAAGCCCCCTATTCTTCCCCTTTCCACCTCCCTTTGCTGCCCCATCGTTTTGGAAATTGCTTCCAGCTCAGTCGAAATGGAACTAGGTGTTTGCCAGCTGTGCTCCTTCTTACAACACCCCCTGCCCCCTGAATATGCTCCACCATGTCCCATAGGGGGCCTGCACCCAGTTGGAAAAGCCCAGACCAGGAGCTCTGTTGTCTTTTGTTTGTGCTTTATAGTACAGGCCGAGCACCAGTCTCTCATTATACTTGGCCTTAAAAATATAGAAACCAATCGCAACAAATTCTCCTAAAATAAATTGCTTTTCACATTGACCTTGAAAGAATCGGAGAGCGAGCCCCTGCTGAAAACTTCCCCTTGTCCTGAAATTTGACCTAGATGCATTTCATTAGCTGCCATTAGGGAATGTGAATTGCATCAGACCCAAGCTTCCTTTCCCACCCTCACAGAGACCTCCCTCTCCTCTCACATTGGTGGAAAGCAAAAGAAATGCCAATAGCTAGGCATTTAGAGTGCAGTTCTCCATCTCTTAAAGTCATTGGGAGATGCCCCATTGTCTTCTGTGAGGGAGAATGGTGCCCTGCAAAGCAAGCAAAGAATGCTGTTTCTTGGAACAGGGCTGGAATGCTTGACTTGAGGTTTCCTGCCTCCTTGATTGCTACTAATGGATTTGTGCACCCTTTGTAAATAAACATTCCCAACGTACCCTGACTCTGTCTCTCCCACTCTCTGTGGTATTTCATTGAAACAGAAACCACACTGCAAAAGTCAGAAATCAGCGACTGCTCCGCCAGATGAGCAACCCGGGGGTGGGGAGGAAAGACTCTCTGGTAAGGGGGGGAAGGAGGAGATTTGTACAATTGGCATGAATTGGTAGCTGTGTTGGCATTCTCAACAGAGAGATGAAGAAGGAGTCTGACCTACCTGCTCATCCCTTGGGGGCACGTTTGCCAACCTGCTTTGTAGCGAAGGTGTCTCCAGGGCTGTCAATCCAGGAGCATTAAATTCACTTAAATTAACCTTCTTTCCTTCCCCATAGAAAATATGTCTCATCAAAACAATCTGATAGAGACTTCTGCTTGGCCTAATTTCATCGCCTATCAAATATTCATGGGGCAGTTTCTCTCCTCTTCCATCCATGATGGCAACTGACATGGATAACAGAGAGCCTGTGTTGGAGACGCTATTGTCCTTTTCCACTCCTGTTGCCTTTTCAGTGTCCTGTTCTAGCAGCATCTTTTCACGTGACCTTTCCAGACCTGTATATCAGCTCCTTGTTCAGCAGCCTGTAGCTGTTGAAGTTTCAGCACATCTGTGTGGACGTGTGGACGCAGTGCGTGCGTCCAAATGCAGAGCCGAGCCAGAATCCTGCTCACACACGGACAATTTTGACATAACATGCATTAACATATCACGGCACTCCCTGCGCAGCTGATGAACGTGTCACTTTTTAAGATATGAAAGAGAAAATCAAGGCGTTTGTGTCCTATTAACGTCCTCCTCCATCTCGTTAGCATTGTTCCTCCTCATTATATGAGGTCCGATGGTGCGCCTGCAAAATTTGATAAACTGTAGCATTTCACACATCTGCAGCTGACTAAGTTGATTACTGCACTTTAATTCTCCTCGATATCAATCAGGCCTGTACACAGTAAGATTAATTATGGCCGTCACTTTGTCAGTTATGTAACGCGTGGACACAAATTCTCCACGACAGCTGCAAATGCGTATACTTCGAGACAAAGTGCCAGTTTGCATACACTGCCCCACAGGGACAAAAAGGTTTGACAAAAGGTGGGTTGCTCTGAGAATCAAGCCTCGCTTGTGGTTTGGTATTTCTGCCTGCATCCAAATTTCTGGCACAGTTCAGTGGGTAAACTGTATGTGTCATTATTCTGGACGTAGTCCGTTCTTCTTTCCTCCAACATTCAAAAGCGTCAAACAATCCTATTTGTCCAAGTGGGTAAACTACACTTGGTTGCTATAAAGGTGCATCATATTCAGCAACTGAATTAGCCATACCTGCCTCTCACATTTTTTTATTTTTAGTTAAGGTCTCTGCAAAGACAGTGCTAAATGGCAGGATAGGGTAACCAACACCAGCATTTGGCAGGATAGGGTAACCAACACCAGCATTTGGCAGGATAAGGTAACCAACACCAGCAATTGACAGCAAACAGATCAGCCACCGGCAACAGAACTCATCAAGAAGAAAAGGCTGAGCTGGCATGGACATCTGAACAGAATGGAGTCAACAAGATCGATGGCAACTTCAGGCTATCATATGGAAACGCCCCAGGAATCAGGGCCCAAGCATGGGTACACTTTACTGGGACCCAGGAGTCCAGGGGTGGGGGGGCCTGGGTTGCAAACCCATTACCATGAGAAAAGGAATTGAGGCTAAATTGTAGATGCTTGAGGATGTTTATGCAAACTTATTTCACTCAGTCTATGTATCTCTGGGGTGTCCAGATCTTGTGAGGTTTACTGGAACCAATCAGAAGCCGCGTTGGAGCAGAACAAGCAACATTCTGAACAGCGAGCTGCTGGCCCAGGTCCTCTAGGAGGGAGAGAGAGAGAGAGCGCTTGTACAGGAAACCCTAGGACTTGTAATTTGAGAGACAGAGGGAGGTGTGCCTCCCTATGTGACACACTTTCTCAAGAACTACAAGTAGATGTCATTTCAGCAATAAAATAGAATGTTTTCCTTCCTGACTCATGAGATTATGCGTATAGGATGGGATTGGGGCACAGGGCATAAATATACCCCGGGCCCAGAGAAATTAAGTTTGGGCCAGGCCAGGAAAAGAAAGCCAGGATATTGATGTCTTAGATGGTGTGATACAGTGGGCAAAGATCTCAACTAATTGAGAATTACTTATAATGAGGCGCAGGCAATGTTTTTGGATTGGGAAAAATAGAAAAATCTGAACACTGCCTTATGTTAAGAACATAAGAAGTTCCATACTAAGTCAGACCAATCATCTATCAAGCCCAGTATCCCGTCGCCAACAGTAGCCACTCTTGATTTCTTCAGAGAAGTACCCAACAAGTCGTAGTGGAATGATCCATCCCCTGTTGTTCACTCCCAGCTCCGGACAGTTGGAGGTTGCGTCTCTGACCTATTTGACTAATAGCCATTCACTGTTCCACTTGGAATGAAGAGGACGGACTGAAAAGACTTCCCATGGACTTGGGCCTGATCCTGCAAAGAACTGTAGGGTTTGTGAGACCTGGAATGTACAGGGCCAGAGTGATGAGCTTTATTTATTGGTTGTCATCAGAAGAATTCTAAACAGGCATCTGCCTTTGATTAAATTTCCATAAATCAGGCCATCTTCCCAATGCATCAGTAACAGGAACCTAGAGGCTGTATCCCTGAAATACGGTGTGCACTTTTACAACAAGAGGAAAAGTCAACATTGCCAGATATATTAATGCTGATGATGTGAGCAATACTCCCTGCTCTAGAGGTGTGCTCCAGGGGCCCATGTCATTTTTGGTTTTGTTTTTCATTTTCGTTATTGAAATCTGTCATTTTCATTTTCATAAATATCAAATTGTTTTCGGTTTTGCTTTCGTTTTCGTTTTCCATTGGTTTCAATGTAAAACATATTTTCAGCTGTAACATTTTTGTTTTTCACTATATTTGGCTGAAACTTGGAGTGCTTATACCGTCAATAGACGGCATTATGTGTGCCAAATTCCAAAAGTATTGGATAAAGGAATCAAATTTTAGAAGCAGTTGAATTATTTTATTTTACAAAAATCTTCATATACATTCTTAGGTGTAACTTTTCCTCACATTTAATGTAGATGACACTTGGCAAGTGTATACCCCTTCCCATATTTAATATCTCTGCCAACATTCAGAAGTATTGGATAAAGGGTCATGGTGGTATAAGAAATTAACTTTTAAATGTATGTCTGACTATAATATCTTTGCAGTCCAACCAGTGTACAAGGAATTTGGCAGGGCTATATATCACACTTTCCTAATCATCTCTGCCAAATATCAGAAAGATGTGATAAAGGGTCCGAATTTTATATGCCTGCACAGTGTATGCAGAGAAAGAGCTTATGCCAGGGATTCTCTTACGTGTCACTGTGGTATAAGATCGTTTTGTGATGTCAATTAGCCAGCAGAAATGTCAACCAAATATCCTCATTCTGTGATGTGACCATCCCAACATCTCTCCCCCACTTGTTACTGGGAAATCAGAAGCATCTGTTTAGGAAAGAGCCAATAGAGATTCTCTTATGTCCTCTGTCACAGTGCTGCAGGATGTGATTGTAATGATAATTGGCCAGCCTGGAGGTGTAAACTATGTCTCCTGATTGCTGAGATGCTATCCACAAAGTCCCAGTTATGTACCTTCTATGCCTGCCTCAGGGCTGCCCCCTATGCCCGCCTCAAAGCCACTGCCGATTGGTCCTTTAAAGCTAGAAGCAATCATGCAGTAATGTATGTAGCCATTGAACGTGTCTGTCAGTCTTTTGGGTTGCTCCACATCCTCCCTCTTACAGTCTCTCTCCCCCTGCCATGCAGGGTGCCTGCCTCTGACTGACACTGAATGTGGTGCTATTTATCTGAATAATGGTCTTCAAGGGGACAACATTAATTTCTTATAAAATTGGGTCCCTTTATCAAAGTGTCCTGTGGTTTGGAAGAGATGACAGGGAAGGTATGTGATGCATTCCTGCCAAATATCTTGTAAGCAGGATGGAATATAAACATGTTACAGCTGGAGAGTTATTTTCAAGGTAATATCTTGTACCGTCAGTACCCTTTATTCAATCTTTCTGAAAATTGGCAGAAGTGTTAAGCTTGTGGAGGGATATAATGTTCACATGTTTCATGCAAATTGGATGCAAGATAAAGAAGTTGTAGCTGTGAATGTATATTAAGCTTTTCTTAAAATCACAATATTCAATTGCTTCTAAAATCAATTCCCCTTTATCTAATCATTTCATAATTTGGTACACATAATGTACCATTGGGGGGTACATGCTCCCCACGTTTCATCAGAATTTATTTATTTATTTATTTAAAACTTATATCCCGCCCCTCCTGCCCAAAGGCAGCTCGGGGAGGCGAACAACACAAAAGATTTAACAATAAAACATTTAAAAACAAATTTGAAAAAAAATCATAAAACTCACCCTCCCTCCCAAACCCTACTCCCCCCTCACCAAAAGCCTGGCGGAACAGCCAGGTCTTACACAAACGTCGAAATGACAGGAGGGTGGGGGCCAACTGAGCCGCCTCTGGGAGTGAATTCCACAGCACAGGGGCAGCCACAGAAAAAGATCTCACATCAGTGGCCACCCGTCTCACCTGGGGAACCTCCAAAAAAGGCCCCCATGGATGATCTCAGGGGTCACATGGGTACATGGGAGTGAGGCGATCCTGCAGATAGGCAGGGTCCAGGCCGTGAAGGGCTTTGAAGGTCAAAACCAGCACCTTGAACCTAGCCCGGTGCTTTATAGACAGCCAGTGCAGAGCCCGGAGCACAGGTGTCATGTGCTTCCTGCAGCCCGCCCCCGTAAGGAGATGGGCCATGGCATTCTGCACCAGCTGCAGCCTCTGGATCAGCTTCTCAGGCAGCCCCACGTAGAGCGAGTTGCAGTAATCCAGCCTCGAGGTGATGAAGGCATGGATGACGGTGGCGAGGTCAGAGTCTGAGAGATATGGCCGAAGCCGCCGGACAAGATGTAACTGCCGAAACGCACTCCCTGCCATGGCCACAACCTGAGATTCCAGGCTGAGCCGTGAATCGAGGAGCGCACCCAGACTCCGTAGCTGCGAGACCATGGGAGGGTGAACCCCTCCCCCCACAAGAGGAGATTCAACCACTCCCAGGCCCCCCAGGCCCTCACCCACCAACATCACCTCTATCTTGTCAGGATTCAGCTGCAGATGGCTTAACCTTGTTCAAGCCCCCACAGCTGACAGGCACTGGGAAAATAAAGAGATGGCATGGCCTGGGTCGATGGAAAAAGGGAGGTAGAGCTGAGTGTCAGCAGAATACTGATGACACTGCATGTCCTGAAACCCTCTCATGGGGTATTTTCAGACATTACGGGGCGGCTTTCGCCCCGTCACAGAATTAACCATTTGATTCCCCGCCAGAATCCTGTTGTCACGGCCAGCAAACGTGCTGACTGATCCCGGCAGGAAATCTGGGGGTCGGGGCTGCGCGGCGCAATGTGGGCCGCACAGCCCCGCTCCCATGGCCGCCCGCCCTCCAGGAGATGGGTGGGCGCAGCAGCCATTTTGGTGTTACTGGCTGCCGATTCCGGGCCGTGGTTCAGCTAACCACACTTTTGACCCTGGTCCCCGGACAAGGGCCGAAAGCGTGGTTATTTTGATTCCCGCCGGAGGTTCACTGTGGTGAACCTCTGGCGGGACTCAAACAGACATTACTGGACCATTCCCCACCACAGGGTATTGTCTGTGGTTGAGCGTGATCTCGTAACATCTGAAAATACCCACGATCTCCCCTAACGGCTGCATTGAATAAGAATTGAATAAGAAACAAAAATGTTATAGCTAGAAATAAGTTTTTCAGTTATTTCCCTTTATTTCAAAAACAAAATGTCATTTTTGTTTCTGTTTTCATTATTATTTATTGTTTTCGTTATTGCAATAATGATAATGAAAATGACAATTTTAGTTATTGTTATTGTAATAACAAAAGCGACATGCACACCCCTACCCTGCTCTCTGGATGCTGGAAGCTGCTGTTTCAAGCCTCTGATTCAACAGATGACATTTTTGAGTATATAGTGACAATACCAGTGAAGCAAGTACTTTTCTTTATTGCTGCCATGGAGCAGAGCGGACTGGGATCCTTTTGCTTGTAGGTACAAATTATTTCATGGGCTGCTTTGGCTGAATGTCCTTCCCCCACTTTCCAATTCTACAACATGCTCTCTGGAAATCGGAGTGTGACACTTATCCCTCTGCTGAATGAGTTAAAATTGGAGGGTTGGGGGGAGTTCTGATATGTTTGTAGACTTGTTTTCAGCTGAGCATAAAGACGTTCAGCTGGAAACAACTGGCTGACAGTTCTGCAGGTCCTGATCCAGAACTTGTGAAAGAAATGCACTAAATTTCCATAAGCCCTGGTGAGGGGTGGATATCCAGTGGGATAAGTATAGAAGAAGGTTTCTATTTACAAACAGGGCCGGACTTAGGAATTTTGTGCCCCTAGACCCTTCTCAGGCTGCTGCCCCCAAGCCAGGCCCTGCCCCCATGCTGCTTGTTCATGGGTGGGGGAGCCCCTGGTTAATTAATTATTGAATTAATTTTAGGAATCCCATCAAAACCCAGGCCTAGATTCTCTGAGGTGATCCATTCTCCTTGCATTGCTCAGGTGGGGACAGCAATTTTGACTAGAAATCTTTTGGCCACTGGAGAATTCCCTTTGGGGAGAGGAAGCTCCTATCATGGGAGTAATTATAGTGCGGGATGCATCCTGCACAAATTCACCCTCCCTGTTCTAGCCTCATGAAGTGGGACTTATGTGGGTCAAGGAGATCCAGCAGCACTCATATAGATTTTAGCCAAAGTTACACTCTACTGACTGAAGCCATATTTACATGGGACGTGCCCGCCCGCCCGCCCGCCCACCCACGCGAGCGCCTGTCTGAAAATGGCGTGGGTGGATGTGCGCTTCCATGACCCACACACCGCCTGCTCATGCCCACACACAGAGCATTTGGGGAAAACCCGGGATGCTCTGTGCGGGGGCATGAGTGGGCAGTGCATGGCCAAGGGTGCACACCTAGGGCACACCCGTCCCAGCCCATCCGAAGCCCCCCCACTCACCCGCATGCGTGCGTGCTCCATCGAGTGCATGTGGGCCTGCCCCCTGGGTGCCCGTTTAAAAATGGCCACCGAGGCAGTAGTCCAGGTTCTAATGCTAGCTGGGCTCAGACCAGAGACATGACAAAACGGAGATCCTGCTATTCACTAGCTTCATTTCTCAAAGGGGAATGTCAACTGATGGAATTACTTTGTTTCCATGTAAACAAGCCCCTGGACAAAGGGAAGAATTGAGCCCACTCTGTTGATACACATTTAACCTGAAAATGAGTGTGTGTGTAAGCCACAGACGAAGCCAGTCATCAAGACTTAGGTCTCATTACAAGCATTGTCAACCTTCAGTTGATCCCTAGTCTTTTGGCCTTTCTGAGCCTAACCTGAGGGCTGGTTTGAAACAGCCATTCTGTAAGGACCTGTGTTTGACTCTGCAGCACCACCAGTTTCTGCTGGCCAGGGCCTAGTATTGTACCTTTCCCCAGCACTGGTCAAACCACATTCCCCTTCTCAGCCTAGCTCTGTGCCCCAGCTTCCTGGTTGGCTGCTGGCCTGTATATAAGGCCAGTCGGCAGCCACAGGAAGCTTGTTGGATCATCAGTCATTTCCTGTTCCTGTGTCCATTCTTGATGTCTCCATGAACTCTGGACTGGCTCTGTACTCCCCAATTCTGGTGTGTCTTTTGGGCCCTTCTGAGCTCCCTTTTGGAACCCGATCCTTCATCCCTTCCTCGTCTGTCTGTTCTGCTTTGTCTGTCTGTCCAGTCACTCTGGCTCCAATCCGTCCATCCATCTGGTTCAGCTCCGTTCATCTCATCCAGTGAGGCCCTGTCAGTCCGTCTGTTCGTCTGTCTGACCGCTGTGCCCTGTGAGTCCACTCGTCAGCCCTACTTTGTTGTCCCTATACCCTAGTTCATGTGTTGATATGTCCCAGACCCTCCAGACCGGATCTTGCATGACTTACCTAGCACCGCTCCTGCCACCACAAACAGACTACAATGCTGAATACAAACAGAAATCGGAATGGCTGTTTTATTCCATTGGGGATTCTGATCAGAAAAAAGTTCCAATTGGAATTCCGATTGGCCGTTTGCGCATGTGCCAAATGGCTGGAAAAGGTTTTTGGCCATTCCAAATGGAATTTGAATGAATGATCCTTCGTTCTGAGGCCCGATTAGAACTGTCGAACTGACTGATTCAGTTGGAGATGGAAACCAGGCAGAAATTCCAATTCAGCCCTACTTGGGCTATCATTTATTTTTCCTTAGGCAAGATATAAATAACTGCACAAAAGGGGTGGGAGACACCACCAGCATTGCGGGCAAGTAGAGATTTCTGATATGGAGCATTTTACACACCCACTTTGCCTAGGTGTAAACAATGACATAAGGCAGGGTTGGCCAAGAGGTAGATCATGCTTTACTGGTAGATCACAAGCTAGTATCCAGTAGATCATGGTGGCATGAGGGGGACCAACCTCTCAGAGATCACCTCTAGGAAGGAGAGCAGGACCGGTTCCCCCACGGAGTCTCTCCAGGGAGGAGAAGGGCTAGGAGAGCTTCTCCTGTGCAGTGGGGGAAGGCTATTTCTAAAGGGACAATGCTCCTCTCCATTCCTTCAATCAGTTAATAAGGTGCCCTAGAGCTGGGAGCCAGTGGGTGGGATCCTAGCCTGGAGTACCAGTGTGGTGTAGTGGATAAGGTGCTGGGCATGGGTTTGGGAGACCAGGGTTCAAATCTCCCCCCCAGCCAATAAACTCACTGGGTGGCCTTGGGCAAGTCAGACAACCTCTCAGCTTCCCTTCCTCATCTGTAAAATGGGAATGTGCGTGTGTCTGTCTTTCCCTGTGTGTTCTCCTCATCTTTGTCCCTCTTAGATTGTAAGCCCACTGGGCAGGGACCTGTCTCCAGAAATCGGTGACTGTCAAGTGCTGTGTACACCTAGCAGTGCTATAGAAATGATAAGTAGTAGAGTGCTGGAGCCAGTGGGAGGGATCCTGGTAGATCGCCTACGGGCGATGCCTGGATCAAGTGGATCACGTGTACTGGAAGTCTGGCCACTCTGAATACAAAGTGTAAGGCAGGAAAATCTGGGCTCTTAATGTGATGCGTGTGGTGTGTGTGTGTGCGCGCACGTGCCAGTAGACACATGCACGGCTTCCTCAACGAGCAAAGGAACAGCCAGGTGCCTATAGGTGTGATTAAAATGCTACATGCATTTATATGGAAATTAGATGTGGCCGCACAGTTCCTGGCAAGTTGCCAGCTCCGCTCTTCATTTTGCATATGCTGTACACCACTGAGCGAGGTTAATTAGGGTCCTCTCTCTCAACTTGACTCAGAAAGGGAAGTTGGTGAACCTCAGCCAAGGCTTTCAATAGCTGTGGGCTGAGGCTTTCTTTGGATGAGCACCTGAAAATAGGGAGACAAAGTCGTCCAGGTGATATCTTTTATTGGGCCAACGTCTGTTCGTGAGAGTCCACAGGCACTCGGGCTTCTCAGAGCCCTTCTTCAGATGTCTAAAAGTCAGAACTTCAGACCCAGTAATGCAGGATCGATGTGATGTTCTCAGCCATATATGACTGGTTCATAGGTGATTTGTGAGAGGGAGCATAGGTGGCACGTGCCTTCCCTGATTTTTGGAATCTCTACGGAATCCCTGTTCAGTCCCCATTCCTGTGTCCTCCCATGTCCCCCCCACTATCACCTATGGCCCTTTTCAAACGGGCCGTGGTGGATGGGGGGATGGGTGTGCACCCGCGGTGGGTGAAGGTGGGTGTGGGGCCTTTCCCACGGGCGCACACCCTTCTCCACGCACAGAGCAACCGGCATTGAAGCCTGTTGCTCCGTGTGTGGATGATGGGTGGATCGTTGGAGCATACATGCCCCCCCCCCCGTGGGTGATGTTAGCACAAGTGCCCCCCCCACTGCACACTGTGTGAAAAGGTTTCGCTGTGTGAAAAGGTTCACACTGGGGGGCACCCATGTGAAAAGGTTCGATGTCTCAACCAGTGGGTCAGGACCCAAAGAGGGTCCTCCTGGGAGAGTCTTAGGGCATTACGGCGTGGGGCCGGCGGCCGCGGGCGAAGGGGTGCGGCCCTTTGGGGCCCTTCGGGGTATGGAGGGGGGAGAGGGGGTAATCCCCTGTGATGTGGTTTAGACTGTGTGGGTTATTGATGCAGAGATGGTGGCGAGCTCTACCCTAGTGAGAGAGGGGTGGAGCTGGCCAGGTGTTCCCTGGTGGCAGCAGGGGACAGGAAAGATTGTTGTGGGACCTATCCCGTTGCGAGGGAGGTGTAGAGTGGAGCATCAATGGGGCAATAAATATGTATTGAAATGTATATTAGTATATTATGTTAATTGTATATGTATTGAGCTGGGCCCCCTGTGTGGGAATACACCCAGGAATTTATTTTTTCACTTGTTGTAAGCCGCCTCGAGTCGCTTGAGAGAGTGCGGGATATAAATTAAATGGAATGAATGAATGAATGTTCACACAAGACACTCTCCACCCACTCCCCACCCACCCGCTATACATGTTACAGGGCACCCATAGGGCAACACTGCAGCCCTGCAACATGTATAGTGGGTGGGGGGTGGGTAGGTAGTGGGTGGAGAGTGTATTAGGTAGGTCCCAGGTGAGGCTTGGGGTGGGTGGAGCATCAGGTGTCATAACCTCTGCTGTGTCCCCTTCCTACCTCTTGTTCTGTCCACCTGTGCCACTGAGAGTGATAGGGAGTGGGCTAGGGAAAGGAAAGACATGGTTCCGCAAAGCTTCCCTGTTTCTTTGGCTCCCAACTTCTGCTGTTTCTGGTTGGCTCCTTTCTGCTCCAGCGCTCAGGTTAGCCCTGTCTTACCAGACAGTGGTGCGGCTTCATTGGGTGGGAGGGATGTGTGTTGTCCACTCCCTCGGATTTTTGTTAAAGATGACGGAGAGCACACCACGCAGAGCACACCATGGTTGTCATCTGCGTTGTGGGAATTCGGGGTATAATGTCATTGGACACTGGAGCTTAAAACAATTGTGGGTTTTTTGGAATTCAGCAGTTATGA
The DNA here is from genome assembly GCA_003113815.1 of Sphenodon punctatus. Lineage (NCBI taxonomy): Eukaryota > Metazoa > Chordata > Lepidosauria > Sphenodontia > Sphenodontidae > Sphenodon > Sphenodon punctatus. The sequence continues at coordinate 6,976,117 of QEPC01008364.1, read as the reverse complement.
TCTTGAGTTCCCAAGCTTGACTTTTCAGGTGCTGTACAAGTTTCCTTTCTGGACAAGGATTCAGAGATCAGAAATGGAGTGGTCAGTCACACTAGTTGAACCAAAAAATAAAATAAAAAAAAGAAGAATCACTGGAATTATTTTGCCTCTATATGTGGGTAGCCAGCTCTTCCCCCTCCGAGTGTCCTCATGAACGGGGTCCCTGTTCCCTCTGCAGCCCCCTCTTTTCTACTATTTGGGCACTCTCTTTTAGGCACCCTTCTGAGCATGCTCAGACCTTTCCAAGATGGTGCCCGCAAATACTCACAATTTTTTGTGGGGGTAATATTTGGTGCAGCCCTACTCTATACACTCCTCCTAGCTCATGTGCTTCTGCCCCATATCCCTGCTTTCCCCTCCAGCCTGTCTCCCAGGCCTGTACATCCCCATTCCTTGATTTCCTTCTCCTCAGATGGACCTCTTACCTTGACCCCTGCATCAGCTTCAGACTGCAGCTGGCTTACCCCCAGTATAGCGCCTGCTCCTGGAACTGACCTCCCGGCTGTTGACCCCAGCACCAGCCCCCAGGTTGCCCGGCCCCTCAGGTCCCAATCCTGCAGGGATTCAACCCTTTGGGCCCCAATCCTGCAGGGATTCAACTCTTTGGGCCCTAATCCTGCAGGGATTAAACCCTTTGGGACTGAATCCTGCAAGGACTGAACCCTCCGTGTCCTGATGCTGCAAGCCGCTCATGCCTCAGCTTCCCTAGCACCTTGCCTCCTCACGCAGGACCCATTCTCTGAGTCCACCCATACCACAGGTCTTAACACTGCTTCCGGGAAGGTGACAATCCTAGTCACCATGCCTGCCATTTCATTCCTTTTTGACAGCAGTCTTAATTTTGAGTAGCAGAAAGTCTCATGCTCACGGAAGCGAGAGAGGGGAGATTTCCCCACACTCATTATGCCAATGCCAATGCCGTCTTCCCACTTTTCACTGTCTTGTCTATTTAGACTGTCCTGGGTCCTCTCACTTCAATGGACCTACTCTCCAAGAACTTATCCAGTCCTTTTTTAAACCCAGCTATAATACTGGCCCTGACAACGTCCTCTAGCAACAAATTCCATAGGTTAATTATGCGTTGAGTGAAAAAGTACTTCCTTTTATTTGTTTTAAATCTGCCGGCAGCTAGTTTCATGGAGTGTCCCCTAGTTCTAGTGCCATTTGAGAGGGTAAATAACCATTCCCTTTCTACTCGTTCCATACCACTCAAGATTGTATAAACCTCTATCATGTCCCCTTTCAGTCTTCTCTTCTCTAAGCTGAAGAGACCCAGCTTCTCAAGCCTCTCTTTGTACGGAAGCCATTCCACACCCTTTATCATTCTTGTTGCCCTTCTCTGCACCTTTTCTAGTGCAGCTATGTCTTTTTTGAGATGGGGCGACCAGAATTGCACACACTATTCCAGGTGCGGTCGCACCATTGATTTATATAGGGGCATTATGACATCCTCAGTTTTATTCTCCATCCCCTTCCGAATAATTCCATTTTGTTTGCTTTTTTGACTGCTGCTGCGCACTGTGCTGTGGATTTCATTGTCTTGTCCACAACCACCCCCAGGTTCTTTTCCTGAGTGGTAACTCCTAGCTTAGTACCTTAAGGTGGCTGTGGTTCAGCCCCTCCTCAAGAAACCATCTTTGGATGTTGACTCCCTGCCGAGCTACGGCCTGTCTTAACCTTCCCTTTTTAGGGAAGGTTATTGAGCCGGTGGTGACTCGTCCATTGCAGGTGCATCTGGCCTGTATCAGTTTCCTAGATCTTTTGCAGTCTGGTTTTCACCTGGGTTATGGCACTGAGACTACACTTGTAGCTTTGGTCAGTGACCTTCGAATGGAGCTGGATACGGGTCATTTGACCCTTCTGGTTCTGCTTGATCTTTCGGCAGCATTTGACACAGTGAACCATGAGGTGTTGGTGAATTGCCTGCGGGACTTGGCTGGGTTGGATGGAATGGATTTATGGTGGCTCCAGTCCTTCCTGGAGGGTAGATCTCAACGGGTGGTTCTGGGAGATTTTACATCTTCTCCCGGGGATCTTTCCTGTGGGGTCCCACAGGGTTCCATTCTGTTCCCCCCTTTGTTCAATGTCTATATGCAGCCATTGGGAGAGGTGCGCAGATGGGGAGTTTGGTGTCATCAGTATGTTGACACCAAACGCAACTATACCTGTCCTTTTCATCCCACCCAGGTCCTGCCGTCTTGGTGCTCTCCCGGTGCTTGATGGCTGTGACGGACTGCATGAGGTTGAGCCGATTGAAGCTGAATTCCAACAAGATGAATGTGATGTTCATTGGCGAGTCTGGGGTCTTGGATGAGGGGCTGTTACCTGTTATTGAAAGGGCTTGTCCTGTTTTGTTATCTCAGGTTAGGAGTCTAGGAGTACTCCTGGATCCACGCCTGTGTCTGGATCTCCAGGTGTCAGTTGTGGCCAGGAGCATGTTCTGCCAATTGCACCTGGTGAGATGGCTCTGCCCCTATATCTCAGATTTCGTCCTGGCCACTGTCATCCATGCATTTGTCACCTCGAGGCTAGACTATTGTAATGTGCTTTACGTGGGGCTACCTATGGTGATGGTTCGGAAGCTGCAGCTAGCGTAGAATGCTACAGCCCGTTTCCTCATTGGGACGGGTCATCAGGAGCATATTATGCTGGTGCTCTGTGCACTGCACTGGCTGCCCATAGTCTTCTGGGCCCGATTCAAGGTGCTGGTGTTGACCTATAACACCCTAAGCAGTCTGGGCCCTATCTATCTGAGGAACTGCCTCACTTCCTGAGCCCCTGGGCGGCTCCTGCGGTCATCAGGGACTGCCGTCCTGGAGATCTTCCACTATAGATGAGTGGGAACCGACAGGCGGGCATTCTTGGTGGCTGCTTTGATGCTGTGGAACTCTCTCCCAGCGGAGGTTCACCGTAGCCTTCTGCCGTCAGTGTAAGACCTGACTCTTCTGCCAGGTGTTTGGTGGCGGGTGTGTGTGTGTATGTGTTAACGGTTGGGGGAGAAAGGTGGGTATTTTTCTTTTTTTGATTTTTTACACACCACTGTATTGGTATTTTTAATGTTTTTATTTCTTATTTATGAATGTATATTTATATTTATATTGTATTCTTATGATGTGAGCCGCCCTGAGCTGCCTGAGGCAGGAGGGGCGGGATACAAATTCATAAAATAAATAAATAATAAAAATAATACCCGCAGGTAATACCCGCATTTTCAAGTACCGTGACAGGTACCCAACAGACTTACCTAAACACCGATCAGAAACACAAATGCCTGAAAAATCGGTAATTTCTGTTACCAATTTACCTCAGGGTTTTTATTTTGTTATCGACTGGTAACTTGGGATGGAAAACTGAATAATTGGGATGGAAACCTGACCTTCCAGGACTGGAAGTTGACACTTCCTTTTCAGGAATTGGGTCCCTGAATCAAGCACTAATTGAGTACCAATTTAGTAACCAAATGTTCAGGTACCAGAAATTCCATGAGTAGACCTGTTTTTGTGGGTACTCATTTCAGCTGTAGCCCAGAGACCTGGCCTTAGTGGGCCCAGAGCTGTGGAGTTCCAATAGGTGGAGCTGGAGGAAGTGGGCCTGAAGCCGCCTGGTCTTGGAGAATTTGACCCCGTTAGGAGAAGCAGGTCCAGAGGGGCACAGCTCAGCCCCTGTAGTGAGTAGATGCTGGGGAAGAGGAGAAGGGTGGTGTGGGTCCCCTCTTGATTTGCCATGGGTAGGGCTAAGCTTAAGGCTCTGTGAAAGCTAGTTTACACCAGTGCTTTTCATAGGCATGCTTTCATTTCAAGTTTCTGTCTGGACTCTATGTATTAGTGGTCTTGGGGTGGGGAGGCTCTTGGGCCCCTTCTCGGTGCAACAGACTGAGTCCTGTGTGGTTTTACAGTTTGTGCATATTTGGGTCTGGTACTGGACTTAGTTTTTGGAATATCTACTTTCTATTTTTTGTTGTCCAAAGCTATTAACAACAGGAGATGCTTTGTTACGTCTTGATCAGTCATAAGAAAAGCATAAATTCTTCTTTGTTTTGTTGGAAAACATGAATTTTCCTCATTACTCATGTTCAGCAGCTGTGTCCAAAGTGGACCTTTGAGTTTAACTCTCTGTGTTCTGCACATATCTAATGCACTCCCTGGCTGGATACCAGCCTTTGTAAGGGAGGGTTTTCTTTTTTTCCTTTTCAAAATGAAGCCAGTTGGGTGTCCACCAGAAGTAACAGGAGTAGCAGCTGCTGCTGCAGTTATTAGTTACTGCCTCATTTTGAGGGACAAAAGAACCAGATACAAAAATAAGTGAATAAAAATGCAGTTTATTGTCATTTATTTTAGGCTTATCTCCCATTGAGCCATTCCACAATAGAATGGCTAATCTGGTGCCCCAGTATATTTCATCTGGGGTAATTATAAATAGCATAGCGGCATTTATTTATTTATTTATTTATTTTAAAACATTTATTATCCCACACCTCCTGCCACAGGCAGCTTGGGGCAGCTTACAACAACAGTTGAACAATTAAAATCATAAAACTATAAAATATCACAATATATCCCATCCCTCTCCTCTCCCCCCCCCCCCATGATTGAAAAGACATAACGACTGCTACCTTATCTAAGATGTCACCTTGGCTCAGTCATTTAAAGAACATTCATGGTTTTGAGCAATATCTTGAACAACTATACAATAAGGATGGCTTTTATAGCTCTCCATTTCCAAACAATGTAAAGAACCTAGTAGGAAGGAGATGCATTGAAATTGTTAGGAAACTTCATTGTTGCCCATGTGGGCTATTTTAAATTGAAGATTTACTCCACTCTTTACTATGCTGTAATTTGTATAACCAGGGCCAATTAAGGATTAATTGGCTAGCTCCATTGTTAGCTAGGGTCCTCTTCTTCATAGTTCCGCAACAGATAACTTTTTATTGGGGAATGATAATGCAGTGGTCATTTGACATATAACGCTGTTTGCATGGGCAGTAGTAAGTCTAAGGAGAAAATGGATGGATGACTTCATAGTTGAGCATACAATGTTAGTAAAGTTTGAAGTTTAAGAGCACTACATTGTAATTGTTTGTTTGATGTTATTGATTGTAATATGTAATTAATTTTGTTGTTTCTTATACTGTTTCATGTTTATTTTTCTATTTAAATATGTATTCCTTTGTATTTTGTATAAGTTTAATGGCGCATGACTAAAATGGCTGGATGTTTTCAAACACGATCTGGACAAGAATCCATCTGTGATGCTGTAGATATTGGGTATTCTGTCTTGGAGCAGGAGATTGGACTAGATGACTCTGGTGGTCCCTTACAAACCTGCAATTCAAAGGGGACTTGTCATGTCCTATGAGAGGTAGATAGACCAAGTTCTCAGACATAGAGTGGATACTGAAAGAGTGTTGTACCTATCATGCGATGTGGAAGGTATGATACGAGATGTGCTGCCCCATAGTAGAAAATTGGCTGGGGGAAGGCTGGTTACCAATGCAAAGTGTCTCTAATTTCTTTCTGGATTGTACACAATTGAGTCATTGCACATTTGCACTAGTATAAATGGCAGGGACATCCTTAAGCAAATGACCACTGCAGGTTCACAGGACTACATGCCAAGAGGGGTCCCACCAGGATCTCCAAGCACCCCAACCTAGAATGGACCCATCGCTATGAGTAATCTCATCAAGGTTTTTGCACAGGGACTGGCAGGAACTGTCCAGGATGTGGCTGGACTTCACAATTGTATCAAGAAGAAGCACAAGAAACAGCAATGTTGTCTCACCCAACTTCCTGTTGCTGCTGGAGAAGCTTATATGCAGGCAAGCACCCAATCAGGAAGCAGAGGGGGTGTGGCATAGGCCGGAACAGAGACTTGACAGGCAAATTCCAAGCTACAGTTAAGGCCTGGCAGTGGCCTAGAGGAGTTGGCCACTCTACCAGAATCCTGCAGATGCTGGTTTGAGGCCCCAGTTCCTTATAGGGACCCCAGTTCCTAATGGTACCAATAATGAAGAACTAGGGGCAAAGTTAATGGAAATTTTATTTTTTAATTTTTTTATTTAATTTTACAGATTTTTACCCCGCCCCTCCTGCCAAAGCAGCTCGAGGTGGCTAACCAGTAACCAGTATAAAAAATAAAATACACTATATATATTTTTTTTATTTTTTATACTGGTTAGCCACCTCGAGCTGCTTTGGCAGGAGGGGCGGGGTAAAAATCTGTAAAATTAAATAAAAAAATTAAAAAATAAAATTTCCATTAACTTTGCCCCTAGTTCTTCATTATTGGTACCATTAGGAACTGGGGTCCCTATAAGGAACTGGGGCCTCAAACCAGCATCTGCAGGATTCTGGTAGAGTGGCCAACTCCTCTAGGCCACTGCCAGGCCTTAACTGTAGCTTGGAATTTGCCTGTCAAGTCTCTGTTCCGGCCTATGCCACACCCCCTCTGCTTCCTGATTGGGTGCTTGACTGCATATAAGCTTCTCCAGCAGCAACAGGAAGTTGGGCGAGACAGCATTGCTGCTTCTTATATTTATATTTATAAACATAAAACAATACAGTCCACCATGGGGATGTCAAAAAAATATACAAACGAAATAAACAAAAGAACCCTCCCCCCACCCTAACCCACAAAACCCCCCACCCTACCCATTTCCTTCACCGAAAGCCTGGCAGAACAGCCAGGACTTACATTGTCGGCAGAAGGAGGGGAGATTTTGCCACGGACCTGGCTGGCAAGGCCTTTTCTTTTTATCTGTGGCCCATACAACCCAAGGAAAATAGAGAATTATTTTGGTCTTTGAAATCATTCCAGTTGGGTTAGCTGCTTTTCTTAACTAAGTACTTTATTAATGGTGTCTGGTTGCATTACATGAAGCAAATTAAACCCACAATAGGGAGAGCTTTGCATGGCAGTTAACTTATTTTATGAAGCAGCAGGTAGAAGCTCACTTACACAGTGTGAGACTTCACATTTCACCTCCGTGGAGAAGACTTCAAGAAAAACACATTAAAGATAATTAGATTTAATTTAGATTTCCTGCTATTACAGTAACTAGCCTGGGTGCTTATTTTACTTATTATTATTTTTTCCATACCCGCCATCAGCTGTCGTTTTTCTGTCAAATTATAATACAGCAGATAGAAAAACTAGAAGCCCTTTATTGTTTGTTGAATGCATTTATCTAGGTTTTCTGTCAGGGGAACAGGGGCGAAAACACGCTCTCTCTGCTTCACGCCCTTGTCTGTCCACCTCTCCTCCTGCTTCAACGATGCGCTCTGAAATTGCCCGTCAGGATAGTGTGTGGGCCCCAAATGTCTCACTGAGACTGGGCCCCTGTGTGGGCCCCAAATGTCTCACTGAGACTGGGCCCCTATGATCATAGGGCGCAGGAGGCAGAGGGGGAACAAGACCCACACCGCACACCTTGTCCACAACCACTACCCAAACTGGATGCGGGGAGAAGGGGTGATCATGGGGCAGCAGTGGGAGGAACTGGGGTATAGGGTCTACACTGGTGGGGATGGAGACAGGGATAGCTCACAGGACTGGTGGTGGTATGCCCAGGCAAGGAAGGGGAGAAAAAGGGGTTCACACACACACAATCTCACTTGCCCACACACTCTCACTCACTAGGTCCAGGGAAGGCAGGGGGAGGGAACAACAAACAATATCAGATACAATAGAGTCACAACTTAACTTGCAAGCGGCCGGTTTCCACAACTCCTTCACGAGCGCTTGGACACACCCGGCGCTGGCCTTATATTGCTGTGGCACAGCCCCCTGCCGTGCTGCAATCCTTGCGGAGCATCGCACTGGCTGCGGCGCCGCTCCCGTGGTGAGTTCACCCCGCCTTGCCCCCACAGCATTGCTGGGGTTGCCAGGGCAACTGAGGTGGGAGGAGGCGTATGCGCACGAGCCCCGACAGCGGGGCTCGGCCTTGTTGCTGGAGTCGGGGGGGGGGGCGCCCTCGTGCCCACAATCGTGGAAGTCAAGGTCCTGCCCCGTAGCGGCAGCAGAGGCCCCGGATGACATTTTCATACTAAATAAGGCATAAATATCAGAGAAAAGGTTCTTTTAGGGTTGTTTACTTCCATTGTTTTGCATTTACACCATTATCTGGAATCATTTTAGGACTTACTCGCATGAGTGCTTTTTTGGAGGTAAATACTTTCTACCTTGCTTTAACTTCCCTTGTTTTCCTGCAAACATGGCTATTAGTGTAACATAAAAGGGAGGTATTTATTTCTACAAAGAAACGGGGTAAAACCGGGAGGAAGATTCCTATTCATAAGGAGACGTTCAAATTTATTTATTTCGCCTAGCTATAAGGCCATTGCGACCAATATCATTCAACAATATACATTCAATCAAAATGCAGTCCAACAACCATATTAAAATACAATATGACTTCAGTTTCAGGTTTCCAATTAGAATCAATCCCCAAATCTATTTGGGCAGTTTATCAAGTTAGGCGATTTAGGAGGGAAAAAGAAGAAGAGAAGAGGGCCATAAGTAATATAGCTGCCTGCCCAATCAGGCTATTCTGTGAGGCATTCTCATCTGTACTGAAGGGGGAAATGTTGCCAGTTTGTTCAGTCCGCCACAGTCAAAGCAACCTTAGCCTCTTTCAGTTTTCCACACACAGGTGCCACTGGGTAAAAACCGACATGATGGTGGCCTGCTTTGGCTTGCGTTCCCATGCTCTGGCCTGTGAGCCACTGGCAAGTCTGTTGAGAGGTTCCCAGATATTGGCCTGGGAATGTCCTGGGCTGTGTTGGAGGGGAACCTGGGCTCTGACCCCCGATTAGCTCCAGGTCACAGGGTGATTTCAGATGTTACGTGGTTAAATTCACCACAGTGAATCCAACCCCGGTGTGAATGGCTTCACCGCGGGCCATGGTGAGACGTGCGGCCCCAACAGACGTGACAGGGGTGGCACCACTGCCTGGGGCCAAACCGAGAGAACACGGGCCGGGGGGAACCCAACAGACATGACGCGGTGGCGAGAACCGCAGTGGGAGCCCCACACGGCACCGGGGTCACGTGGACACAAACATGGCTGCTTGAGGGCAAATGAAGCCAAAGCTGGCAGAGGTCCCCGCCCAGGGAAGGGAAACATGAAGGGAGGGGGTGGAGGGAGCTGCAGTGCAGGCAGTGCTCACAAACAGCGGCCGCACAGAAGGCACGCTCACTTCAAAATGAGAAGCGCACACGCACAAATGAAGCAGCACACCCACACCACAAAGGGGAGCGGAGCATGGGGGCAGAGGGAGGCACACACCGGGGGGGACAGGGAACCCCCCGGCCGGGCGGACGCTCGGGAGGAGGGGGTGGGGTGGGGACGGCATGGTCAGCCGAGCAGGAGGGGGAGGGGGCAGGAGCCCAGCGGGCAAGGGAAAGGGGGACCCAGCAGCCCAAGGAGACAGGAGGCAGCACAAGGCAGGCACAGTGAAGCACAACAGGCATTTATTGAGGACACAAGCGGCACCGGCCAGGTGTAGAGACACACAGCGTGGGAGCACGCAGAGCCAGGGTGCAGGAGAAGGGGCAGCAGCAAGGGGGGCACGGGGCCCAGTCCTGGAGGGGGGAACCCGCACAATGACCTGCCACAAAGCCAGGGTCCAATGGAGAAGCACACCCAGTGCGCGAGGGGAGGCACCGGACAAAGGCATGGAAAGCCCCTCCACACCCACATGGGGGAGGAAGGGCATGGGGGTCTCCCAGACACACTCTCCAAGGCAGCCAGGGGGGCCGGTTGAAGGCCACCAAGACGGGGGAGCAGCCCCAGCCCCGCGGAACAGGGGCCCCCAGGCCAGGTGCAGGAGAGCGGGGCGCAGGTGTGGGGGAGGCAGCTCACGGAGATAGAGGGCTGTCAGCGACACGTCCACAGGAGGCAACACGGAGGGTTACAGGGCAGTGGCCGCAGGTCCCAGGCGAGAGGGCAACAGGAAGGTGGGCGGAAGCGGGGCACAGAGGGTCCAGCCATCCCAAGGAAGCAGCATGCACTGGCGCGAGCACCCAGGCCACAGGTAGAAGGAAGGCGCTGAAGAGGCAGCCGGATGTCAGATGGGCCCGGCGCGCCCTGCACCCAGCTGCAGGGGCTCCCATCGGGTGGAGGGGGCGGCAACGACAGCAGGTGCACATAGCGGGGCCATTGCCACAGTCCCCGGCAGAAGCCTCGGCCGGCCATGTGGAAGCAGATCAGGTAGAAGGCCTCAAATGGATCCATAGAGCCCATTCCGACTTGCACATCAGAGCAGCTGCACACCTCTGACAGGGCTGCCAGCTCCGGCCCAGAGGGGGTGGGTAAGCCATAATTGTCCGCAGGGGGCCAGGGCAGGTGGGACAGCTCCAGAAGACAGTAGTAGGCAGCCCCGCGGGAGCATGGAAGACCATGGGCGCCCTGCACGTTGGTGAAGTAGGACATGGACACGGCAGGCCACCCTCACACAAGCAGGTCGTATATCCCGGGAAGGCGCACACACTGAGCGGAGGCCGTCTCGGCGGGGCTCCACGCAGCAAGG
>QEPC01008364.1:6948746-6965446 GCA_003113815.1 Sphenodon punctatus | reverse complement strand
AGCACAGCATACCAAAGCTCAGGCACCAATAGGTATCTGGACGGGTGGGCATGGAGCACAGGCAGCGCTGAACGATGGGCGAACGCCACAGGTCACAAAGGGCCAAGCTCTCCTGGGCGGTCCAGGCACGGACAGAGCCCCCGGAGCCTCCGAGTGGGACCTTGGGCAGAGATGCAGCTGCCATTGTACAGCTCTCGGAGGGGCTGAGCCGCAGCAGCCATGGGGGCAGCATGGGATGCGTGGCTGGGGGGCCGGACAGGCAGGCAGGGGCTGCCAAGGCCGATGGATAATGGTGAGATGGGAACAATGGGGCTGCTGTGGAGGGATGCGAAGGGAGTGGGCAGCGCACAGCTGTCGGCATGCAAGGCCGGACAGCCCCACACATACACACACCTCCTATGAGGGACCAAAGCCAGCACTGGAGGAAGTGCAGTGGGGCCCCAGGGCCTCCCCGCCATCACTGCCACCAACGGCTGCCACCCCATGCAGGAGATGGCGCTCCCAGGCTGATGGCCCAATGGACAGGGGGTGTGCGGCCTCCGGTGCTCACCCATAGGCCCATGGGGGAGGGGAAGCATGCACATATGTGGCACAGGTGCGTGTTCATGGGCAGAAACGAGCGCACGGTTCCCCAGCCGCGACCCCAACCAGCAGAGTGGCCACACCCGCAGGGATGGATCGTGTCCAGCTGGGAGCTCGCATAGTCCTGCTACAGGCGGCAGCTGAGTGGTTCCGGGAGCACGTGGCGCTGCTGAGGCTCATCAAAGAGGAGCTGGATGGGATGCATGCGGAGCAGTGGTACATGGCCAGGGTGGGGGCGCGCACCTGTCACGCAGCTAGCAGCGCCGGACGGCTCCTAGCCCTGGGGATGGCATGGCGGCTCGGACTGGTCTACAGCAGGCCGCTGCTACGAGCCAGCAACCTACCAGCCGGCACCAGTGGTCTGCTGTCCAGGAGCGCGTGGGAGAGGGCTGCCACGTACCTAGCGCTGCAGCTTGCCATGCCCATCCAGAGGCACTCGTGGGCCGTGCCGAGGGCTCATCAGTGGTGGCAGAGGGTACTGGCACGGTGGGACAATGTCACCTGGGTCTGACACTTCCGAATGGACAGGCGCACCCTCATGCGCCTGGCAGAGCAGCTGCGGGAGTGGCTCGAGCCCCTGAGGACCGACATGAGGGACCCCATTCCCATGCCACAGCAGGTCGCCACTGCTGTGTGGGCCTTGGACACCCCGGACTCCTGCCGGTCCGTTGCCCAGCACTTTGGGGTGGGGTTCACAACTGTGGCATGCCTGGTGCAGAACTTCGCCCCAATTGCCTGGGGGCGATCGATGGCACCCATATAGCGATCCTGCGGTCTCCAGACGACGATGTGACTGAGTACATAAACTGGCACGGGTACCACTCGCTACAGCTCCAGGGCCTGGTGGACCACCAGGGGTGCTTCACGGACATATTCACCGGGCACTGGGGCCGCAGCCACAACGTACGCATCCTCACCATCTCCCTGCTGTTTGCCTGCATGTACAGGGGGGACTTCGCAGACATGCGAATGACCCGGATAGAGGGGGTGATGATGCCCCCATGCATCATTGGCGACCCGGCATAACCCCTGAAGCGATGGCTGATGAAGGCATTCCCGGTGCCCGTCACCCCAGCTCAGCAGCGGTACAACACTTACCTCAGCACAGCTCGTACCGTGGTCGAGAGATCCTTCGGTGCCCTCAAGCAGCATTGGCGCTGTCTAGCCGGCCGGCTGGAGTATACAGTGGAGACCTCCTCCCTTGTCATTGGAGCCTGCTGTGTCCTCCACAACATATGTGAGTCCGACGGGGCCGCTCTGGAGAACCCCACCCTCACGCCGCCTGCCTGGCCTGGTACCGCTGTATGCTGATGTGCCCAACCCCCGCGAGTACTGCTATGCCAAGCGCATCAGGGCAGCACTGGCTCATCATGTTGAGCACCTGGCCCGTCCCTGAGGCCCCTGCCGACCGGACCCTCCCAACCGGACCTGCACCGTGACCGCAGCCACATCGATGCTGCTGTAGCCCTGTACCTGCATGGAATAAAGCACTCGGACAGTTTTAGGTGCACCACCGCCATTTTATTGTGCTCCCCCATTCCCACCCACTACCCCGTTACACCCGTGTGCCCTTGTGCCCATCCCCCCTCCCACCCCCTCAGTGGTGCCGAGTGCCCCCTCCCTTCCCCATCCCCTATGCTGCCCTGCCCATGCCCCTCCCCCTTCCCCCAGTGCCCCTTGGCCAGCCCCTCCCCTGACCAACTGGAATGAGTGAGGCTACTGACCCCCCCCTCGTCCGAGGTGGAGGAGGAGGTGCTGTCAGCCACTTGGACCAGGAGGCCTGCCCCTACCCCCTGTCCAACACCCCTGAGGGGCCCCTGCCCCTCCCGCCCTGTGCCGCCTGCTGCCGTGTCAGGGCCTGGCGGACCGGCTGCTGGCATCACTGATGTGGGGGAATGGGTTCCCGGATCTGCAGTCCCTAATGCTGTTGGGGTGGCAGGGGTGGCGGTGCAGGCAGGGTCTGTGGTGCGACCGGTGGGGGTGGAGGGGGCACGTGTCTGGGAGTTGGCATGGCACCCGGCGAGGCTGCTGCCATGATGAAGGCACTCAGGGCCCCTGCCTGCAGGAGGAGGGATGTGCCCTGCTCGAGCGAGCGGTCCAGCTTCTGCCCGAGCTCCACGGCCCGGTCCGAGTGGGCCTGGAGTGCCTCCAGTTGGCGGTTCATGTCCTGCCTCAGCAGCCGCCTGTCCTTCCTCATCTCCACCACCAGTGCCCGGTCCATCCCCTCCACCTGTTGCAGTGCCCTCGTTGTCCCCTCCTCCAGCCGGTTGACAGCCGCCAGCATCTCCTCCATCTGGCATGTGCTGGTTGCCACTAGCTCCTGCGCGAGGTCCTCCCTCTGCCAGCGCGCCCGCGCTCAATGCTCCCACATCCTCTGGGCCAGTGGGACTGGTGGCCCCCGACCACGGCCCTCTCGTGCTCGATGTGGCTCTGTGGAGCGATATAGGTGTCAGTTCATCATGTGGGGTGCCGTTCCCCAGCCCCTTCCTGTCTCCGTGCTCTGTGCGCTCCTCCCCCCCAACATGGGCGCCCCCTATCTCCTGTGCCGCTCCCTCTGCCCGTGCCCCTTCCCTGCCTTTGGGACTGTGGGGGACGGACGGCTGCCATCCCCTTCCACCGTCTTGGCCCCCCCTCCCATTGGGGTCCGTGCGTGTGCCCTGCCCTGCCCTTACCTGCTCCCTCGGTGTCCAGTCCCTCCGAGGCTGGGCGGTCGCTGCGGCTGCTGCCTGCTGTGTCGGCAGGCCATGAGGTTCAGGGTGACGGTCTCTTCCTCCCCCTCCATCTCCTCGGGGTCCACTGGGGCGTGTGTGCCCTCGCCGGAGGTAGGGCTGGGGGTGCATCGGCCGCGTGTGCCCAAGGTCCCTAGCATCTCCTCCGTGTTGTCCGTGCCCTGTGCCGGGGCTTGCTTGGGGATCTCCAGCTGCAAGGGGGGGGGCTCCTCCTCCGCGGGCCGCTCCTTCCGGGTGCCCCCTCCTACCAGGTGCTGGGCCACTATGGAGCCCTCGCGGTTCAGCACCTGGCTGAACGCGTCCATGTAGGGGGAGGCCCGTGTCGTCCACCCAGAGCGCCTGTTGTTGTCCACTATGTCCTTGAACCCCATTTTCAGTTCTTTTATTTTCATCTGGCACTGTGTGGGCGTTCTGTCATAACCGGCCTCCCCCATCTCCGTGGCTATCTGGGTGAACACCTGTTCATTCCTGGCATTGACTGCCAGCTCGCCCTGCATCTCGGGTGTCGCCCAGATGGCACTGAGGTTGTGGGTCTCCTGGAGCCCCCACTGACCCCCCCCTTTGGTACCGCCACCTGGGTGGCAGCCCCTTTGCTGTCTCTTCCTCCTCCGCGGCCGCCCCCGCCTGGCCCTGGCTCCCTCCGGCCTCGGCTTCCCCCAGGGCATGTTCCCTCTTGCTGGCCTGTTTGGGGGAAACGATGGGGGCTGTTGGGTAGGCTCCTGGCGACTGTGGTCCCTCCCTCCCTCCCTCCCTCCCATGCCCCTCCTCTCCCATGCTCTGACCCACCCGCTCCCAGCTGCATCCCCTACCTTCTTCTGGGGTGGCCCCATGTGCTGCTGGGTGTCCCCCACTAGGCCAGGTTTCCCCTGCTGCTGCTGCTGCTGCACCTCCTCCTCACCCTCTTGCTCCATCCTCCACTCTGTTTCCTCCACCCTCCTCTCCATTGACTGCTCCGCCACGTTCCCCTACTGCTGCCTGCCCTTTAAATCTCCCTCCGTGTGCCTCTTGTTGTCGGTTGCCTAGCAGCGACGCTGCGTGCCGTCACCACGGCCCGTGGTCATTTCCTTCCACCGCAGCCGGAGTTTTCCCTTCAGACGTTACTTTTCATTCACCCCTGCCGTGGTGGACATTCACCACACTTCTGGACCTCCTCCCGCCCCGACCTCACGAAGCGTGGTTAGGTTCATCCTGGCCCGTGTTTGACTGTGGTGAACATCTAGATGTGAGCGAACAGACGTGCAAGGCTCTTTCACCACCGCCCGCGTTTGACTGAGGTTGACGGTGGTGAATGCCAGAAACGTAACGTCTGAAATCATCCGCAGTCTGGGCTAGTCTCCACCTAGTCGGCAAAAGTGGGTCACAGCAGGATATCACGTGTGGTGTGGCGCACCATGACCTGGCCTGGATTAGGTCTGCCACGGCTGGCCACCATGGCAGCCATCATTGACCGCCATGGCTGCCTGTTGTGACAGGGGTTGGGGATGCGGCTCAGGGCGTGGCGGTCTGGCTGCACGTCATGTATCTCCCCGCCCTCCCTGGCGGCCTGGCCACAGAACGTGTGTTGAGCAGCCTAACCCAGTTCAGACTGTGTCCACCGTGGCTTCCCGTCCTGACGTGGGCCAAGTGGCTGTGGTGGTGCCAACACTCCTGTTTCCACCCACTGTAATGTTGTGGGGGGGGGGGCATGTTGGAAAGAAGTGAGACCAAGAGGTTCTTCTGCCCAACAGCCCCATCCTCTGTGGATTGCTGCGGTATCTAGAGCTGGAACACCAATTCACAGCAAATGCTGTTTTCATCACATTATTCTGTTCCCATTCAGGAATGCCCATTGGTAGGTACTTTTGGTACATGCTGATTACCCCTTGGGTAACTGGGTACCCAATCGAGTGCCTGACATGGCACCCAAAATTGCGGGTGTAGGTGTTACGGTTCACCTGCGTGTAGTAAATCATGTAACCATTTCAGCTCTGCAGAGACAACTGTGTGGATTGGGTATTGAAGGTATAAATGAATGGAATGACGTGCCCAAAATGAATGGAATGACATGCTGGGAAATTCATTTGCTTTGAAACATTTGCATAATGTATTCTGATCTTGGAATGTAGATTGATTCTCTGCTTGAAGAATTGGGCTGTTTGGGTTGCAGAATTGAGGGTTTTATTTTCCCCCCAGAATGCACAGGCCCCTTGAGATAGATTCCCTGCAGTAAGTCATCCTGGGAATTCTGCTTCCAAAAGGAATGTTGCTTTCAAGTTTTCCGTTTAAAATAAAATTGCTCTCAAACTGGGAAGGATCCAGGTCCAACACATGAATACAGAATGAGCTATTTCTCCTGACTGGATAGATGCTCTGATTTCCACTGGGATGTGAACAAAGCTAAGGGATCAGATTCTGAATCCTACATAGGAAACAAAATCTGTGATAGCAAATTATTTTTTGAGTAGGGAGGGCAGAGGAGGGGAGCAGGATCTGTAGGAATGGGGAGAGAGTCCAATTGGCCTAAGGTTTCCTCTGCTAGCATAAAACTGGTTCATTAAATGACACACCTTGGTTTTGTAGCATAATCCACAATGCAGGTACCTACAATGCCTACATACCTAGGCTATGTGTTGGCTTGGGAGGGGAGGTCTATGAATAAATCTGAAATGACAACATGAGTGTCAGAAGCACTGGTGTCAAATACAGACCCAATTGGTCTGAAGTGCAGGGATAGCCAGCCAATTGAGGGCCTGCAGCGATTTGGCAGGAGGGCTCAGTATATATTGTCCACAAGGAAACTACAAATAATGAGAGAGATATAGTCCATGATCCACAAACCACTTACCCCAGACGGCTTCAATGGGGCTACTCTGGAGTAAAAGAGGTTGGTGGATCATGGCCATAGTGGATTGGTTTGCAACACAGGAAGTCCCAGCGGCAGCCACCAAAATGGAGGTTATGTTTAACTGAACACCAAAAATGAATTATGCTAACACTTTCCTTTCCCTAATTATGCTAACACTTTCCTTTCCTTTCTAGGTTAGAAGAGGACCCACATCACCACTGTGAATGGGGCCCCAACTTCCCTGGATCCGGCACTTCTTCCACTCTCATTTACTTACAACTCAGCACCAGTAATTTCTCATTGGCCAATGATACCTCCATACAACTAGCACAGAACAGTCAAGCTTTAGAATGTATCGTGTGGTTTCTCAGTACCCTTTTGGGTTTCAGAAATAGAAAGCAATGGCGTGGGGGGGTTGCCATGGTGCACTCAGCCATGACTGTCCATCATGGCGGGGAGGCAGAGCAATGCCGGGAGCGCAGTGATGTGGCCAAGCAGCTGCACATTGCTCCCTACCCCCCTGACCGTGGGAGCCATGGGAACATTTATTCCGACAGCCAGAGCTTGCCTGGCCGGGGAAGGCCCTCCCACTCCCCCGGGTGGGGTAGACATCCAGGAGGAGGTCTGTTAACACCCTATTATTGTTGTCAGGTTTAGACTCACAAGAAAACGAGGGTACGTATGCCTCCAAAATTTAATGCACTGTCATTTGCACTGTACTTACATCCATCTTGGAAAATGAAACCAGACTGGTCCATTTCACTTCCCTGTCTCTCAACTAGGGGTGGGAAGTTTGGTTCCCCCGGTATCCAATACTGCCGGTATTTTGCTGTACCGGCAGTATCAGATTAATCCGGTTATTGGGGGTACCCGTGCTGGTTCCCCCGTGCTGGATTTGTTTACATTGCATCCATTGGAATGAATGGCTGCAATGTAAAAGAAAGAAAGAAAGAAAGGGAAAAAAAAATTCCTCCCCCCGTCCAGGCTGCGCGGGTGGAAGGGGGGACACCCCCCACCCACCCTGGATTTTTAAAGAATTTTTTTTTAGCCAAAGTCCCTGCTAGTGCAGGCTCCGAGGCACCGCCATGCCGGCGGCGGCGACCCGAAGCCTGCACCAGCAGGTACTAGGGTGATCCCTGGGGTGGGGGGTTTAACACCCCCCATCCCAGGGATCACCCTACCCCCCCACCCAGAAATTGCCTACCTTTTGCGCTCCGGGCTGCGGTGGCGACGGCGGCTGCACGGTGGTCCAGTGGCTTCAGCGCTGGCTGGCTTCAGTGCTTGACTAGGCCTTCCGAGGAACTTCCCCGGAAGGCCTAGTCAAGCGCTGAAGCCAGCCAGCGCTGAAGCCACCAGACCACCATGCAGCCGCCGCCGCCGCCGCCCGGAGCACAAAAGGTAGGTGATATCTGGGTGGGGGGGTAGGGTGATCCCTGGGATGGGGGGGGTGTTAAACCACCCCCATCCCAGGGATCACCCTAGTACCTGCTGGTGTGGGCTTCGGGTCGCCGCTGCCGCCACCACGGCGGCGGCCCGGAGCCTGCACTAGCAGGGACTTCGGCTAAACATTTTTTTAAAAAAAATCCAGGCTGGGCAGGGTGGGTGGGGGGTGACCCCCCCTTCCACCCGCCCAGCCTGGACGGGGGAGGGAAAGTGTTTTGGTTTTTTCCCCATTGATTTCAATGGGGACAGTTCCCCATTGAAATCAATGGAAAAATACTGGTACCGGTATCCCGGTTCTAATCCGGTAAACCGGGTTTTTGGGAACAGGTATCCGGTAAAACCAGTATCCGTTTTTTTGGGTGAAGTCCCACCCCTACTCTCAACCTCCCACAACATTTTGTTATATTTCAACTCTGGAACAAGACAAAATGAGAGTAAAAAACTCTGAACTTCTTTCCATTGAGAGAATATTTAAGAAATGAAGATTTGATTCCACATTGGGTTTTATAACCTTCCCCTTAAAAAAAATAATCTCAGATTTCAGGTATAAGCTTTTGACAATGTCTCATTAAACAAATCCTTTTACTGGGGAGGGAGAGAAGGGGGACCCCATATTGTTAGTTATTGTACTAATCCCTTTCATGTGCTTTCCTTTCTTTGTATCATTTCAATTGTTATGGTTTTGCACCCAGAACATTTCCCTCCTCTCTATTTTTTTTTTAAATCTCTAGATTAAAAGCCAGGAAAAGATCCATTATAAGTTATGCCGATAACATGTTGGCAGATTCTCTGATTAATTTGTTTTATTAAATGATTAAAATTGCATTTCACCAAACTGTTAGTTTAGAACTCATTGTGTTTTGTCTCCATGAAATACGGAACGATACAAGAAATGAATGGGGGTTCTGTGAAGGCTAGGGTTTCCTTTAGGCTTTTCGTTGAGAAAGGCTTGCATGATAAATGGTGTGCTTTTAGAAAGCCTACAATGGACGGGACACACAAATGAAGGGTTAGTAATGGTGAGAGAGATTACCAGGAGATAATGGAGCAAGTCAAATTAGAAAACATGATGAAACAGCAGAAAATTTGCATACGGTTGTGGTTGTTTCCCTTTGCATAAATAAGAGCGGCCATCATGGTGACCATGGCATAATTATACAGTAGAGAAGTGCTCTACCAGTTTCCGGACGCTAATGTTCTACGCAGCAGTAGCCAACCCAGCAGTGCAAAATGTCGGTCTAATGTCATGCCATTAAAAACAAGGTCATTTGGAATTTGGAAACATAATCTGTGGGTAACATTACATTACCACGTAAAACCTGCCAGGTTCTTGTGAAAGATCTTGACTTGTGATGGGAGCCAAAAATGATATATACAGATTGGCGGCAATGAAAACAAATTGATGCCAATTCAGTTTCTCTGGAACACAGGTGGTGTGTATTATGCAGTGAAATTGAGCCAACTCATTTTGATCAGGAAAGTGGGCTGAAGCCAAGCTTCTGACAAGCAACTAGCCTTTCAGAATGGGAATCTGAATGAGAAACCTACAGCAGACTGGGTTTTAAAGCCCATGATTTAAATGAACTGTGTATGCAAGTTGCATAATGTAACCATTTAATTTTCTATGAAGATGTTTTGGTTTTGGTTGTGAAAGAAAGGCCCCCTGGTGGCAATGAGGGAGAACACAAAATACACAGCTATTATTTCTCCACTGTCGATGCATCCGTGCTCAGTGATTTCATACAACCATTAACCATGTTTTTAACTTCTAATATGGCAACAACTGTATTAGAGCTTATGTTTCACAGATTAAATACATTAAAAATCCTTTGCTTTTTCTGATGCTGCAGAAGCCAAGATGGTATCTCTAAATTCAGTTCTGAGTCATAAACTGGCAGGTCTAAAAGCTTGTTCCCTGCTGCGTTAGATTGAGCACCAAAAGATTTCTGACCTAGTACATATCCCAGCTTGGGGCTTGGCCCAACAAGACTGTTTTTGATGCAAGGAACACTTCCTGAGAGTAGCTGAAATTACCTTTGTCTTTCTGCCACTGACCTGCACGGTGACCTTGGACACTATTCATCTCTCTGTACTTTTATTTGCGATAAGGAAATAAAGATACATTGAAAACTGCTTTCAGGTTTCTGGATGAAATATGTGACATCAGGGTTAGATATTGTTAGCCTTGGTTTTGATTTTCAACAAGGCCCCTTTATTGCCCCGATGGTAGCGTAAAGAGGTCTTAAAGAGGAGGCTTCTACATTCAATAATTTGACAAAAGTCTCGAGACCTTCTCTTGATTTCCTGAGAGATGTAAATGGGTATTGTAGCAGATCAGGGCCTCAATTGGTACTGGCCCTTTAGGAGGCCAAACTCTGAGCCTTGGGGCATTTTCACACGGACATTTAAATGGAATTAAAGCCTTAATTCCTGTGTTAGTGTCTGAATGCCGCAAATCCAAGATTATCATCAAGGATTAGGGAAAACATTGGTATTTATAAACTCTCGATTGTTAGGGTTTATGATATCCAGATGTCAAACTAATCCTTGATAGTGTCCGTGTGAATGACTATCAAGGATTAGTGAACTAATCCTTGATTAAAGCCACAGAGTCCGGCGTAAAGACCTGACATCCTCTCTGGGCATTTCCTGCTCTATGGTAAGGGGCATATGACTGTGGAGCAATCTTTACCTCCGTCATCGTTCTGCAATGCATTGCAAAGTGCCCGGTTTAAATACCCACAAAACAAAGGGATGAGTTTCCATTTTCTTCAACTGAGAAATCAGAAAAATGAAGAAAATCAGATGTTCTTCAATCCCAGAAATCAGTGCGCTGAGCACGGATGAAAAGCACCATGGGATTGAAATTCATCCCGGCGACTCTAATTCCTGATTAACAGCAAGGTTGTGGTCACATGGAACATCAAGGATTAACGTTATCTAGCATTAAAATGTCCGTCTGAACAAACAGGCGTTTGTGAATGCTAGATAATAAGCTCTGATTCTATCAAGGGTTATTTTGTCTGTGTGACAATGCCCTCAGGGGCACACCTGGGCAGGGCGTGGCCAAGCCAGCCCAGAAGTGAGAAGCCTCTGACTTGCTCAGTCGAGGGGTGTTGTTGTTGACTTAATTGCTTGCGAAAGCAGGAGTACTGGCTGGGCTCAGTGTGAAGGAGCCAGAAGCCCCGCAGGAAGGGGCTGCCGCAAGAGGGACTTGCTCTGCCCTCAGAGTGAGAGGCCAGCAGAGCTGGTATGAGCGGGAAGCTCAGTATGGACTGTAAGTCTGTATGTACACATGGTGGAGACTTAATGTGCTAGATAAAGACTAAATGGACATTTGTTTGAGCTAATTCTTCATGTGAGCCTGGTTGTTTTGAGGCTGATCCTGAGGGGAACTACCCAGGTCAGGGCCCACTTTGCCACAGATATCTGCAAAACTGAGAGAAGGTCAAAGGTGGTTGGGTCATAAATATATGACTGGAACGCAGTGCAGGTTCAAGACCTGAGCCCTGACACCACCACCCTTGCATGAAATGAAGTACGCCTACAAGCCCTATCAAGACGCCTACAAGTTGGTAATGTATGCAAATGAAGTTCTGGATTAATGGGCCTTGGTCTGAGTGCTTTGAGGATCCGACCTTAATTTGCAAGTGAGTGGATAGTTTATTGTCTCATTTACATCTTGAATTCCCCTGCCAGCAGATCTGCAGCTCCTTGCTTCTCCCTGTCACATCAACAATTCCTGCCTGTCATTTCCCACAGGCCTGCTCTCTTTCCCTCCTTCAGATTTGCCTCTGTGCCTCCTCTCTCTTTTCTCTTCTAGATGTATTTCAGCCTTCACCTTGGCTTTCTGTCTCTGACCGCTTTTTGACGTGTGCAGCGCACACGCTGTTTAAAATCACGCCACGTGTAAAAGTCCCATCATTGACATAGGAATATGTGTCAGAAATCCTAAGTGTGTGTGTGTGGGAGTACATTTATCTCATTACCACCCGAGGCTTTTCAAATACGGCTTCAAAGAGACCACACGAGCCGCGATTCATATGGGGGCCGGCAACTTCCGGTGTGTCTAAACGCATCCCACGCGGCTTTACAGGAAGCGCTTCCTTCAAGCCGGTAAGTACAGCCGCTCGTTTAAAAGTGGTCATAGTAATTTAGCAATCTACAATGAAGGCCTCTGATCTTGGTGGTCCCCCCTTCTATGCCTGCAGCTTTTCTAAGGCTAGAGACTGACCTAGATAATGTATTATCATTGGTATCACTACGCCTGATAGAATACTGGTTCATACATTTTTCTAACCTACCCTCCTTCCAGGTATCCTAAAATGTGTTACCTGGAAGATATTGACCTTCCCAGAGGAACCCAATCCCTGTGGTTAAAGTTTGTTATTTCCACCTTCAATCTCCTTGGGCTGGGCTACTATACTACAGATAACTGTAGATTTTTCTCTCTGGTTGAAAGGGAACTGGTCGGTAGGAGACTCCTTGATATCTCAAGGCAAAATAATTTTGCTGCCACTCGACTCAGTCCTGTGGCACCTCTTTACAGTTTGTGGAATATCTTTTATTATGGGTTTGAAAAATATCTTTCGATGGACCTCTCTCCCACTCTGGTCACTGCTTTTTGCAGACTTAGAACTGAGTATATGCCATCGACCATCCATTATGTCCTAGAATATTCCTGCTTTCATTCAATTAGAGAGATATTTCTTCCGCTTGACAAATTAAAACCTAAAAATTTTTCAAACCGTGAGAAACTGATTTGGTTATTTCTCCAAAAAGATGATGCTATTGTCAAAAATCTCACTTTTTTTCTTTAAAAGCGAAAATCATATGAAGAGGATTTAAAACACCTAATTTTCCCCCTTCCTGATAACTGGTTGTTTTTGGTTTTTATTCTTTTTTTAAATTGCCAAATTAATATTTATTTTATTTATTTGTTAGTTGTATTTCTAATCTTCTTCCTCTTGCACACAGGCAACTCAGAGCGGCTCACAACAATAAATGAAAACATATAAAACCTTATAAAAACCTTATAAAACAGTATAAACATAAAGGCGGAACCAAAAACACCCCCTCTCCCCCCAACCCTCACCTCCCTACCTGACTCCCTCACCAAAGACCTGGTGGAACAGCCAGGTCTTACACTGCCTTCGGAAAGAGGGGAGGTCAGGGGCTAGGCGGGTCTCTGTTGGGAGGGAATTCCACAGCCTAGGAGTCACCACTGAGAATGCCCTCCCCATCATTGCCACCTGGGAAACCCGGGGGACCTCGAGTCGGGCGTCCCCAGCCAACTACAAGGACTGCACCAGGGCCTGGGGTATGAGGTGGTCCCACAGGTAGGCAGGACTCAGGCCATTTAGGGCTTTGTAGGTCAATACCAACACCTTGAATCAGGCCCGGAAGACAATAGGCAGCCAGTGCAAATAGCAGAGCACTGGTGTAATGTGCTTGTGGCGACCCATCCCCATTAGGAGGCGGGCCGCCGCATTCTGCGCCAGCTGCAGCCTCCGGGCTGTCACCAAGGGTAGCCCCACGTAGAGTGTGTTGCAATAGTCCAGTCTAGAGGTGATAAAAGCATGGATGATGGTGGCCAGGTCAGAGTCCAAAACATATGGCTGCAGCCGTCGCACCAGATGTAACTGGCGAGAGGCACTCCTCCCCACAGCTGCCACCTGGGAATCCAGTGAATTGAGAAGCAACCCCAGACTATGGACCTGAGTAGCTAGAGAAGGGCAGACCCCGTCAACAACAGGAGTCACCACACCTCCTGCCCTGCCCACCAGCATCACCTCCGTCTTGTCGGGATTCAGCTTCAGACGGCTTGCCCTCATGCAGTCCCCCACAGCTACCAAACACCGGGTAAGCACCAAGACTTCCGGGTCTGGGTCTCCAGAAAAAGAGAGGTAGAGTTATATATCATCGGCGTACTGATGACAACATACGTCAAACCCCCTCACGACCTCACTGAAAGGCTGCATGTACACATTGAACAGGAGCGGGGATAGAATAGGACCCTGCGGGACTCCACATGCGATATTCTGGGGAGATGATTAACACTCCCCAAGAACCACCTGCTGAGTTCTCCCAGCCAGGAAAGAGCAGAACCATTCAAGAACAATTCCACCCACCCCAGCCTGGTCCTGCAGCTGAGCCACCAACATCTCATGGTCAACGGTATCGAATGCTGCAGACAAACCTAATAAAATTAACAGGCACAGGTTGTCGACCAAGGCCACAAGTGCAGTCTTGGTGCCAAACCCCGGACGAAAGCCGAACTGTGAAGGATCAAGAAAACTGACATGGTCCAGATGCCCCTGAAGTTGCTGAGCCACCACCCACTCACAATAACCTTCCTTAAAAAGGGAAGGTTAAAGACTGGCCGGTAGCTGACCAGGGAGTCAATGTCAAGCAATGGTTCTTTGAGTAGAGCCCTCACCACCGCCTCTTTCAGGCGGCCCAGCACTCTGCCCTCCCTAAGGGAGGCACTGACAACCCTGGCAAACAATAGTCCTAATGTCTCACGACAGGCCTTAACCATGGCTAAAATGGGATTTGAGATGGGAGAAGCAAAGCCAGCAATAAAATATCCTGGAGTAAAATGGCTGTCTGAGCTGAATGTTGCCTGGGTATTAAACAAAGGAACTGTTTTGTTGTTATGAATAGTACTACTTGTACGCACAGAGTGTGGGCTAAGCAAGCAGCTAGAGCAATAAAATAAATTTAACCCCCCCCCCCCCTTTAGGATTTCTGACACATATTCCTATGTCACTGATGGGCAGATATTTATTGGCAAATGAGCTGCATTGTTTAGTAAGGGGTGGGGAACCTTTTCCCCTTCTGAGGGCTAATTTGAAAATTGGCACAAGCGCCAAGGTGTCAGGTCCCGGAGAATAGGAAGGATAGGGGCTCGGGTGCACCGGCATCTCCGGGACTTCCGACCCCGGCGGCGCCTCGCATCAACACAGCAAGCCACTCCCCTGCCCCTGCTGACAGCGGGAGAGCGCAGGCGCACGCACAACAATGCAGCATCCCTGGGTAACCAGGCAACCCACGACTCACCGCGCACGCGTGGCCCAAACACAGAAGTGGAGCCTCGGCGCTCCACGCGCTTACCGGCAAGGTCGAGGGGCAGTGCTATTTAAACCCTGCAGAGGTAACGTCCTTTGCTGGTGATCGGACCTTGTGCCGCGAGACTGGCCCCCGAGTGCTGTTGTGAGCGAGTGTGGTGGAGCAAGAGACAGACGGTGTGCAAGGGAGTGAGAGTGTGATGTGCGGAAGGTGAGTGCGTGGGTGGGTGATTTGTCGTAGAGAGGGATTGGTGTGCACGTGTGAGTTTACCTAGCCCCTGTTTCCCCGAGCCCCTCCATCCTAGCGTGAGTGTCCTGTCCCCTCCTTGTGGTTGTGTCCCCTGGGTACTGGGTTCCCTGTTTCCCCCCTCTGAGCCACCACTGAGTTCTCACTCCCTTCCCTTCCCTGGTACATGTGGGTGGGTGGGAGACTTAGTGTGGGCACCGCGCCGTTCTCCAGTCCCTGTGATGATCTTCGGCTGGGGATTGCTCTCATAGCCTGTCCCTCCTGCCAATATAAGACCCTGAGGGACCCTTTCGACAGCGCATGCTGCCCTCGCGACTGGTGTAAGACTCTGGTCGCGCCCGTTGCAAGCCTCGTCCCCCTAACACAAGGGCCACATAGAAGTTGCAGGTTGAGATGCATAAGGGGTGCATCCAAGTAAAGGAGAGTCCAGATCACGTATCTGTGCCCTACAACTGTCTTTTGTCCTTGTGTGCAGGCCCTCATCTTTGTTCCCTTACTTCGATCTCAGTTTTCCAGTGCTTGGGGGTAGGAACTAGACCCAGGGGTCAGATCCAAGAACTGGATACGGGCAACGTAAATATTTGCCGTGGGTTGTATTTGGCCCTGCCTTGCCTGAGGTTCCCGACCCCTGGCATAGGACTTGGGGGGTGGGTGGGAGTACTTAAGGCGTGTGATCAAGGAAGGGGAAGGAAGACAAGGGTCCAGATTGTGGATCCTGTCTCTGAGTGCTTGCCCTCATATCCGGAGGCCAGATCCAAGAATTGGAAAGAAGCCAAATAAAAAACAGGCCAGAGGTTCCCCACTCCTGGTTTAGTTGATCAATCCCTGAACTGCCAATCAAGGAACCAAAACACCCATGAATAGGAATACCGAATGGGAAGCACTCCCCCGAGTGGCAACATGTATAAATGGTAAAAAAATAATCTCGCAGCGCAGCCCCTGGGACTTCAATTATTTTCACTCTTCTAATCCGATTCACTTCAAATCAAGATCCTTCGTATTGCTTTACAGCCGAACTTTCTGTTGTACTCTGTTCACAAATTATTTCCTTGTCAATCACTGCATTGAAGGAATTTGTAATCGGCTCATGTTTTTAACATGGAATCATTTGTCCGTGGAACCGACATTCTCATGCCTCTCATCTCTAGCCTTGCTTGTACGCTTATCAAAGTCGTGTTTTCAGCTTTGCTCAGAGTGAGGGGGGAGGGGGAAATATCGTGAATAAGACAGTCAACACAGTAAACAGGAAGCCGACTGCTTCTTTTCTTGACACTCCGGATGTGGAATGAGCTTTAAGGTTGCGACACAATCGACCATGCACCCAGGAATCCACAGTTAGGTTTAACAATCTACTAAGAGGGTTGGATGGTTATAAATATGTATTACATAGCCTGGTATAGCCCCAGATCTGTTCTTACATCTTGGCTAAATACATTTTGAGGGGTCTCTGTTCCTTGTGGCCTTTGGGAATTTGCATGAGTAATTCCTCAGACATCAAGATGAGACAGAGTATACCTTTGGGCAGTTTTTATTGTATTATTTACCAAAGAAACTAGAGCCTTTGATTAAAGATGCATTTAAGCATCTTTTTAACCACATTAACCTTTGAATCATTCTGGTGAGCTAAAAATGTGATATCACAAGTACATATGAAATGGTTGTTCAGTTATATAACAATCGTATGTTTAGACGACAGGAAGTATAAATTGGGATAGGACTTGGATGGAATTTGGGTTACTTTTTTTTTTTTGGGTTCGGTTCTTTTGAAAATCTGGATATTTTTATGGATTTGGATTTTGGTTTCA
>QEPC01008364.1:6929799-6940370 GCA_003113815.1 Sphenodon punctatus | reverse complement strand
CAGACATGACGCTAACCACCCTTTAACCATCCTTGGTGGTTATTTATGCATGTTGCAGGGCTGTATTGGTGCCCTATGCAGCCCTGAAACATGCATAAATAACCACCACGGGTGGTTAAAGGGTGGTTAGCGTCATGTCTGTTTTCACCCTTTGTCTCGCTCTTTCACACATTCACTGGCTGGGTCTCCGAGCCTGCCTGCCTGTGTGTGTGGTGTCCCAGGGCTTTCCTCTCTATCCCTCTTCTGCAGGTGCGTGCGCTCTTTCGTGGGTCCCAGAAGACAGCCTGTGTGTGTAACACACCTGCTATACCAACTCCCTCTCACACTTATTCTGCCTGGGTCCCAGACCCTGCCTTTCAGACCTATTATTATTATTATTTATTAAGCATTTATAAAGTGCCAGCAATGTACCAGGTGCTTTACAAAGTAATGGAATAGACACAGTTCGTGGACTTAGTCTTAGTACCTAGGTGTATTCAGATTGTGCTAGGGGTCCCAGAGTCCGCCTGGGTCTCTTTGTCTCACATAAGCGTACTGCCTGTGTATCACGTACTCTCTCTGCCTGGGCCCCAGAGCCTGCTTCTCTGACACATGTACAGATATTGTACTAGGGGGCCCAGTGCATACACATCCTGTGCCTTGGGTCCCAGAGCCTGCCACACAGGGTGCTTTCGGATGTTACAAAATGTGCATCATTTGGAAAAACTCTGGGAGGAAATGCTGTGCGGCTTTTGTCACATGGGAAAACAAAGCTGTGCAGCTTTGGCACCAATCATGCAGAGGATGCAGAGATGGAAAATGGAGCTCTGCATCCTCCGCATGATTGTCTTCAAAACGGTGCAGTTTTTTCCCCCCACGTGACAAGTTCCTTAGAAACTTAAAGGATAAATGTTATCTATTTTATCTTCCCACGTGACAAAAGCTGTGCAGCATTTGCTTCTCGGAGTTTCTCATGGAGGCAAACAGTGCACATTTTGTAATGTTGGAAAGTGCTCATAATCGCACATGCAGTTTGGGATCCCAAAACCTATTTGTGACACTCACGTTGTGCCATGGGATCTTGGAGTCAGCCTCTGTGTGTTTCTTTTTTGCACAATTACTTTCTTGTTTTGTGCAGTTACTTTCTGCCTTTGTGTCTCTAGCACATGCACACAAAAACACGCATGAACTCAGTAATTTGCTGAGGGAACAAGTGTGTGTATATAGCTCTTGCACTCGCACTGCATCACGGAGAGAAGCTCAGGGATCCCAGACACAATAATATGCACAAGTGTGGGGTTTCACTGCCTGCCTACGTGACACCACATACACACGCATACCAGGGGGCTCAGATCTGCCCTAAAACTTACTTTTTAGCCTCTTTGGTGAGGTTGGCTTGAAGATGTTACTGTTCACACATGATTCTTAGATTCTTTTCCATTTTTGTCAGTTTGGGCTGAAGCTTTGAGCTGACCCTACTCTGTGTTTGCAGCCAATTGCTGCATTTGAGCTGAACCCTGTTTTAAACCCTGTCGTCCCGCCCCCCCCCCCCCATGTATATGTGAAGACCCCAGTTCTGTCCTCAAACTAGTCCTTTTTGCTGACTGAGCCTTACCTCCTGAACTAAAAACAAAAGCGTTTCAGCTGTTTACATTGTTGAAAATAGCCTATCGCAGGGCGTGAAATTTGCAGGTGCCTGGGAGTCATTGGCGCACAGAAAACTGAGGCTGGCGACTGCTTCAGGGGTGTAGTGGGGCAAGGACAGCTTAATATCAGGATAAAGTCTGGTGACTGAAATTTCTTTTGACTCCCGGAGTTTGAGCTGAAATTTCATGCCCTGGCCTGTCTCCCTTTTGCAGCTTTCCCATCATAACTTTATCCTTTTCTTCTAAAGTCAGTTGTGACTTGCTTTGTATTGAAATTGGCGGACACTTACGTTTTGTTTGGTGACTTTTTAACACAAGCCATACTTTCTTCCCCCTTTCCTCCTCCAGTTTGGTCCTTAAAATTACATGATGTAGTCCTTTCAAAAATGGTGGTTAGACGTAATAATTGGCCCGCAACAACAATGGTGAAACGTGTTTCTAGGTATTGAAACAAATGTGGTAGTGTGAAGGACACACGTGACGGGTTGGTGAGAGAGAGAATGGGTTCTGAATGTCTCAGTGGAAGTGAAATCTTTAATTCACAGAAAGGTCAATGTAGAACTGGGGTGGCCAGACTTATGGAGCGTGTAATCCATTTGATCTGTTTGTCAACCTCGGGCGACCTGGCAGGATCCCTCCTTTTGACTCTGACACTCCAGGCCAGGACCCCTTCTGCTAGATCCCAGCTCTAGGGCACCTAAGCAAGTCTCCGGAGTGGCTAGAAGCACTCCCTTGGGAGAGTGCCTTTCTGACTGCACTGGAGGCACTTACCTAACCTGTCTCCTTCTCAGAGATGCTACCAGAGGTGCTTGTCCCTCTCTTCTCCCCAGAGGTGATCTCTTAGGGGCTGGTCCTCCCCACGCCGTGATCTGGAACCTACCTTGTGATCCAATTTACCTCTTGGCCACACCTGATGCAGAGAATGTCCTGGTCTTTTAAGGATCAAAGATACAAAATTTTCCTCATCCGTAGCTCAATAAAAAAAAAAAGTCACAACTTTTCTCCCAAATCCAAAGTAATGGTCTACATTAATTAATAGTGATACTGATCTACATTTCATTATGAAATTTATTTATTTATTAAAAACATTTATACCCCGCCCCTCCTGCCAGGCAGTCCGGGACGGCTAACAAAATAGATCAATAAAAATANCCCTTCTCCCTTGCCAAACGCCTGACGGAACAGCCAGGTCTTACAATTCCTGCAGAAACTCGGGAGGTCGGGGGCCAAACGGGCCCCCACCGGGAGGGAGTTCCAAAGGCGCAGTGTGGCCACCGAGAACGCCCTGTCCTGCGTGGACCCCTGGGAAACCCGGGGGACCTCTAACAGGGTGCCCCCCAGATGACTGCAGGGACCGGTCCAGAACCCAGGGAGTGAGGCGATCTCGCAAGTAGACAGGGCCCAGACTGCGTAAGGCTTTATAACACTTTGAATCTGGCCCGGAAGACTATTGGCAGCCAGTGCAGAGATCAGAGCACTGGTGTAACGTGCTCTCGGCGGCCCAGCCCCACCAGGAGCCGTGCCTCCGCATTCTGCACCAGCTGCAGCTTCCGAGCCGTCACCAGAGGTAGCCCCACGTGGAGTGCGTTACAGTAGTCTAACCGAGAGGTAATAAAAGCATGGATAATCATGGCCAGATCTGGAACTGAAACCAGCGGCTGAAGCCGCCGCACCGGATGTAGCTGGCGGAAGGCACAGCCTCCACCTGGAGAGTAATTAAATCAGAGCAGTGGAAATTAACCAGTGGGTCTGTGACCCTTTGCTTTGTGATCCTATTTTGAGAGTTAAATAAGTCCATGGTCCCGTATTCACTGTATTTTCCCTATTGCTCTCAGTGGGGAAAATGCAGTGAACATGGGTCCCTGAATATAACCCCCAGCAAAGAAATGCAGAGTTTATTAAATATCAGTTGGGATCACAACAGCATTTGCAGTTGGCATGATTCCATAGTCAGGAACATGTGCATTAGGGCTATACTGGTTTCACTACCTTTCTCGTGTTCTAAGTACAAGGTTTAGTGGTCTATTGTAGGATTCTTCTATATGTCACACTTATAAGGTGCAAAGATTTTTTGTTGTTGCAAACTAGTGAGGTGTGAAAGAGATTGTACTTATTGCCTGACTTGTCCTTCAGGCTGATAGCAGAGGAGGTCAAGGGTAACCCACTTGCATATTTCTAGATGTCAGGTCTAGTTGAACATGTACCTGAAATTCTGGTATGGTCAGTAGATCTCAGACAAGATTTGCCACTGTATAATTCTTTGCATGCCATCCTTCCCTTGTTCCTGGAACAGTTTTAAAGGAAATTTCTTCCATTGCATATATTTGGCTATTACCTTCTCAAAAGAGAGCTATAATTCTAATAATTCTAATAATCTTTTTTAAAGTCACCATTCATTTTTAGAAAATAATGAAATTGTGCATGCAATAACCTGCTGTATGTTTTATTTTAAAAGTTAACTGCTTTGATTTAATTAAATCGAAGTGCATATTCCACTTCGATCGTGTTCAAATGAACAGCGTAAACTGAGGTAACTAATTTGATTTAATTAAATCAAAGTAAATACTTCCCTTGAGTAGCGTTCAGATTGAATAGTGTAAACCAAAGTAGTGCGGCATCAATTCTCTCATCAGCTGAGTTGTTGTGATCAATGAACTGAGATTGCTGCTCTCAAACTGACAAGGGTTTGCCCGGTTACTTTGAAATACAAACTGGCAAGGAGCACGCACTCCTGATTTTTCTCTCATTATTTCTGAATAACGTTAGTTTAACGTTCCTTCCGTGTAACAGTTTCAGGAGTAAAACTGAAGAAAGGCCCATCAAGTTAACTGTTCATTAAACATGGCTATAGTGACCTGGTCAAGGCAACATAGTCAATTGATGACAAAGATGGGATTTGAACCCTGGTCTTCCAGTTCTAAGTCCAATACCTTATCTACATTGGGTCTTACGGAAGTTCCCATTGTGTTCATTAATAATGCACATTCAGGGTCTGTGCTTATCACTGGCTCAAAACACAAGTGTAAAGTAGGTGGCATCTACATACAATATAGCTGTAAACTGTTATTAATCAGACTTCCAACCAAGTCTAATATGGGGGTGTTAGCAACTTCCCAAGTCATTTTTTGACAGTGCAGACAAGAACATGGAGTTGGTGGACTTATTTGTATGAACAATGCTACTTAAAGCATTGCTGAGTAGGTTGTAGGTTATTGGGCAGAGAAGTCTACTCGGGTAGTAAAAAGGATTTGAGATTTATTAACGATTTCACTTCTTTCCCGTGTCAGAACCAGAGTATGACTCAACTGCAGAAAATGTTGATAAACCTGCTGCATAGTTAGGCCTTAAGTGAAACGAGGGAACTGTTAGCCGTTCTCTTTAGCTGCTTGTACAGTGGTTTTAAACCAGACATACTAGGTGGTTATCACATGAAAACCTGCAGCTCCTGTCACTTGATGTTTTGCTTTATGTTGGGTATGAAATATTGAAGTATTAATTTGGATAGCTAATTTCAGTGTAGTCCCAGGAAGCTGTTACATCTGGGTATGTCAACTGAGGTTTGGGTGGGGAGGGGGGAATGAATACAATATTTCTTCTTTATATTTTGCAGTCTGTCAAATGCTGCCAGAGGGCAGGCCCAAAATCCGACAAGAAGTCGTGGTTGGCTCTTGTATTCTTAAGTATGTGAAACTTCCTGGGTTTTGTTTGGCTGGAGGTCTGTTAAGCAAGCATCACTGTTACCGTCATTGCATTCTTTTGCTTAGCTTAGTTTCAGGAGGGGAATCCTGGAGGATAAGACAGTACAAGGAGAAGCATACGTTTTTATTTATGCCAACATTTTTATACAGCCCCCTCCTGCCTACAGGCAGCTTGGGGTGGTGGACAGTAGAATTATATAAAATAGAAAACAACATACACATAAAATATTAATAAGAACTCCATCATGGACCCGCTAAAAAAACCCCATACATACAGCTAAAACCCTACCCATTACCCACACCCCTCACCAAAAAGCCTGGCAAAATAATCAGGTTTTACACTGTCGACGGAAGGAGGGAAGATCCGAAGAGCAACGAACCTCTACCGGGAGTTCCATAACCGTGGCATGGCCACTGAGAACGCCCTTTCAAACGTGCCCCCCCCCCCGGAAAACCTGGGGAACTTCCAAGCGGGTGCCCCCGGCCGACCGCAAGGGCCAATCCAGGACACGAGGGGCAAGGCGGTCCCGCAGGTAAGCGGGGCCCAAGCCTTGTAGGGCTTTAAAGGTAATAACCAACAGCTTGAATCTGACCCAGAGGACTATAGGGACCACAGAGAACGGAGCACTGGTGTTATATGCTCCCAGTGCCGCCCCCACCAGAAGATGCGCTGCTGCATTCTGCACCAGCTGCAGTCTTCGGGTCATTACCAAGGATAGCCCCACATAGAGTGCGTTGCAGTAGTCCAGTTGTGAGGTGATGAACACATGGATGATAGTGGCAAGATCAGAGTCTGAGACATACGGCCAAAGACGTCCGACCAGATGTAATTTACTGAACGCACTTCTCGCCACAGTTGCCACCTGGGCATCCAGGTGGAGCTGTGAATCAAGGAGGACTCCCAGGCTTCAAACCTGAGGGACAAGGGAGGGATGCATCCCATCAGTGGTGGGGGCTACCACTCCCTCACCCTTACCTACTAACATCACCTCCATCTTGTTGGAATTCAGCTTCAGATGGCTTGCCCTCATCCAATCCCCTACCACAGCCAGACACTGGGCAAACACCGAGACTGCCGGGCCTGGGTCAGATGAAAATGAGAGGTATAGTTGAATGTCACCAGCATATTGATGACACTGAACTTCAGACCCTCTCACAATCTCTCCCAAAGGCTGCATGTACACATTGAACAAGAGAGGGGACAGAATGGATCCCTGTGGGACTCCACATATGAGGTTCCCCCCCCCCCAGCACCACATGCTGAGTTCTCCCGGCCAAGTATCAGTGGAACCATTTGAGAACAGTCCCGCCCACCCCAGCACGGTCCCGCAAGCGAGTCACCAACACCTCGTGATCAACCGTGTCAAAAGCCACTGAGGGATCTAACAAAATCAAAACAACATACACATAAAATATCAATAAGAACTCCATCATGGACCCGCTGCTTGTACGGACCAAGTGCAACCTCGGTGCCATAACCCGGGTGAAAGCCAGACTGCAAGGGGTCAAGGAAACTGATGCGATTCAGATGCCCCTGGAGCTGCTGGGCCACCGCCCGTTCAATAAGGGAAGGTTAGAGAGAGGCTGATTAGCTGACAAGGCCGTCAGTGTCAAGAGGTAATTTCTTGAGCAAAGGTCGCACCACAGCTTCCTTCACACACCCCGTGACTCTGCCTTCCATAAAGGAGGCATTGACAACCCCCGCCAGAAATGGCTAAGTGTCCCCTGGCTGGTTTTCACCGACCAGGATGGGTAAAGATCTAATTCACAAGTTGTGGCCCTCACCACTCCCAGCAACTTCACTGCATCAGTGGACAACACCTGCTGAAACGTATCCCATCAAACGGAACCAGATGGGGCAATCATAGCCTCAGTCATATTCACTGCGTTAAATGCGACATCGAAGTAATGGTGGACATGAGCGATTTTTATCCACACAATAGTTGATAAATCTGTCAGCGAGCGCTGGAAGAATCCAGTTCCAGGTGCAGGGAGGCTGGAATGACCAGCCCCTTCACCATCCGGAAAAGCTCAGCTGGATGCGACTTTGCAGATGATTTGAGGGCAGCAAAAAAACTCCGCTTTGCTGCCCACATAGACACAGCATAGGCTTTTATTACAGCTCTATATTGTGATCAGTTGCCTTCAGCACTAGTACGGCGCCACCGTCGCTCTAACCGCCTCCCGTCGTGCTTCAGCTGATGCAGGTGCTCCGTGAACCACGGGGCCCTTTGTCGCCTATGCACGGGGAACGGACGCTTGGGAGCTGTTTGGTCGATGGCCTCTGTCAGGAAGATGTTCCAAAAGGCTATGAGGTCATCGAGTGATCGGCCATTGGGATTGGAAGGTACATCCCCCAGAGCATTCTGGAACCGCTTTGGTTCCGTAAGTCTTCAGGAGCAAACCATACAAACCAGTTCCACATCTTGCTCGGGGCGGACATGTGCCGGGAGACTGGCCCGAAGGAGATAATGGTCTGTTCAGGACAAGGGCACAGATGGCACCTCCCCCACTAACAGACCGCCCCCCCTCCTCAAAGCCAGTGCAAAGTACCACATCCAGAGTATTCTCCCCCCCCCCCCTCGTGAATCGGGCCAGATACCACCTGGGGCGGGACCATGGTTGTCATGGCGGCCATGAACTCTTGCTCTGCCCCCTGAACACTGGAGTCAGCGTGTATATTGAAATCCCCCAGGACTATTGGCCTCGGGGATCGCAATACCACCTCCAGCACCAGATCGGCTAGAACAAGTAGGGATGCTGCCGTACAGGAAGGTGCACGGTATACAAGCAGCACCCCTAATCTAACTCCATAAGCCAAATCAACCACAAGGTAAAGGCCCTTTATTCTGGACAGAGTTTGCCCTAGAAATCTCCGCACGGACCAAGTATCCCTAAAAATAATGGCTCCACTGCCTCCCTCCCCCCTTCTTCCCCCCCCGCCCCGGTCCCTCTGTCCGTGGCTGGTGCTGCATGGAGTACCCAGCTGGAACAAGGTCAGCCAGAAAAGGCCCAGACTCAGTGTCCAGCCAGGTCACCGTGATACATACCAGATTGACTGCCAGGTCCAGGATTGAGTCCTGGACTGTAAATGTTTTATTTACAACTGATCTGGCATTTAACAGCAGCAACAGACAGCCAGGGGCCCTTCATTCGCAACCACCTCGCTACCTGACCTGGGGGCAACGAGGGGGAAGGGCACCAAGCACCTTGGCCCCCTCCGTGATTGTACATACCCCTCAGAGGGGCCCATCTTCCTTGGCCCATCACGACCCCAATAGCTGCGGACCCCTCCCTCCCCTCCCCTGTGACTGGGTCACCAGGCAGGTGAGGAGGGTTCCCCCAACCCCCTCCACACCCCTCTCCTAGGGAGGTGTAATCCTCCCCCCCTATACCAGGGTAGCCCCCCCTCACAAAGAGGCACAAGCCCTTCATCCCATTCCCCATCCCCTGCTCTCATCAGGGGTCGGGGCGTCCCAGACGATAACACCCACCACCTACCTAATAACCTCCCAATACCTTAACAGGACCTACCAAAAATCCACAGCAATTGCTGTCCTGCCCATGCCCAACCACCATAAAACGAACCAACAGGGCCGCCTGGTCCCGCTAAGGTCCACGCCTAAGGGCCCTTTGCAGTGGTTCTTAGGTGTGTGGACTGTGGTTTTGCCGGATGGCAGGCCGCTTTTCAAGCCCCCGCCCCAGTCCCAACGTCCTTCCAGGAGCCCTGCCTCTTCTCCTCCCCCCACAAGGGAGTAGGTTATTCACCCAAATGTGGGTTACTTTTCATGTTTTATTATTTTTCAATTAATGTTACATTAGTATTTTAAAACACTTTCCCATTATGTACAGAGTTTAGTGGCCTCCCAGTGTGTGTTCAGAATTTATCTAGGGAAAAGTGCTTCAATTTTTAAAAATAATAATAATAATTGGATTTTTTGTGCTACACAAGAGGATGAAGGCACCAAAGTATCAATTAGAAGTGGATTTTATGAGATCCATTCTGTCTCTCCGTCTCCCCCCCCCTCCCCCAAGACTTTCCCCAAACTAACCATTTAAGGTTTTATCGGAAGGGGCTGGGGAATCCTTTCCCCCAACCTTGCTCTTGGTCAGCAGACTTTACATGTGAGAGTCTATATTATTGCAAAAGAGAGAGGTATTACTTTAGAGGGAGAATATAGCGTTAAACCCTGAGGTACTGGTTTTTGTATTTTAAAAATGATGATGAGAGCTGAAACAGGTAGTGCGTTTGCTACCTGCAGGTAATAGCAACAGTTTAGAGTAGTCTGTTAGATACCCAATTGGTACCCGAGTACTGAATCAGACACCCGATTACACAAAATCGTTAAAGTTATCGATTTACTGTTTTACTTGACTCTAGACTACTTGACTCTAGAGTGACATCTAAGAAAGTAGATTTGTTAATATATTCTTGTCTCTGCATTGGAGCAACACAGATTCAAATCTTACACCAAGGTCTGGCACTCCTCAATAGCGAATGCACTTATAGATACTATCCTTGTTTTATTGAAGCACATGCATCCTCGCACTCCCTTTCATTGATGACTAAACGGAATTTGAATATGCAAGCATTTTTGTTCTTAAACGTAAATGAAGAAGTTTCTAGCTTTGCAAAGCTGGGCTGGGGGTGTTGCCAGTAACATTAGTGTGTCAGCAAAACAGAACTAAATGCTGTGGAAAGATTGTGTAATACTACCATTCTACAGAGGAACCGATTTCCAACGCATCTCTGTAAAGCTGTTATTTGAAATCTCCATTGATGCTGCTAATTCACACCCAGTTGTACCCTTTTATTCTTGTCATCCATCCTCTTTGTGCTCCTTTTGCTTGAAATTTGTCTCCTTTGATAAGTAAATACCACCTTTTCTTTCATTCAAATACCTAAATAAATCAAGCTTATTTTTCACAAATCCTATTGGTGTTAATCCACCAAAGAGTAGAGTTGCTTCATTTGGAAATATACATCCACAGTTTCTGACTGTATTCCTTTCCAGATGTACTGTATCTGAATTATAGTGTATACTCAGAATGCTAGTTCCTTCACAGTCTCTTCCTCTGACCAGTAGAGTACTGAACTCCCTGTGGTACTTGTATGGTAAAGATAATTATAAATTGATCTGTTTGGCCATAGTAAGGAAGATGTTGTATGTTGGCAAGATTATCCAGGAGTTAGGCTTACTAGTATTCAAGGTTCAGGGAAGTCTGTGGCAGCTGTTTTAATAAAGTA
>QEPC01008364.1:6913879-6928466 GCA_003113815.1 Sphenodon punctatus | reverse complement strand
TCAGTAAGGGATATTGGCATTGACAGATTACCATAATTTCAGTTGGTATTCATGTTGCCTTCATTGTTTCCAGCAGGCATTCCTTGTCATTCATTTTAGCATGTCCCCACACAGGGTGCTTTCTGGGTCTGGCCTACCAGAGCATGGGGCACTTGTATCCAACCTGACGGCACTTCCTTGGGGCCCCATTCAGTGCAGCCTACTTGAAAGGAGAGGGGTTATATGCTGAATGGGTCTTCAGAGGAAGTACAGTGGGCCAGAGAGAAGTGACCCTTGTTCCCTATCCCTGCCTTAACCTGTTACAAAGTGTCTTCTCTTTCCCCCCCTAGTAGTTGGGCTTCATCTTTAGAGCTTGGTGTCTTCTCAAGCTATATTGAGTGTCAAACCTACAGAGGTGGGGAACCTCAAGCATGGGGGACAGATGCAGCCTGTGGCTAGTTCTTATTGGTCCCTGGATCCAGTTCCTTCCCCCGAGCACTGACATTGAGCTCCGTCCGGGTAAGACAGGAGAGATGAGGGCATGTGTCCAACGGATCCAGATCGTGGATCTGTCCCCTTCCCTTCCTGAGATTGCCCCCTGAGAAACACCCCCACCCCAACTTCCTTGTGGCCCTTGGAGCTTGTGCTAATTTTCAGAGTGGCCCCTGGGAGGGAAAAGGGTTCCGCACCCCTGTTCTAAATAGAATGCCACCTCTGGGTTGTGTGTTGCATATCTGAGACACATCTGGGAAATGAAGAGTTTATCCTGTGTTGTCATATTCTGGAATTTATTGTGATTTTTTCCATCTTATGCTTTGGTTTGTCGCCGCATTGCCCTGTGAATAGCATGTGCACCTGTGATTTCTCAGCTTGATGAATGTACCCATATCTCTCCCTATGTTCCCCTCTCCCTTGTCTTTCCTAGATTGTAAGCACCGGGTAGGGACTTGTCTCTAATTACTGATGGTACAGTGCCAGGTACATTGCTGGCGCTATATAAATAATAATTTGTGATCCAAAAGCCCTCCTCCGAGAACTTTGTTCATATCCAAAGCTTGCATGCAGTCACCAACACAAGTTGGCCCAGTGGAAAATATTTTCTACCTCCTACTGGAGACTGAGAATGAAACCTCTCTCAGCTACTACTTTGCTACTACTAGGGAGTGTTTGAGGAAACTGCCGTTCCCAACCTACCCTTGCTCATTTGTGTGAGAGCCTATTGTTAATTTTTAATTCTGGTCTCCCACACAGTTGTGTTGTATGTGGTTTGCCAAGTCACTGAGCTGGCTGCTATTCATTCATCTGGTTATTATTGGTGCTTGCAAGATGCTATTTCCCCCCCCTCTCTCAGAGAAGAATCAATAAATATTTCTTGGGACCTCAAGCCAACTTGGCAACTCCTTACCATGTCCGCAAACAGAGAACAAAAACTCCCATTAGAGCCATACTCCAGAAATGGGTGTATTCGAATCAGCAGGCCACCTTATTCATCATTGCCATCCTCATTTTTGCTGCAAATTCATCATCTCCTCTTTGGTGCAAAGTTCAATGGACAGTATTTTCCTCTCTTTTCTTTTATAGTAATGAATGTGATAACAATTGAAGACTATAAGAGCACATATTGGCCAAAGTTGGATAGTGCCATAGATCAGCTTTTAACACAGAGTCCTGGTGACTACATCCCCATCTCCTATGAGCAAATATACAGGTAAGGCAATGTTTTAAGCACTTCATGACAGTTTTTCAAATTAGGGTATGCTTAAAGTTCCCCTTACCAAAATATTTGATTTTTGTTTATTTTACAGTGTGCAAGCCATTCACCACTTACATGGTTAAATGAGGTAAAAATCAAAACAACCTTGTGTTCCCAGCAATCGGACATAGATGTTAGAGAAAAAGGATGACACATATGTTCAGTTATTTAGATCGAAGTTACAACTATCTTTAACATGCTTAAGTACATACTTCGGTTGAAAATGGTGTTCATGTTGGGTAGGGTAGGGAAACTCTTGGCCTCAAGGCCAAGTAGGGCCCAGGACGGGCCATAAAAAAGTGTTTTTATTTGGCCCTTTCCAATTCCTGGATCATGCCCAGGGTTCCATGTTTGCATGTGTTAAGGTACAACTTCTCATGACCAGAGGCCAAAGGGAACAACCTATTTGTATGGATATGGGGTAAGATTAGAGGTTTACTACTTATCAGTGATTAATCGCTTTATTCTGATCATGCTTTATGTCCTGCTATTTTGGGGCTTAGAGAAACCATGTCCAGAGGAGAGAAAAAAGAGAAGTTATACTGCATTTAAATCAGTTAGAACTAAAAAAAAGTCCCCTTAGTTTTGTTGTAACACAGCAAGGGATTTCTCTCCTCTGGATAACATTAATTTTATTTTATTTAAAATTGTTATCCCACCCTTTCCTAAAAAAAGGCTTAGGGCAGTTTACAAATAAAATAAAATATAAAGATAATAAAAACATATTAAAAGGTCCATAAAAACAGCAAAAGACATAACCCCCCACAAAACCCACCCAATATCCATGTCCCACATCCAGCCTCCCCTCACAACCCTACCTAAAACCCCCATCTCCTATCCCTGCCCGCCAAATGCCTTTACAAACAAAAAGGTCTTGCGCACAGCCTTTGGAAAACGCTCAAACCAACCTCTGGGGGAAGGGAGTTCCATAATATCGAGGCAGCAACAAGAACACCCTCCTGTGAGCCTTCGTTGTATGAACAAGGCTAACAGACGGTACCCACAGGGAGGAAGAGGTGCTCCTGGCCAATAGCAGAGGCTGCAATGGGCAATAGAAGGACAGGCGGTGTCTCAAATATGTGGGGCCCAGACCGTTTAAGGTTTTAAAGGTCAAAATCAATCCCTAGAATTAGTCATGAGAGCTAAGGGTGGTTTGGTAAGAAACTGAATATGAAGTGATGAGAGTCTCATCCTGTAAGGAGCAGGGGCGGCTGGTGGCTTTTTAGTTTGGAGGGGCAGTAAGGCTGTCTGGCCTGCCGGCGGCAGGCGGGGCGCGTGGGGGGGTCAGCGCCCCGAACGCCCTGGAAGGCGAGCCGCGCCTGGTAAGGAGCGGAGTCCTCTATTAAAAGCAGATTATTGATTTATATTTTTGTAAACCTGGGATGAAAGGGACTTTTTGTCCTGCATGTGGCAGTTTGTGAGGGAAGATGCTTCTCTTACTGGGTAGGATGGACTGACTTTTTCTAGTGCTACCAGCAGATGAAATGCACCATCAGTGACTCTTCACAGAGGCCTCGGCTCAAATATTAAGGCAAGGAACTGAATCCTCCAAAGCCTTTCCTGTAGCATGGATTTCTTAGGGTGCTTTTAGACAAGCCCCACCCACTACCCACCAACCTCCCACCTATTATACATATTTCAGGGCACCCATAGGGCTCCAGTGCAGCCCTGCCACATGTATAGTGCGTGGGGAGGTGCTTGTCTAAAAAGTCTCTCTGCTCTGGTATCTGTTGTCTCCACTGGGATTTAGTCTCCACTTCTCATTTTGAATTCTCACTCTTCAGTATAAATCAAAGAATAAAGTTTCTCTCTGCTTTGGCAAAAAACCAATTTTTGTTCTTTCTGGTTTAAACTGGTGGAAACCAATTTAACTCTGCTCCATTTTCTGGGGGTATTTTCCTACCCCGGGTGCACATGTCTCGCAAAAACTTGCAAGTTAGTGGCTCTCCAGCTTTGCCCTTTTAGGATATTGTTACCTGGACCCAGGTATGCAACAGAGCATGAAATTAGCAGGCACTTGGGACCCACTGGTGCCCAGAAAACAGGCTGGTGACTGGTGTAGTGGGGCAAGAACGGTTTAATATCAGGATAAAGTCTAGTGACTGAATTTTATTTTATTTTATTTTTGGTTCCTGGAGTTTGATCTGAAATTTCATGCCTTGTCTCAATATACTCCAAGAAAATTTGGTTACCATTTAATTAAAAAAAAAACTGCAGCAAAAAAATTACTCCAATAACATTTTGCCATGGGTGTATTTTTTTTAACCCCGGGGTATTTTTTTAACCCCAGGTTTTTTCACCTGGGGTAGTTTTTTTTAACTCTGCCATCTTTCATGTTAATTTAGTTACACATTCCACCAGAAATCCCAGTGCTGAGGACAGGGGTAGAAAAAACACCCCAGACACAATTAAAGTCAGTTTTGTCAAGACACTGGAGCAGGGTTAAACCAGCAGGTTTTGGGTTTTTTTTAGTTTGTTTAAATTTAAAACCCTGCCTTTCCTCTAAGGTTCAGGGTAGTTTACAATGTTAAAAGCACATCAAAATCCCTTTTAAAATACAACCTCTAACCCTTTCTGCCAAATGCTTTGCCAAAAAGAAAAGTCTTACGGGACTTCCAGAGAAAGAGGGAGTCCACAACTGAGGCAGCATCCAAGAACACCCCTCGGCGTTCCCTTGTATGAACACAATTGGCAGGAGTTGAGGATAGTTTAAACTGGTAAAAAAAACAACCCACAATGGTTGAAACTGTGCAGCCCTGCTCTTTCCCCATCTGGAAATCCCAAATAAACACACACAGTTAAAAGCTACTAATAGCTGAATATCTTAATATCTAGAATTGATCTGTGCAATACAATAGAAAAATGCTATTCGTAGCAAATCCATTCTCACCTAAATGACTCTCATCTCTTTTACTTCTTGGAAATTAAAGTTGTTCAGTCCTAAAAATGTATATTTTCCACAAGAAACTGCACAAAGATAAAGGATTTAAAACTTTTCACTAGTGATTTTAATCTCGGGAGCAGGAAACTTCCAGCCCACGGGCCAAATCTATTTCTCAGCTGTCTTATTTGGCTCCTTTCCAATTCTGGATCTGGCCTGGCAGGGCGGTCCCTATTCTAAAGCACTGAAAGAAAGAGTGAACTTTGGGGGTGGGAGCAAAGATGAAAGAATGCACCCCGGGATACAGGATGGATCCATGGTATCTATAATCTGGACATTTTGCTTCCTTAGGGTCTTTTTGCAGAGGTTCCCCACAAGAGGTTAAAGGGGGAAAAAAGTCGTAGGGTGTGTCTTATCTTTATGGGTTAAAAACTGACTGAGAATAAATGAAAAAGTTTCATGCTGGTGAGAGGCAGATAGTGATGTGCTTCAAAGCCTGGTACTAGACCTAATGTTTAATAGAAGGACATGATAGGCAGTGAGCAAGTGAGCTTTTGAGAGCGTGAATTTAAGAGAAAAATAAGGAGCTTTGGAGGTCCCTGCTGAAGCTCAATGGGCCACTCAGTAATGCATACCATATTCAAGATGGCATCTGAAATGTGGTAAATATCAATGTAAATTCCTGTGCAGAAACTGAATTACTCCTACATCTTAGAGGGTCTAGGCTAACATAGCATTTCTGGAAGGGTCTTGAATAGCCTTGTGAATGTTTCTGCATGGCTGTGGTCAAAAAAGTAAGCAGGGTTTGGGGATGCATACATTATGGGGTGGGAAATCATATCAAAATGTTTATAATTTTGTACAATGGGGGCTCACCCTCATTTTGCATATGGTATCCATCACTGATCCCTTATCTCAACAAATGATATTGCAGAGTTGTAGGGGTTCTTGTGAAAGGCACAAAAAATTAAGGAATAGAAAAGCTTTCAAATGAAGAGATGGAAAAGATTGGGGTGGCTTACTTTAA
Organism: Sphenodon punctatus; assembly: GCA_003113815.1. Lineage (NCBI taxonomy): Eukaryota > Metazoa > Chordata > Lepidosauria > Sphenodontia > Sphenodontidae > Sphenodon > Sphenodon punctatus. Next base: position 6,922,826 of record QEPC01008364.1, on the reverse strand, counting down.
AAAGGAGATAAATCAGAGGGTCATGATAAAGATGTTGAAAAGGCAGATAGGGGATTGCTCTTTTTCTCTTTGCCTCGGCACAGAAACTAGAGGGAATAAATAATCAAAAGGTTACAACCTTGAAACTGATGAAAGGAAGTCCTTTTTTTTTTTTTTTTTGCATATTGTATAATTGGACGGTGGAAGTTGCTGCCCCATGATGTGGTAGTCTGAGTTTAGGGTCAACTAGGGTTAGTTGCTAATGTGTGCTAGAACTGTAATACTGAATTCCTAGAAGTCTCCTGCCACTTTTCACTTGGGTTGTGCACATCACGCACGTGCTGTAATGGAGTCTTTGCTCAGAAGCAGGAATAGTGGAATGGGAGAGCTGCAGAAAAGATGTAGGTGTATTAGTAAAAGTGGGGAGCCTTTCTCCTCTTTTGGACCACTTTGAAAACTAGTAAAAAGCCTTGTGGACTGGCCAGGAGTTTGGGGACATAGGTGCTTAGAGGTGTGCTCGTTAATCCAGGTCATGGATCTTTGTCCCCTGTTCTTGAGTATATGCCCTCAACTCTGTTCCCTTCCCCCCCGAGTTCAGTCTTTTAGTGCTCAATGGTTGGGATATTGGGTACATGGGTTAGATCCAGGAACTGGTAAGGGGCCAGATACAAAAAGCCATGGGCCGGTTTGACCCACATGCTGGAGGTTGCGCACCTCCTAAGGGAAGGTTGGTTACACCTTGGTTTTAAACCGCTTTAAATTTGTAATACCATAGTGTTTGTCTGCGCAGATCAGGGTTGAGTTTTTATTGCTGTTATGGGTTTTTATACATATATTTGCATTTTTATATTTTATAATGTATTGTTTTGTAGTGCTTATATGTTTGGCCGCCCCGAGTCGCCTATGAGCGAAAGGGGTGTGGTAAAGAATTTAAGAAGATAAATAAAAATAAATAAATAAATAGTACCTGGAGTCTCACTGTGCTCAGACTCACATTGTGCTGAGCATTTTAGAAATATAAACATTTTGCGTCCTGAAAACAATTCAGCCTAAATGGGCAACGCTGACAAAAGAAGGGAAACCGAAATTCACGGAGTTGAAGCAACATGTCCGTTACCTTGCTAATACCTCCTCTAGAGTTCATGTGTCTCTGTTACCTACCCGGATGTGGTGTCGTCTTATTTATAATACTTCCCAGAGTATCACATTCACACAATTACAGGTTTACACGCGGTCTTAAAATAACAGCCGGTCACGCACAGAATTTGCAGGTGCCTGGGAACCGTTGGTGCCCAGAAAACTGAGACTGGCAACTGGTTCAGGGGTGTAGTGGGATAAGAACAGGTTTAATATCAGGATAAAGTCTGGCGACTGAATTTATTTATTTTTTGGCTCCTGGATTTCAGTCTGAAATTTCATACCCTGATAACAGCAAAGGTCGTTTGACCAAGGTGAATTTTCCCTAATTCTTAGTGTTATGATTAACTGTAAGCATTGGGTGCAATCCATTGAGGTCAGTGGCTAAACGCCCATTGATTTGTATGGAGGTGGATTACACCCATTGCGTGCATTTTTTTATTTTTTTTTAAACTACCTTTTGAATGAGCTTCTCATGTAGAGTTGTAGCTCAGATCTGCTGTGATGCGCTATTACTTGGTGGGGAAAAGTTTAAAATTTTTAGAAGCAAAAATAGCAATCTGATTTTGTTGTTTTTTAAGAATCCTGAATTTTGTGCTTTAGAAGTTACATCCTTTCCATTTCATACTGCTGAATGAAAGGATGTACACAAAACGAACTCGGTTAACTTGAAATTTTAAGTTGAACTGTTCTCCTCCCCAGCTACAGGTCATTTAAATGTGTTACATTTTGCAAGAGAGAATTTGATTTCTCACTCCCCCCCCCTCGTCCCCCTCTTAAGACTTAAGGCCTGGATTTGAACCATTAATATGTTGTATGCAGGATAAAAAGCAAATGTTTAACTAACTGATCTTGCAGAAAGATGGAAATCTTGCTTTGAAGAATTCAGCTATTCACCTTGCAAGCTCTCTGCAAGATCACAATACCTCATTTATTTACACTCCCCCCTCCCCCCCCATACCAAAAGTCAGTCTCAGGGTGGGTTACAATCAAATCAAACGTTTGTTAAAAAGAATTAAATAAAACCAATTCATATTTACCCCCAGCCCTTAACCCATCCCTAGCCACCAAAGGTTCACCTGAATGAAAATGTTTTATGCTATTTCTGGAATATGCACAGGGTCAGGTGAACCCCTAGGGAAGTGAGTTCTAAAGATAAGGAGCAATCACCGAGAATGCCTCTGCACGGGCTCTCACTGTCTTTATTTGACTGTCAGATTTTGGTCTCTTATATTTGAATGCTAAGAATGAACATCACACTAATTCCTATTGGACTCAGTGTTTCTAGCTATAATAAAGATTCTTAGAAGCACTTTTAGTATTTACTATTACCATATTATAGAAATATTGGTAGCCCCTAATACCAAAGACAAGTCCGTTTCTAGATGTTCTGCATAATATAAACTAAAGTTCTTACAAGCCCTCACCTAACCAGATTCTACTGTATACCAAGAGTCTTTGAACAACTGGGTGTGTGTGTAAGTTAAGGCATAATTAGCCTGTTTTATGATTCTCTCAACATTTTGTGACTTTTGAAGGCTTTAAACTGATATTAATGCTGTTACGGTACTACTTTTATGACCATTTGACAGTCCTTTAGAGACTGTCATGAAGTTTTGGGATTATCCATTTTATTTATACTTTTAGTGGCGATCTTGTTTATAAATGTAACTTGAGAAGAATTAATTGAGTACTTAATATAGCATTCTCGCCTTTTATTCCTTCCTGAGGGTGCTATCTTATGTTGATTTGCATTTAAATTAAGATGGTAAGCTGTTTGGGGTCAGGATCCTGTTTGTCTACTGGACAGTGTATTTTAAGACCACCACTTACACCACTACACTGTGATGCTGGGAGCATTAGCAGCATGGCGGGGGCGGGGGGGGAGATGCCATCACATCCCAGATAGCGTTAAGTCCCAATACTGCAGTGTCGGGGTTTCACAGTGGTGCCTGGCTCTGCTGGTGTAGAACTCCTTGCATGATGAGATCTTGGCCCATTTGTACAGTATTTGGACTGTTAGAGCTCCATCTTTCACTAGACTTCAGTAGATTTAAAACTGCTTTTTTGTTCCCGTGCATTGCAAACTGTTGTAAGTTCATCCTTGTTCCTGTATTTATTTCTGCAGTTGTGTGTATAAGTGTGTGTGCCAGCAGCATTCGGAACAGATGTATAGTGACCTAATAAAAAAGATAACTAACCACTTAGAGAGAGTCTCAAAGGAGCTTCAGGTAAGAAGATGCACAGTTTTGTTTTCTTGGGCTCTGATGTTTTACTGGGCGCTTGAAATAAATGATAAATGGAAGGGTTTGTTATCGATATTGATAACTGCCTAGAATTTAGTAAAAGTGCAACCTGAATGGAATAATACTAATTGGACTTTGGATAATGCATCTCTGAAATATATAAGTTGGATTTTGCAGCAGTGGTTTACACTTGGCTGGTTCACATTGTAGAAAGCTATTATGACAAGATGAAGACCAAAACATTATGTATATTTTAATGCAAGCTTCAATCCTTGGGTATCCGAATAGCCGATGAGCCTCAGGCATAATATATCTGACCTATTCTAAAACATGCAAGCTGCTTTATTATTCATGCCAATGATTTGAAAAGGGGTAGGAACTTGAAGTATGAGGAGTATGAAGTTGCAAAAGGTATATAAATGGGTGTCACTCATTTTTGCTCTGTCAGAGGCAAATGTGCACTCTTCATACCCAAGCTTAGATGTCAGTAGCAATATAGCTGTGCGTTTGTATCTTGCCCTGCATTTTGCATCTGCATGTTGTTGTTGTTTTTAGAATCTGTCTTTGTGTCCAGTGCCATTTGGAAATCTAACCTGGTATATGAACATTCATCCTCAAATCAGCACTGTTTTATCAACAACATCCTGAAAGGTTTGAGGCAGCAAGCTAAAAACAAAAGATTGTTTCTGTGATTATTTTTTTTCTTCTTTTTTTTGTTTGTTATACTCAGGGTATTTCTGCCTATGTTTATTTCTGCTGAATGCTGTACCTTCTAGTTTACAATTTCATTTATGCCATGAAGTCTTGTAATTGGGCACCTGACTTTGATTGGTTTGAAGCCCATTAAAGGAATCACCATGTTAGTCAGTAAGCAAATCATACGTGGATCCTAAAATATATAGCAATAGTTCTTTATTATCTTCAAATTTCTGCATCAACTTTACAAGGCATGGAAAAATGCACTATGGTCATTATAAACTTCCTACTTGCAAAGTGCTTCAAAGAAAAGGCAGTTGATTTCACTATAAACATCCATGCAATCACATGATTGCCCTGATAGCATTCTCGCCTTTTATTCTTTCCTGAGGGTGCTATCTTACATTGATTTGCATTTAAATTAAGAAGTGTCCAGAATGCCAATGAATGCTCTATTTAGACAAGAAATAATTTTTTCCCCTTAGGACTCCTTGAGTCACCACATTTAGCTGCTCTTGTCATTTTATAAGCATTGGATATAGAGACTTTGCTTGAACAGGTAGGCCACAATCCTCCAATGTCTTACTCTAAAATAGTTACGCAGTGAAGCACCTCCAATTTAAGAGGTTTGGGTGTCGTGGTCTTGGGGAGAAGGCCCAAGGTCAAGTCCTGGTGTAGTAAACAAGTTTCTCCTCAATTTGTAGGGGAAATGGCCAGCATTACAGCAACTCTGATTAGGCCAATCCATCTAATTTTGTTCCATAATGCAGTGCCTTGTATTCTGAAATTGCCCGTAAAGTCCTTCCTCCTATCAGTACTTAACAGGTAATTGCTTCAGGAGCCCCAGAATTTAAAGAGAGCTTTGTTGTTATCATTCAACTAGGCATGTTTGCATGAAAATACTTCTGCTGGAAACAAGGCTGCTGAATGGATGTGATTTTAGCTGTTACCAGGGCGAGAGAGAGAACAGTTTTGTGGAAATTTCAACAGGATTTCATTGTGTCATCACCTCATGGTGAGGCAACCCAAGCATCAAGATATGATCTGTATGACTCCATGACATCAGCCTTTAGTTTCACAATCCTCTCTGTAGCAGTTCATGTGATATGCATCTGATATGCATCTTGTGTGTGCTAAAACACCTCAGCTGACCTGCTTTCCTACATGCAACCTCTGCAGAAAAACATACTGGTCTCAATTAATGGCAGCTGCATCCAGACCTCCCATCTACCAGACCTGTATTTGCACACTGACATAAACTGTGTTGTCACCTGCGGTGACTGCAGTGGGAGGGGCGAGGGAAGACGTGGCAGCGCGGAGGAGCTGACCAACAGGAAAAGAGCCGGTGCGAACCGGGATCTGCCGCGGCTTCTCTGGCGCATGTCAGGGCGCAAAGGCTCCTCTGCGCTGCCACATCTTCCCTCGCCGCCGCCGCCGCCGCCGCCGCAGGTGAGAACGCAGCCTTGGAGGAGAAGGCTAAATAGATGTCCTTCAAGGGAGTTAAGCTATTAAGAGAGATTAGATTTTTGAGGCCTTTTTCACAGGTAAAATTTTCAGTTCATGCTTGTGTTTTTTAAAATCTCTTTATATGCCAGTATTACTGAATCTTATTAAATGATCAAGCAAGGCCAGTATAAAGATCTAGTCTGAAATAAGGTTAAGGCTTTGTTTGGACGAGCAGGTGCTAAGAGGCTGTTAATCTGGATGAACAATCTTGGGGTTGTAACTCCCACCCCCGCATGTTAAATTGAGCGCAGCTGTGAATTATCAGCCTGTCCCCAAAATAGTCAGTTACTGAGGTAATAAACATTTTTCTTCACTGCAGGGCACCTTTTTGTGTGAATAGCAGAGACGTAATGAGCAGTGGTTCCCAAACTTTGAGTCGTGTCTCCCCATTTTGATACTTGAGTATAATTTGGTGAACCCAGACAGCAGCAACAAAGACAAGCAGAGTATCAGACATTGATCGGGATTGTAGTGGCCCATCTGCAGATGGTGCAACTCTTAGTTTGCAAATCTCTGGTGGTTCTTGTAAAGCAGAACTGAAACAAATGGACACTTTTGTATCCAGGAATATAGTCACATTTTTTGATAGTCCTCCTGTGAATGGAATATTGTAAATTACTATTATTTATTAGCAAGCATTTATATAGTGCCAGCAACGTACTTGGTGTTTTACAAAGTAATGGAAAGACATGGTTCGTGCCCTAGGGCTTGTTCCTGATTTTTACGTTGAAGTGAAACCGCTACGTAGCTTAGTAATTGTATACCGAGTTAAAAACAGTTTGCTATTGTTTAGCAGCTAAGCTGCAGCTACAGGGCTGTAGAACTCCCAGAGGGCCCATGGGTCTGGTTCTGCTGCTCCTCTTTGGCCGTTGCTTTTGGCAGTTATGGAATGGCCATTGGGAGTGGTAGTTGGCCTTACAGGGAGAGTGGTAAACAAGCTCCCTGAGGGAGTTGGTTCTGAGGAAAGAAGGTGCTCATAAACTGGGAGGAGAGCGCACCGTCCTAGAGTACACAGGCCATGGGCTGACAAGGAGACAGAACCAGGGACAGTAGCAACACCGGCTGTCATCAAATGAGACGATAGCCCTCTGGAGTCCGTGTTCGATCCGGGCAGCCCCCTGCTCGTATTTCATCTGCTTGTGTCAGCTTCCACCAGTGGCACTAGCGATCTCCCTCCCCGTGGCCACTTCTCAGCTGAGAGGAAGGCTAGAAATCTCCCTCCCCCCCCACAGCCCCTCAGCTGAGAGGAGGGGGAGGGAGATCTCTAGTAAAGCCTCTCAGCTGAGAGATGGTTGCGGGGGAAGGGAGATTGCTCCCGCCTCTCAGCTGCCCGGGCGCACTAGACAGGATTCTTTGTGCTGGCGGACCTGGATGCCAGCAAGGCTGCAGGTGAACCTAATTGATGAGACACGGACACGTATGCGCCCTTTAGCCCTGATTGGCCTACATGATGGGCCTGCGATGTCACTGGACTCCGCTGAGTGCCAGCTCTGTGGCGGCCTAATCGGCGGATGCCTAACAGGTAAGCACAGGAGAAAGCATCTGATGAAGGCTAATGTAGGCGATAGTCTCGTTTGACTCCACCCACAGTGTTTCCCTGAGGGGACCTGAAAGCCTTACAAAGCTTGAGGAAAAGCTGAGGACTTGATGGAACTCAAAGAACCAGGGAGGAAATAAGCCTGATAGTTTGACATCTAGAAATGTTTAGGAGACAGTAGTTTTAACCCTTTGCTTTTATTGTTCTGTCTTATCTCTTGTTTCCCTTTGCTCAATGCCCTTACTTGATTACATTGTTATAGGTAAATAGTCTTTTGTTGTTTAAATCTGGCCATTGGTAAGTAAATATCTCTCTTCCTCTCCAAGTACCTGAAGTGTGTAACTTCAAGAGCCTTGAGTGGTGAGTGCTGATATCTCCATTGCTCTGCCACACCTTTGAATTTCTGAATAATAATTTTCCATCCACAAAATATTCCATATATCTATTTGGGTATTTTGGTCCATGCATCTTGGTTACTTTGTTTCAACACTGTTAGCGCTATTGCCCTTCAATATTCAATGCTAATAGTGCATAACTGAAACGCATATTCATTTCAAAAAATGAAGGAAGACCCAAATAGTGGTTTGTGTCTTCTTTGTTGGACTTGCTTCAGAGCAGTTGAAATCAATGGATATGATATTTACCGTGGCTATAATCCTAAATCTTTGACACCATCTATACCTCATCCCACTGCAAGTATTCCAAAATAAGAGATGTTTTGTATGGGTTTTGCAGGCTGAGGTCAGGATGCCTTGTTTGTTTTAATTTTCTTTTGGAATGTCTTTAGAGTCGAGGTTGGGAAAGCAATGAAATGGTGCAAGAAGTGGTAAATTAAAATGTAGGAGGAGAACAGTTTGAATTCTAATTATGCGTTTTCTGTCTCGCTCTAGCTTGGGAAGGGAAAATTGAGGATGCATAGCAAGCGTAACTCATGATTTATGTCAAACTTTTTGTGAACGATGCTTACGTTGAGATAATTAATTCACTCAAAGGTAATTTTGGATTGGGCCTTGTAGGTGTGGTCCTAATACAAATGCAGCTTCCCAGAGCTTCCTTGCCTGGTTTTTCCTTGTGCACACCAGCTATTTCCAAATGCCTCCCATTCAGACGTGCAAGCTGTAAATGGCAGTGGAGCTTGAGCTGTTCAGATCCTAACTTGAAAAACTGAATCGGTGTACAGAACTCCCTAGGAGTGACAGCAGTGGTTGCGACGGACTCCAGTCTGACTCCCATTGAATTTGGTGGAACAACTTTCCCAACTTTGTTGGTGGGGAGAGCGAGGGAGGTAGTGGCCCCCCTGGTTGGGGGGGGTTCGCCCTCCCATAGCTCAGCAGGTTCGGAGTCTGGGGGTGGTATTGGACGCTGATCTCCGCCTGGAGCGGCAGGTGGAGGTAGTCGCTAAGGCGGCCTTCCGCCAGCTGTGTCTGGTGCGGAGGCTGCGTCCGTTCGTCTCCGACCCGGACCTGGCCTCCCTCATCCATGCCTTCGTCACCTCGAGGCTGGACTACTGTAACGCGCTCTACGTGGGGCTTCCCTTGTTCCTGGCCCGGAGGCTGCAGCTGGTGCAGAATGCGGCGGCTCGTCTCCTTACGGGGACGGGGCGTCGGGTGCATATTACACCTGTGCTCTGAGCTCTGCACTGGCTGCCGATAGCGTGCCGAGCCAGGTTCAAGGTGTTGGTGTTGATCTATAAAGCCCTACACGGTCTGGGCCCCTCGTACCTCAGGGACTGCCTCGCCCTCCGCGCCCCAGAGCGGCTTCTGTGGTCTGCTGGGAGTGCTTTTTGGAGGTCCCCCATGTTAAGCGGGGGGCCACAACGGAGAGGGCATTCTCGGTGGCCGTGCCG
>QEPC01008364.1:6900969-6913868 GCA_003113815.1 Sphenodon punctatus | reverse complement strand
CCCCCCCGCCCTATTTGGATTTGTTTTTTATTACTTGTGATTAGCCCTGTTTTAATATTTTTTTTATTGTCATAAATGTTTTAAATTGTTTTTAGTATTTTATATGTTGTAAGCCGCTCCGGGCTGCGTGGCAGGAGGGGCGGGGTAAAAATTAATTGAAATAAATAAATAACTGGATACCTCCCAAGATTTTGAGCTGCCAAAAAGGGATAAACTCCATTCCTCGCACACTTTTCCCACACACGTACGCGTCCCAACATTCCCAGTGCATAAACAGAGACAGAAGCTCTCCTTCTTTATTATCCTACTTAGTTTCTTGTAATTTCATCATCTCCCCATTGTCCCCTCAAATACGTTTCCTGAGATGCAACCAGGAAAGAGGTGCCTGAGGCTTGAATTCTAGTCTTTGCGTCCCTCTCTCCTGAAAGAGGGACACTGGGATTCAGCACCCAAAGGGAGACTGTCCTTTCTGAACAAATAGAGACGATTGGGAGGTATGTAACTAGTGTGGGGATTGGAATTAACTTTCAGGTGAGGAGTTGTCAGGATGACATGATTGCTGCTAAGGGGCACCATATTTGGTATTTGCTAAAAGGTACCAGGTGAGGCAAAAACTAGCCTGATATTAGATGACTTAGAGCAGGGGTGGGGAACCTTTTCCCTTCCGGGGGCCACTTTGAAAGCTTGCACGCACTCCAGGGCCGCACCGAAGTGTGTGTGGTGTGTGTGCCTCAAGGAATGCACTCAAGAAAAGGAGGGCTCAAAGCATGGATCTGTGCCATGGAACTGTCCCCTACCCTTGTTTTTTAATCACCTCATCTCTGCTCCCTTCCCTTGAGCTCAGTTTTTCAGTGATTGGAAGTAAGAACTGGATCCAAGGATCCAGGAAGTAGAAAGGGGTCACACACACACTTGTTGCAGGCCGCATTTGGCCCCTGGGCCTGCGGTTCCCCATCCTGACTTAAGAGGTACTGGAAACTGTGTCACACCAAGTAAATGCTGCTCTGAAACACAGCTGCATATACTTTAATTTTGTCAAGCAGCCAGCCTTATTCTAGTTAGGGGATCCTGTGTGGTGAACTTATGTCTTTACATCAGCTGATATTAATAAGGAGGAAATTAACTTTTTAAATAACACATTCAAGACACGTCTGATTGTGGCCTGGAAGCGATCTAAAACTTAAATATGGTCTAGTATCTTCATCTGTGTTGGAGCGAGTACTTAATGTGCGTTGCCCACAGCACAGCAGCCATCCTAGTAGTATAGCAGTAGTTGAGCAAATGTTCACTTAATGCAATTTAATAGGAACAGGCACAAAAATTCAATGTTGGTGCAGTTAGGGGTATTGCTGTTTTGTGACAAAAGAGAGGGGAATGAAAATTTCAGGGACAGGATAGCAAAACATCATCATCTCAGCAAACAAAGCAATGTGTCGGCATTACAGAGCAATGCTTGTGTGATTGTTGAATTGAAGACGAGTATCTTTGCGCAACCAGGATATTAGAACAACGTCGTTGCCCTTGCTTTAAGATGGTTCCTAGTGGAAATAAAAATAAGATTAGTACTGGGGTATTTCTTATGTCTCCGACTAACCTTTTAGTCTTGCTAGTTATAAATAGAGGATACTAGACATTAGTTAAGGTGTGCTGATGCTTGATTAGAAACTTTTTTTTTTTTAGAATTTTCCCCACCTCTACCCTATATATTTATTCTTTTGAGTTCAGAAATAAAGTACAAATTCGTCTTTGAAATAAGTGGAACGTCTTACAGTAACTTCAGTGATGATTGTGTAGGATCAGGTCACTCAGTGCTTAAGAATGTCTAATTGAAGACTTGAAAAAATGTTTGCCGTTTTATATGTTGTCCTGTAGGTGGCAATAGAACGCAACTGAAAGATTGGCTTCAGATGCAGGTTAACTTTTTCAGGCAGGCAGGACTCTTAAATTTGGCAGAAATGACATAATAATCTAGCTAGAAGTGATACATACTGCTACTTTCAAAAGGGAAAAAACCAATTTACTTCTTCTGAAGGATAATAATCGCGATCCTTCCTGTATCCCTGATATGTTTTGCAACTTTACAAATCACAAAGTATTCGTTGCCGTCTGCTCCCTTTCGTAGAAATCAGTTGTCGGGCCAACACGCCTTTGTTGGAAAAGCTGCAGTTGAATGGGCGAGAGTAAAAATGAATCTACAGGACTTTGAGGGCACATTCACCCAAGGTCACACTGGACTCCTCTTTTGGGTTTATTTTGTGGTGTTGGTGTTTGTATTCCTGCATTTTAATTGTTCACACGTTCCCTCCTGCTTCAGAATTGACCACAGGTAGTGCTGCGGCCAACATTAGGTGTCCCACTATAACGGGCTTTTAAAATCTTTTTTTTAAAAAAGAAAAAAAATCAGTACCCTTCTAGAGAGGCAGTGGGGATTAATTCCATGATAGGGAAATTGCCTCTATTCCCCTCCACAGCCATTAAAGCTGGCTGATGCACGTGGATTAATCCCTTCACAGGATAAAGGGGAAATGAGGGAGAAGGATTTATTTTTAAAAAATTTATTTATTTATTTTATTGCATTTCTATGCCGCCCCTTTATGCCAATGGCAGCTTCCAGCAATCTTAAATAATATAAAACTACAGTAAAATCTAAAATTCCAACATTAAACAATTTTAAAACTCCCCCCATAAAAATGTAACCCACCCTCCCCTCCCCGCCTCCGAAGGCCTGGGAGAACAGCCATGGCTTGCAGGCCCGACGGAAGGCCAACAGACTCGGGGCCAGCCATGCTTTCTCTGGGAGGGAGTTCCATAGACGTGGCCCAGCCACCGAGAATGCCCTCTCCATTGCTTTACGCGGGGGACCCCCAGGAAGGTGCCCCCAGTGGACGTCCTGAGTCGTATAGGGCCTTCTAGATCAAAGTCAGCACCTTGAATCTGGCTTGGCACGCTACAGGCAGCCAGTGCAGTGCACGGAGCGCCGGTGTTATGTGCTCTCGTCGGCCCGTCCATGTTAAGAGACGGGCCGCCGCATTTTGCATTAGCTGCAGCCTCCGGGTCAGCGTCAATGGAAGCCCCCACGTAGAGCACGTTACAGTAGTCCAGCCTTGAGGTGATGAAGGCATGGATCAGAGTGGCCAGGTCAGTTCTGGAGATGTATGGGCGCAGCCTCAGCGCCAGATACAACTGGCGGAAGGCCGCCCTCGCCACCACATCCACCTGTCGATTACCACCACATTAACCTGACTGGCCACCCTTACTTTTCCTTAACTTCTCGCACTTCACCTGCATTACAACAGGTGTATCCCATGCCATCCATCGTTCACACAATCAGCAGCAAGGCTGGGGAAGTGCTTTCTTGTGAGCTAAGAGAAGCATTCTTGGTGGTTGTCCAGCTTTGAAACTCCCTTCCCTTGGAGGCTCGCCTGAGCCCCTAGCTTGAATGTCTTACGCTGCCTCCGGAAGACCTTTTTATTTGGCCAGGCATTCAATGGGCAGGGGTAGCTTGAGGGGATGGTGATGGGTGTGTGTTAATTATTTATTTCATATTTGTATTTTATGTGTTTATTGTAAGCTACCCTGAGCCTCGGGGGATAGGGTGGGATATCAAATAAATAAAAATAAATAAATACTCCCTCTAATAGGCCTCTGGACAAAGTTGAAGCAGGTAGAATGGGAAGATGTCCATTGGCTTGGAAGAATGTGCTCTGGGTGCCAACTGGGCATCCTGAGAGAAACCAATGTCTGTGCAGTTAAATGTATGAAATACATGGGCTGTGGTCATCTTAAGCTCTTTGAGACTGGAAAAAATGTCCGTTTGAGTTTAGTATGCATATTGTATTATGGGGAACTGCTAGGATGCAAGTAACATGCATTACTGAATATGAACAGGAAGCGGGAGATCATGGTGTTTCTCTAGTAATCGGACTACTGTAGGCGTTCCACATTGCTGTTCACCCCTTATAGCAGGGTTGGGGAGCCGACAGCCCATAGACCACACATGGTTGGTTGACCCCTTTCAAATTTCTGGATCTGGTTCATGGTCCAAGGCCTCAGGAGATTTAGCTCAGGAGAAAGGCACTCAAGGAGAAGGGATGCCTTCATGAAGCAGAGCTGTAATTCGGACCCTTTCTGTTGTTTCCCCCTCCTCCATCCTGAGCACATCCTTTAAGCACTCTGGCCTGGGGAGCTTGTTTGAATTTTCAAAGTGGCCTGTGGGAGGGGGAAAGTTGCCCTACCCTGCTTTATAGCACGTCTTCCTGATTTTGTGTTTAGGCAACATTTCTGTCCATCCCCTCCCCCCAGCCCTACAGACCCGACTGAGCTGGGCTTGGTTTTGAAGTCCTCCCAGCCCAAGCCCTTCAGACTTGGGCCGGGTTAGGTCCCTGTGGGCAAAAGGCTTGGCCTTTGCTAAGGGGGATGAATGAGGACATGTTGGATCAAGGGCAGGGTTAAGCTGTTCCTCTGTCTTTTTCCTGATATATGCCCCAACCGAACGGGGGAAATAATTTAATGCTGCCCTTTTCTTGACGCGTTCTCCTTTTCATACACGTGGATCACCATGAGCTGATGGTGTGCCGTGTGGGGGTGGGAGCCATATTGCGAAAGGGGCAGGTTATGACGTTTGTCTGCCCCTTCCCTGACTTGACCCTGCCTCTGTGGATCACTGTGCCATGATGGCACTCTGCGCAGGCAGGGCCACCTACTAGTTACATCGGGCGTTGGAGAGCCCACTGGTGTCAGGACTGGACTTGGATCATTCTTGACAGTCAGGCTGAGACCAGGTTCGAAGCTGATTTTTAAAAATTTTTTTAAAAAAAACCCTGCACAGGTCTCTACTTCTTTTTTTTTTTTTATCGTCTGAGCTAACTCCTATACAGTCAAAGTAATTAATGCAAATGCAAATTTCTCTGCATTTAGAAAGTGATCTTTTTCTAAGAGCCAAATTGCAACATGAGAGAAACGGGGTGAATAGAATTTTAAGCTCTGACCTTTTGTATTTTGCAGCTGTCTTGTTCCCAGTTCAGCATTCTTCAGCCACTAGTGGAGAAGAGGCAATCTTTCCTTCCTGTACCGTGGCATATTCTTTGGCTGTAGAATCCAGAAGGCCTTTGGCCTGGCAGTCATGGGTTCAGATTACTTGTGAGTTTCAGAGGGTGTTTTGGTGGAATGAATTTCACCTTATTTAGCATGACCATGATTAAGGACTAGTGCAAATTCGACTTAGATTTGAAAGACATCTGTTGTTGATAGCAAGTTAAACAGAGGATTCAGTTTCTTAGTTTAGCCATTATGTGAAATACTTCCCCATGTGGGAAAAAAGAGCAAGTATACAAACTGTGCTTGAGCTGTGCTTAATTAGACCGTGACAAAGAGAGGAGCAATAATTCCAGACGTACATTTTGTGATAGTGGGGTGGTTTTAGTATTGGATGCCTTGCACTTAAATTGAAGAGAAGGAATTGGAGGGAGGCAGTGAGAACACCCTAGAAACAGGGCAAAGCAACAAGTAAGTGTTAGCATTAGGTTATAAGAGGTATAAAAGAAAGGGATATTGATTCTCAAATACGTCACATAGGGTAACAAATCAGGGTTTATAGTCCTCCCACCATTGAAAGCAACTCAGTCATGTGAAGGGCTTACTGCAAGAACTTCCTAAAGAGAATCAAGTGTGATGAGACTTTTCATTGCATGCTGTTCTCAGTAATAGAAATGTTTGTTTAATAGTTTGAATGGGGAATGTATATGGATTTCTGAGCCTTTTTTGTTCTGTTTTAAGCAGTGCTATAGTTTCATTCCGTTGTCAGAGTGTGGGATGCTTTTTTAGTCATAAACTTGATAAATTATTGCTGCTGCACAGAAAATTTCTCCCGTATTATGGAGCTTATATTGAAGTTTGCTGTACTTCGTCCAGTTTTAGGAAGATGCTATCAAGTACTGGGTTAGGGTTGCAGATCCATTTATATGTATGGACTTGATTTTTGAAAAATCAGGTCTGTAATAGAGAAAAAAATTGAGTTTGTGCCCTTGATTTATTTTTCTGTAATGTTTAAAGAAGGCCTGAAAAGGCTTGACAGTTCTTCTAAAATTGCGTTTGTAATGTCACTTTTATCTATTGTACCTAATGGACTAATGAAATTCTAACCAACATCACGCATCTCAAGAGGTCCATAGCAAACCAGTTCATAGGGAAAGTCAGTGTATTTAAAACTTTGGTTTTAAATAATTTATTTTAAACGTACGTTTTACAAAAAGTCCTTGAGACCTTTCTGATGCTTCATCTTCTCCATTTGTTGGGACTACTCAACATGCTCAACATAAGCACATGTTAAACATTTAACTGAATCGGACCAGTGGGTTCGACAACTTGAAGGACTGAACATTTATTGTGTCCTTACTCTTACCAGTCACATTGCAAGAGATTGCCAGTGAACAGGACACAATAGTTAAGATCTTAGTGAACATTTGACAGATTGACTCCGAAATAGTCCTTTTTTTCATGGATTTGTGAATAGGCACGTGAGTCGGAAAAAAACAGGCTATAACTAAGTAAATAGGCTTACTAAAACTAAAGCTATAGGTATTTTAGGAATGACTGCAAAACTAGCTAGATCCATATAATCTTGCATGAATTGGACAGGTTCAATTTTGATGCATTATATGCTAGGAATATCTGACCTATATTCTTCTCTGCATGTACAAAGAATATTGCACTACAGGTGGGCTGCAACAGAAACTGGAGCGCATCTGTGCTGAGTGCCGAAGGCTTGGTAGTGTGGTGATTGTTCATCAGTTGGATGATAAAGTTGATAGGCGTAAAAGCTTCACAGCAGCCAACAGCTTTTATTGAAGAAGGAATTGTAATGATTTATTGCATCTGGAGGAGATGAACTTGTGAAATATGCCGCCCCCTCAGAAAATGCATTTCATTTTGGCTGAGAAATGGCTTTTTAAAATGCGCATAGTCTAAAGACAAGGGAATGTTGTTACAGCCACCCTCTGGTCTTCAGTCAAAGGAACTCTCGCTCGTTTCCAAGGGACTTCAATTGTTATGGTAATGGCAGTTCCATGGCTTCTATTTGGCGTCGTCTTCAGTTTTTATGTAAGGGTCTCCAAGACTCTTTTTGCGATATTATGATGTTGGATTGTCATCAATAGTTTCTAGGCTTATTTTCACAGGTCTTGTTTATGTGATGCTTGACTGTGTCTGTAGCAGGGCCTGGCCCACAGGGCTAAGTGCCTGCAGGATCCATACTCAGAAGTGGATCCAGACATGTGAGACTGTGTGCAATCACCAGTTTGTTTATTAACAGTTTGTGCAAGCCATCATCAGAGTATATACAGAGTCATGTAAAGAGTCCTTCTAGCGAGGTAACACCTCCGGCTAGGCTTGGAGTTCAGCCAGGAACACCCCTCTTTCTCCCAATGTCTAAAGTCTTTTCCTTAGTCCTTAATTACAACCCAGCAGGGACATGTGGCCAAACAACCCCCGTTTTCAGGCTTCACACACCTTGTCCTCTGGCAGCTCCAGGGAACGACAGTCCAGATCTTTTTGAACTTCTCTGGTTCTCTACTTGACACCATGCTGAGCAGAGTTGCATCCAGCCACTGCTCTTTTGGACAGCTAGCAGCCAGCTGCACAACAGCCGCCCCCTTAGTGAGCTTCCAGCTCTGGCTTTTGCTATTTGGGCTGACTTCTGCTGTGCCTTTGCCCAGCTGCCCTCGTTAGCAGCCATATTGGCTTTGGGCTGGGCACCATCTTGACTCCTTAAAGGGCCAGCAGCACCACAACATGCTGCCCTACTACAGTGTCCCTATTCTAGGTAGTACCATTGGAGGAGTCCGACTTCACATGAGGTACCATCCCTTACTACGTCATGGGATACCAAGGTGAACTGTTACATAGTGGAAGGCTGAGTGCTATGTGGAAAAAATTCTCCCCGATGACTCTCCTCCAGCCATCCTGCAATCTATGGAAACAGCCTCACAAAGATTCCTAGGAGACAACATGTTTTGGAGTCCAAGTCTGAATTGTGGGGTAGTAGGTGACATCACGCTCCTGTTGAAGTGATGGTTCCCTGAGTTGGCCATGCCCTACCATCACACACAACTTTCATGGTCATGTCTGAAAACTACAAACGAGAGGTAAGCTGCTACAGACTACACAGTAATTTGACCTCCTGCTGGCAGTGTCGCAGCTGAACATAGCCACAGCCAAGTCACTGTGTGGATCTTGTGTAATCAGTGGGAGAGTAAGGAAGAGAGGAAACCTTTTTGAGCTAGAGAATGCGAGACAGCAGCAGTGACACTCCTTGCTTCAATCCCATGTTGTAGCTGAACAATGGCAGGAGCCATAGTTCTTTAATCAAAGTACCACGTCAGGCAGCATGTTGATACAATAAGAGCAGTTGGCCTTGACCACGTTTTCTTGTGGGATACTCAGTCTCTTCCCTCTCCCCCTTATGAATTATCTAGTTGTTTAAATGTCCCTTTTCACTTCCGTGGGCCTTTACCAGGTTTCTCAAAATGAACTTGGCCAAGCAATTGAAACAAATGTGCTCGCTAGCCTTGTATAGTTTTCCTCATATACAGGTATCGTGTGGGAGAAATACGTCTTCCTTTGCTTCCCAGTACCATGCTTCCTTCACTGTAATGGGCTACGTATTTTACATTTCTTAAGTTCAAGGAAACCTGCAGTCATTCATAATCACTTCAGCTTGTTGTCAAAAAGAATAGTCCTGCTTCTACACTTTCCACACTCCCAAGTGGCTCAGTAGCTTTTGGCTATTTGGCTGAAGATAGACTCTTCAGTAATAATTTATTTTCACAAGAGGTCATCAATTAAATAATAAAAAAGAAAGAAATCAACCATAACAGTATCTTTTTTATTTGTTGATAAAGGTGTAGTTAAGTAAAAATAGGGACTTAATAAATGCTATCTATCTTTCTAGACTCATTTTAATGAATATGATTGCAATGGAGCATAACAAGATTGGTCCTAGAAAAAACTACTTTTTTCTTCTTTGTTTACAAAGTGAATGCAATTATTTATGTGGGTAATTCCATTGGTGCCCCATGGGTGTCTGTGAGCAAGATGAGCAGGGCTGAGCCCTTGGTTCAGAGGAGATGGAGGCAAAGTAGTTGCAGTCTCTTTTATTGGACCAACTTCTCCTGATGAGAGTTGCACTCTTTTGGGTCACACCAAGCCCTTCCTCAGGTAAACAAAGTCAGGACTGTAGACCAGGGTTTGGGACTTTTTCCTCCTAGTGGCCACTTTGAAAATTTGTAAAATCTCTCAGGGCTGCATAGAAGTTGAAGGTGGGGGTGTGTTCAGGAAGGGGAGGGTTCAGATCTGTGCCAAAGATCTGCCCCTGTCCTTGGGTGCATGCCCTTGTCTCTGCTTCCTTATCCTGAGCTCAGTCTTCATCCTTTGGGGTAGGAACTGGATTCAGGGGCCAGAGCCAGGAACTGGAAAGTGGACAAATAAAAATTCCTTGTAGGCTGCATTTGGCTCATAAGCCTGAGGTAGCCCAACATTGCTATAGAGCAAACAATGCAAGATAATATGGAAGCAGTTACAGTTCTTTTGGTGAAAATATACAAGCTTTTGGGCCAAGAAGATGGTCCATCTGATCTACTTTGGCTCCATCTTTTAACGCTTGGGACCAACATGGCATCTGTATTCTCCAGACTACATATATATATATTTATTTATTTAAGAAAACAGCGTAGGCCAGCAGTTATGTCCCCTTCAGCAAATAAATACTAATCACATAATGGTTGTGAATAAAACACAAGGATACAGATTTGCTTTCAGATTTTAAAGAGATGAATTTGAATACCTGGGAGGAGGAAGCTCTTTGTAGAAGTATGAAAATACTGTTCAGTGGTGGTGTGTTGTTTTTTTAATAGGCTTAACATGGAGAAGAAAGGTTGGGGGAGTAGGAACAGAACCATTCTGCTTTTAAGATTTTATAATTTTTTTTAGCAGTAAATGGGAACTTGCAGCTCAGCGTTTTAGTCTTGGGCTTCTTTGCCGACCCTTCATGCTAAACTGACTTGGAATCTGCAATGAAGCCTGAATTATGTTGTCACAAATGGCTCTCCAGCTTAAGAAGGTAACTAAAACGGCAAGGCAGTGTGTCCACGTTTATTTACTTACACTGAATTAAGCACTGGGCACTGGGAATTGATGTGCAGGGTCAGAAACCTAAGGCCTGTAAAGCACTGAAGCATGCGTGTAATTTCACACATTACTATTCACATGCTTGAAGTCAATGGGCCTTTTCTGTGCTTAAAGTTATTCACCTGCTGGAGGGATTTGTAGGGTTAGTGAGTAATTCAGTAGTTCCCTGTTTGTTTACAAGGGGTTAATAGTCATCCACTTCTGTTCTTTACACCACTGAACTTGGTGAATTGATTGGATCACGCATGGGGCACCTAACCGCATGACAGCCTTTGAGTTTTAAATTACACTCTGGTTTGTAGCCGGTATTCCTAATATGAGTCTTAGAGCATCAGATGACAAGATTTCACTAGGTGAAAATAAAGTTTGTTCATGTTTGGAAGGGTGGGGAAATAGAAGGGGAAGTATTAAATAAAGCTCCCGGCAGATTTGTTATGACATTTGATGATAGACTGTCCAGTCGTACTGAAATGGGATGCTAAAGCTAGCAGTGTTTTGACCGTCTTAAAATTAAAGGTACCGTGAAGCAGGCCTGGCCTCAGAATTTGCAGGGCCCAGGGCGAAGATGAAATGTAGGGCCCCTAGTGACCCTTCAGGAGTTGCCTCCTTGCAAGGGGCCCCAGAAGTGGTCCTGTTTGGGGTCCCACCCCCTGCCATGGTGAAAGAATGAGCCACTGCGGGGGCCCTCTGGCACTAGAGAAAATAGTGGGGCTTGGAGTGACTGCCCCTGGTCACCCTGTAGGAATGCTAGCCCTGCTGCAAAGTTTGCATATGAAAATGTGTGAAACCTAGAACCCTGTTCAGACTGAAAAAAATCTGTAGAACCTGGTCCTGATTGATGCAGCCGGGCTCTCCCAAGCCGCCTCTTGATGTAAGGGGGGCGGTTCCACCCTCCCACAGAACTCCGTAATGTGTCATTACATCCTCTGGGGGCAAGGCCACATCGGAAAAGAGGGGAGGGAGCATCTTAACTCCACCTCCCTCCCTGGCCCCTGGAGTTCTGTGAATGATTGGTACATTGCTAGTGCTTTATAAATAAATAATGTTGTAATACTTCATTAGTGCATGGCCTCCCACCTCTGAGGATCCCAGCCCAAGTCTGAGGGCCTTGGACCAGGAAAGTTTGAACCACACTGGGCCCAATGGGACTAGTAAGATCCTGTCATGTCAGGTTTGGTCAGCGGGGCTGTAGTGCGCAAACAGGTGTTTGGTGCACTGCTGATTCCTGTTTGAAATTTTGCTTCCTTTTAAAAAAAGGAAGCTGTAAAGTGCACCCAGCTTTCATAGTTGTATTATGTGTTTTTCAGTATTCAAAGCTGCTGCTGCTGCTGCTTCCTTTTCATTTTTTATATAGCGCAAGCGATGTACCTGGTGCTGTACAATCAGTAGTTATGGACAGGTCCCTACCCCTAAGGGGCTTACCATCTTAAGAGAGAAGGGAGGGGGAGATGAGGCGAACTTTGGAAGAGATGCGAGTACGTTCATGAGGTTGAGAAGTTTCAGGCACGCATGCTTCGCTTAGTTACAGGGAACTAGATTTTGAGTGGGGGGGGAAGAGGACGCGGTTTCACTTATGACAAGCTAGGGAAGGCCTGATGGAAGAGGTGGGTTTTCAGGAGGGATTTGAAAGTTGGGAGGGGAGGAACAGAGCAGACTTATCCCGGGAGGGAGTTCAGGCATGAGGGGCAGCAAGGGAGCAGGGGCAAAGACCTTTAGAGGAGCAAGGGGGTCGCAGCAGGTGAGGGTGGAGGTAGAAGAGGAGCGAAGCTCCTAGGTAGGACTGTGGCGGGATACAAGAATGGAGAAAGATGGGGGATCAAGGCCATGAATAGCCTTGAAGGTGAAGACCAGGACCTTGCGCTGAATGCGTTCATGTAGAGGGAGCCAGTGTAGGGCAGAGAGGATGGGCTGAATGTGGTCAAAGCGATGGGCCAGGTGGATGATTTTAGCTGCAGAGTGTTGAACGGGATTGAGGGGGGGCGAGATCTGAGCAGGGGAGGCCAGTAAGGAGAAAGCTGAAGTAGTCAAGGTGAGAGGTGACTAAAGCATGGGCTAGAGTTTTTGCGGTGGCAACAGTAAGGCAGGGCTGGATTTTAGCAATATTATACAGAGCAAAGCGACAGGATTTAGCAACAGCCTGGATCTCAGACTTAAAGGAGAAGGGATTCAAAGATGAATCCCAGGCTATGCACCTGAGGGACCGGCTGGATGGTGACTCCCTCAGTGGAGTAAGATCTCTCAGTGGAAACGGAGAGGGAAGTAGGAGGGGAACACTTTTGGGGGAAGTTGAGGGGGTTCGGTCTTGGCCATATTAAGCTTGAGTTGGTGGTGAGACATCCAGGCAGAGATGCCAGCAGTACGAGACTGTATGGAGAGGGAGAGTGTGGGAATGTAGAAAGTTGTGCTGCGTGTCAGCAGCATACAGGTGATACTGGAAGCTGTGAGATTCAGTGAGTTTACCCAGAGAAAACGTGTAAAGGGAAAAGAGAAGGGGGTCCAGGAGAGAGCCTCGGGGAACTCCCACAGAGAGAAGTGACGTTGAAGGAGCGGTTCAAGCGATATTATTATTATTATTAACAAACATTTATATAGCGCCAGCAGTGTACCTGGCACTTTACAAAGTAATAAAATAGACACGGTCCCTGCCCCTAGGGCTTACAATCTGAGAGACAGGAGCTGGGGGAGAGACTTAGGAAGGGGAACAGAGGGAGAGACAA
>QEPC01008364.1:6872761-6899129 GCA_003113815.1 Sphenodon punctatus | reverse complement strand
TTATTATTATTATTAAACATTTATAAAGCGCCAGTTGCAAAACCTGGCGCTGTACAGAACATACAATCAGACGCGGTCCCTGCCTGTGGCTTACAATCTAAAAGACAAGGAGGGGGAGACAAGGATGTTATTGGTTATTTTGTCAAGGGCAGTCACAGTAGAGTGGATTGTGCGGAAGCCCGATTGGAGGGGGTCAAGGGAAGAATTTGAAGAGAGGAAATCCAGACAGTGTGTATAGACAGCCTGCACCAGGAGCTTGGAAGTGAAGGGTAGGAGCAAAATGGGGCGATATCTGGGTCAGAGGGGTCAAAACTAGCCTTAAATATAGGGGAGAGGGTGGCATGTTTGAAAGCCAGGGGAAATGACCCAATAGAGAGAGAGAGAGATGGATGAAAAGGCGCAGTAGTGAGGACAATTGCAGTTAGGAGGCAAGAGGGGATGGGGGCAAGGTGACGGTTTGGGTGAAGAGAGGAGGGATTTGACGTCGTCAAGAGAGGCTGGAGAGAAGAGGCGGTGGGGGGGGGGGACACAGCAGGGCATGAAGTGCGGAAGGGAAAGGGTTGAGAAGCGATAGCAAGGCGGAGCTATTAGAAAGAACTCGTGTATTCATGTGTTTAAGCTTTCATTCAAGCAACTTTCTAGCCCTCATGACTTCAATCTTCTTGATTTCTAAGGGTTAGGTCCTTCAGATGGAATTATGTGGGTGCCCACACCGATCCAGTTGAAGGATCTATAATTTAGTTTAGCTCTTTCTAAAAGTCTGAAGTTCACAGTTACATGCATATATTTGTTATGCTGTATTCTTGTTCATGACGCTTGAATCATGTTACATGCTGGGACTATAATTAACTGGATATAACATTTGCTTACTGAGCCAGGATAATGACTCCTTTGCATGGGTTAAGAATTTTCTGGGGGTTTGATAGATATGTAGCCTAATGGTGAAGAAGGCACAGGAATTGGACCTGGTAATAAACCAGGGTTCAAATCCCATCTTACCCATGAACTCGCAGGGTGTCCTTAGGCAAGCTGCTGTCCCTCAACCTCAATTCCTCACCTGTAAAATGGAAATAATGGTGGCCTACCTCACAGGGGTGGTTGTGAGTGTGAACTAGATAAGGCTTTTGAAGAACTTTGAACACTGACTGCACTATAGAAATGAAAAATAGTAAATGGGGAAATGTGTTCATGACTAAAAAGGTCGCTATCTCTTGGACTAACATGAGACATTTTATCCTTTGGGAACTTTGTCTTTTTTTAAAAAAAATTAATTAAACTTGAAAGACCAATTCTGTTTCCCAGATGTATGTTCCTGTTTTTAAAATGACAGTTTTTAAAAATCCTTTTTTTTGCAGGCCAGCCCTCCAGATCTCTACATTGAGATGTTTAACATAGCTCTTGCGCAGTACATGGGAGCATTACAGAGCATTGTGCCTCTTTTCATATATATGGTAAGTTAGAAGAATCTTTTAAAAATACCTCGGTCTGCATGAAGTTAACTGAAGACTGTGAGAGAATACCACATGAATACACATTGCACTTAGTATTCATTGCTGTTTTTAAGTCTGGTGTCATAATACGATAATATCTAGGATGATAAAGTGCTTTTATATTGAGAGTTGGGTAAGGCAGAACAAGGGCACTATTTCCTAACACAATGGCTTTTGGACTGATGGTCAAAAATTAAGCTTGGTGTAATTTCATTGCATTGAGAGTTTAGGCAGCTATTTGACTTGCATGTTGGACTGGTAGCGTGGGAATTTAAGAAATTGGTGACTTCTTAGTCTATATTGTATGAATCTTCTGTCTCTCCACTGTATTCTTTGGGATTATGGGGGTAGAAGTGGGAAGGAACAACATATGTTCAGTCTTCTGAGTACAGATTTACAATAAAAGAACTTACAAGCTTCAGAAGCAAAGCATCAATTCCACTAGAGGGAGTTAACAGAAGTGATGGTGGAGTGTCGCCGTCATGACCTAGCGCAGGTCAGTAACCCACCGCCAACACTCTCCCGACCCAGGTTGGACCGCACAACAAATGTGCTGGCGGCCAGGAGGACAGGGAGCCGAACGAACGTACGGCTGCCTGTCCCTGTGCTGTGCCTAGCACACCACTCCCTGCCGTGACAGGCAGCCATGGTGGCCGGTAATGGGTGCTATAGCAGCCAGCCATGGTGGGCCTAGGCCCGGTCATGGTGGGCCATAACAAACGTTATAGCCTGCTTTGGCCCAGTCGGGAGAACAGTAGCCTGGACTGTGACCCTAGAGGTTCCAGGATCACAGCCTGGGCTTGCTGGTGACGTGCCCAGGAGCAATCCCCGGTGAACCTCTGGCGAAGCAGCAACAAATGTGCTGGTGGCCAAAGCGGATCACAGTCACATTTATTAACACCTAGAGCGACCTGGCTTACAAAGTTTCTAAGCCACCACATGTTTGTCATACAAAACGTTTATCTCTGGGTAATTTACCCCTGTGTAGTTTATTCAGGAGTAGAGTAATTTTAAACTGGCTGCTTCTGTCTGGGGGTAAATTAATCTCAACTTCTTACCAGATAGGAGCAGCCACGTAAAATATTCGGACATTGTAATCTTTGCTCGGGGGGTAACTTACTTCAAAAAAGCAAGGTACATTAACACAGGCACTAATATTTTATGTGCTCCTATCTGATAACAAGAAGCTGAGAGTAACTTGTCCTCGGGTAGAAAGCACTACCCCAGGGTAATTTAACCAGTGGTAATTTGTTTGTGCAAACCCACCCCTCGCTGATTTGCAGGTATTTTGTGAGCCCTGCCAGTGAGTTCATCAGATCTTCAAAACCTTTTAAGTAATTTGTAACCAACCTGAGACCTGTCCAGTGTGGTAAAATCTGTGACTCAGAAATTTTGCATTTCACCATATCAAAAGCAGTACTGTGCACTGGACCTCATTCAGGGCTAATAAAGGCAGTGTGTCTTTCTTGATCTAGAAGTTCCCTTACTTTTGGACATCATCTAAACAAAAATATCTTGCCTTATTAAAGAGAAGAATTCTCCTTGCGCTCAAGGAGTCAAAGCTTCCTGGAGCAGAAAGCTATCGAGAGTTGGAATATGCAAGCTTCAGTTTTAACTAAGGTTCTGTTACTGCACTGCTATGCAAATTATAAGAGGAGGAGGAGATGATTCTTCACTCCTATCCACATAAACTAGGGTTGGGGAGCAATATAGCCATGCAGAAGGATGAGGTAGTGAGTTTTTGGTCTCTTCCAAGAGGCCAGAGTAATATCTGCTGTGCCCTGCACTCATTTGTTCCATTAAACACCTTTCATCCCACATTCTCCAGATATTCACTTACTAAGGAACTACCTGAAGAACTCATGAGAAACTCTCTTCCCTTTTGATTTTCCTATTTTGGGAAGTTCATCAGATTTTTCCTTGGGAGTATGCCATGCTTGCTTTCCATATACTGCAAATGAATCGAGTGCACTGTCTGTTCATGCTTGGAATGCTATTGCTAGTGATTTAGAATCCTTAAGCGTGAGATTTAAAAAAAGGTTTTCAAAAATCTACCCTCAGGAGATAAGTCTGTTATGTAAAATCCTGATCAAAATCTGTGTTCAGCTGGTTATGCTTGAACATAACTGGAGTCTGTCCTTCAGACTAACAAAACATTTGTATTTGGTCAGACAGGGCTTGATTGCTGTCTGTTTTTTCGAATCCCATTTTTTTCCTTTTTGTATATAGCACTGATGATAATTCAGCTGAGATTCAATTCAGATGTATGGGTGTTCCTTTATTACAGAATGCACAGCTGTTATCTGATAACAGCCAAATCTGAGGTAGTATTTAATAACCTCCCATGGCATTAAATTAAATATTTTCTCCACAAGAATAAAATAACGGACACACAACAAGATAAAAAGCTCAGAACTCTTCAATCCCTTCTTACATAAGGAAAAGTTTCATTACACCACAAATACTAATCTGTTCCATTCATACACTTGGATACCATTCCTGCAATCACTTAGTCAATTGTATGACTGTACTCTCTTGGGTCTGATAGCATAATCATATGTGTGCTTAATTGTTTGTGATGTTGCAGCCTCTTTGTGACAGCGAATTGATTCTTTGTGGTGGTATGGTCATACTTCTCTAACTTAGTGTAAATCCTGAGAGAAAAATATTGGTCATTAAGTTGCATTCCTTTCTGAAATGATTTTACTGTCTGCTGTTGCAAATAGGTAAGATGTCTGCTACGACACGAGGCTAAAGAGATTGGAAGGTTTTTTTTAATGGTTTATTCCTCTTCCCAGTTTCTTTATTTTGATCTGTTGTGCATGACTGGCTTCTCAATCTCTCTTGGCTAATCAGCTTTCCCTAGTGTTTAGGTGGATTGATGACTCAGATAGAAAAAGTAGAACCCCCCCCTCTCCAAGAATAAGAAAATTTGAATAAAAAAAGACAGACTTTGGCAAAACTGCTTCTTGATCGGAGTTGGAGAATCTGTTTCCTCAGGTCATTCCCATCCCCATCTCGCTCTTTATTTGGTATTCATTTAGTTTTTGCTTGGCTTATGGAGTAAGGAGGTGCTTGAGGATGTGGCGGTGGTTGCACATCTAAAAGATTCCACCTCTAGTCCCGTAGCAGGACTGATATGGCTCTTCCCCAAGGCTCTGCCCTAACAATGGCAGGATGGCCCCGATTGAATCCGGCAAGTTTCTAGCCCTCATGGTTGCAGAACAAAGCTTGAGAACCTAACACTCGATCCTTTATGAAGCTTAGAAACCTAAAGACAAATCAAAATAACGAAATACTGTAAAGTAAAGTGAGTTCTTCTAAAAAGACAAAGCAAAACCCCCCCCCCAACCCATCTCACAATCTTGTTTTGAGAACTGTCACATGACACAGAAATATTAGCTACCCTGCAGTGCCCCCACCCCCTTTTAAAATAAATAAATATATAAATAAAAAATAAGTCTGTCTTGGGTGCAAGCAATGAACACAAGTCGGATAGTTTGGAAACATTATTGCCCTGGAAGAAAACATTCTCATCAGTGGTTAGAGCGCTGGAACATTTCATTGATAAATACCATGCATTTTCTTGTGTTCTTTTTTCTTCCATTATCATCTGAAAGGATAAGTTTATACATTGAAAATACTAAGAAGCCAAGCGGTGTCTTTTTCTATATATCTCTTTTTGAACCTGTTTTTCGTTCCTGAGCTGCTGTTTGGTGTCATTTTGTTGCATTGATTAAAAAAAATAAATAGAATAAAACACTGCGTGATTTGTATGGGAGAACTGAATATACAGGATATGTGTCTTTGAGCCTACATGTATTGATGTTTGGGGCATGCTTTTGAAGTAGGCAGAATGTTGCAAGAAGGGTAATTTTATTTCCTTTTCTAAAAGGTGCAAGTGACTTCTGACTTATAGGGTAATTTCATCATTAAGATTAGTTGTGCTTTTAGGCTAAGATTTTCAAGGGAGTTTGTAAGTTTGGGCCTCGGAATCATATGGAAATAACTGGAATTTAGGCACGTAACTCTTCTAGGTGCCTTTGAGGAAAGGAGATAAAACCCCACAATTTAAAATAGTTGACAAGAACCTGTAGATTTTCTTGCCTTTGATCAATCTAAATACTGAAAGGAATCCATTTTGGAGTCTTGCTGAACTGTTTGTTCAGCCATAGGGCTCTGGGAGTGAGTTTGCAGGTTTTTGTTTTTGTTTTTTTTTAAGTATAATTCCTAATATTTTAAATTTACTCTGTCAGAAAATTCACCTGTTCTTGCTGTGATTTGATTATACCTTTCTTACTCGAGGTCCGTACAGTAAATGAAGTTCCAGTACCTCTCTGGTCATGAGATCTGACTCAGCAAGAACATGAGGCTTCCTGGTTTTGGCAGGGAAAGTCAAACACAGAGGCTTTTGTTTGACTGGCTTCCTCATAGCTTGGTGTGTGTGGCGGGAGAGTATAGTTGCATAGAGACTGACAACTATTTATATGGTGGCTTCTTTTTAGCTTTCCCGTTGCTTTTACATTAGCACTAGCTCAGCCTCCCGTTTGACACCTGTCAGATTGCTTTTGATTTTGGGAGTATAGGAGAAGGAGGAGCTGGTAGTGTCAGAGTTTGACAAGTAGTATGTACCTGAGGCCCATAAATAATTTTGCCCTGCATGATATTTCAAAGAATAACAGAGATTTTACTTGGAAAGGAAAAAAATCTCCCGAACTCTTCACTTAATGAGGTTAATTTAAAATAAATAAATAACATTAAAATCCTCCCTTTTCAACACCATAGTTAGGGCATTACAATATTATTATTTTTTTTACGTAGGATGCCTACATATGTGAACCATTGTATTTTATGGCAAAAGGAAAGTATAATTAGTGTTGCCACTTCTAAAAACAACATGGATCTACAGTAGCGCTATAGCTGAGTTCTGTTATTGTTTATACTGCAGCAACTGAGAACGCATAGCTGCCTCTGTCATAATCTTAAAACTATTGTACCCTGGCCTGAGACAATGTCCGCTTGCACACGGGGGGGAACTTCCAGAAGCAATTGAGGTAGGAGGCATTGTGGGAAGCTCTGCCCGTGTGCGGGGGAGAGCGGGGGGGTTAGCCTATTTCTAGCACGATTTCCCTCCCACATTACAGGGCTGGATTTTTGAGCTCTCCAATGTATGGGGGAAATTGCGCTAGAAATGGGCTAACCCCTCCACCTCCCACACCACAAATTCACCTTCCCATGATACCTCCTGCCATGGTCTCTGCTTCCGGAAGTTTCCCCCGCTCTCGGGGTGCAAGTGGTAAGTGTGCTGCTTCCATAGTGGAAGACAGGTTCCTCCCCTGCCTTCCTGTCAATTTGCACTGGGGAGCTAAAAAACCAGTGGGTGCAGCCAAACTAGCCTGGCCGGGACTGATTCCCCTGCACTCCAGGGCGGGCAGTTGCAGCTGCCACGCTATAGGGCCAGCTCGGAGAGCAGCGCAAACAATTTTCCTTCCGTGGGGAAACTGAATGGGCAGGACAGTGTCAGCCGTCATGCCACTCCCCGCGGGGGATGTGTGTTTAAGGAGTTTCAAAGGCTGTTTTACGCAAATAAATAAAAATTTTTCAAATGTTAAGGATTGGGTAGAAAAACTCTTTTCCCTTCCAGTAGTCATATTAGGAATTAGTATAAGGTCCAAGGGCTGCATGAAGATATGGGTCAGGTTGCTTAAGGGGTCTGCTCAGGAAGAGGAGGCTCCAGACCCATGGATCTGTGCAATGGATTGGTCTTCTATCCTTGAGTCCATGCTCTACTTTCTGCTCCCTGAGCCTAGTTGTTCAGTGGTTGGGAGTAGATCTGGATCCAAGGGCTGGAAAGGGGCTGTGTAAAAACTAGCTCCAGGCCAAATTAGGCCCCTGGACCTGAAGTTACCCTCTGCTGTTTTAGGACTACTGTTCCATTTCCATAAAATCAGTGGCTCTGAAATATGCCCAGGCAAAGCAGACCAGTTTCTAATGTAGCCCAGGTGATGTTTACAGGAAAAGAAGGAATAGCAAATCCATTCTTTTCCTGTATTTCAAGTTATAGTCAGAGATGCCTTTTTGTTCTGATCAAATTTTGTACTGATTTTTGTTTTTTTTTAAACACAATAGTAGACACAGGGTTTAAATTTATTTATCTGTAGTGAAATATATTCCCTGGAAATAGAGTGGGAGAGTATTTTAGTGCCCTTGTTCTTGCTTGCTACCCCTCTGACTGTGGCAATGAAAACAAAAGAGTTAACATGAGTTCAAACAATAAACTTGTATCAGTTTGGTCTTTCTTACTGAATTATTGACTGAGTCTTGGTTTCGTTTTGAAGCTGTTCTTGACTTGGTTTTTATTTTTGTTGCTGTCTTATTGCAAAATGTAAAAAGGAGCCAAGTTTTGTAAGAAATAAGGATATTTGTTAAGTATTTGTTGCTCTATGAATTCCTTCTCTATTGTCATTTCCTGATCTTAATTAGATGACTCAACTTAAAAAGGAAGTTTAAAATTCTGCTTGAATGCCATTGTCATGTTGGTGGAAAACAAATTAAATCTTGCTGAAAAAAATATTCTTAATGTGAAAGCAAGAAGACTTTTAGTTATAAAGGCCTTGATAAACATTTTGTCATCAAAGTAATTAAAAAGATCTGTTTTGATATTAATTCAGTTTCAGAGTTATTTCATATAGCATAATCTAATGGTTTATTTGAAGTTGGGGGAAAACATGTATTTTGCAGACATAATCTCCAGCTGTGACTACAGTTCTGGACATGCTTAAAGTTAAGCACAGGGATGTTTGCAGAATCAGGGCTATCCAATGTAATAGGGACAAGATTAACAAGTTAAAACAACTTGAATCCTAACCTCATTCTCTGTTATAATAATTTTCAGGAGTTTCTTCATTGCATAGTAAAACATGTTTTGTCGTGTGTCCTTTTAAAGCCAAATACTAAAACCTCTCTTATTTTCCAGAATAAGTTTTACATAGAAACCAAGCTTAACCGAGACTTAAAAGATGACCTTGTGAAGCTGTTTACAGAACATGTTGCAGAAAAGCACATTTACAGCCTAATGCGTAAGTTAATTTTTCAGACTCAGTGGTTTGGTGGCTTCCTAATACTAGGGCACTGTGACATGTTCAAGAACAGGTATTAAAGGAAATGTAGAACGGGTAGGAAGAAAATGGCAGATGACAGGACTGTTTTAAAATACTGATTTTAAAAAGTCGTACTCGAAACTAGATTAAAGGTAAAGGAATGGGCATCATAGTGGTGGTGTTTGGTCTATGGGGTACAAGACAGTTTAATAAAGAATGGGAATTGGTTAATGTTATGCGTTTTAGCAGGCTGCTGGGAGAAGGAATGAATCATGGCAGAATGTGTTGGTGTTTCCACCAGCACTATTTTGTGTAAAGTTGCAGTTGTCTCACAACCTTGGGAAAACAAAAATGTCAATTTTCTGTTAACCGAGCGAGGTTCACTTTAGCTAATGTATTGTTTTGCTGTTGCTGCCTTCCTTACTGTGTTCTAGCTCAACTACCACCAGAACGTTAGCAAATAATGTTAGAGAAAATGTACCTCATGTGGCATGGTTGGCAAAAAAAGGGGTATCCAGACGTAGGTGGGTTATTGGCCTCATGCTGTTCTTTCTCTCTCTATCCTGGCTGTATCGAAAATGAAAAAGAAAAGCTAGCAAACGTGTAATAGTGACTGTCCCTTCTCCATGATGATAATGGTGCAGGTGGATTGATTTCAGCCCCAGCTCTGCAGTTATCTCTTCATGGGTCTATCTCTGCTCTTGAATTGAGCTCACTAAAATCAACAGGTGTCTGCGTGGGCAGGGAAAGTATTGTGGAGATTCTGTGTGAAACAATCCCTCCCCTTGGTTCCAGTGCAAAGGAGACAGGCCACACAGTAATAGTACAGGGTCTAGTCCATGTTCAGACCAGACCACTCTACAGAGTGTACAGCAGCCTGATCCAGATTGGACCAGAGATGAATACAAGTTTCTGATTCTATACACCAGGGAAGGGAAACTTTTCCATCCCAGGGGCTGCTATGAAAATTAGTACAAGCTCTGAGGGAAGTTGGGAGTGGGAATACTTAAGGGGTGTGCTCAGGTTGAGGAACGGAAGGGGAGGGGTCCAGTTCATGAATCTTTGTCATGGATCCATTCCCTATCCTTGTGTGCATGCCCTGAGCTCACTCTTTCAGTGCTTCAGGGAGAGCAACTGGATCCAGGGGTCAGATCCAGGGACTGGAAAGTGACCAAATAAAAATAAACCATAGGCTGTGTTTGGCCCTGAGCCTGAGGTTCCCTATCCCTGTTATAT
The DNA here is from genome assembly GCA_003113815.1 of Sphenodon punctatus. Classification (NCBI taxonomy): domain Eukaryota; kingdom Metazoa; phylum Chordata; class Lepidosauria; order Sphenodontia; family Sphenodontidae; genus Sphenodon; species Sphenodon punctatus. Next base: position 6,889,303 of record QEPC01008364.1, on the reverse strand, counting down.
ACCGACAGTCACATAGTCACAGTCATACCTTGTTTACCTGACTCAAAGGCGTAAACAGAGGGTATTTTCAGAAGTTGCGAGATCACGCTCAACCACAGACAATACCCTGTGGTGGGAAATGGTCCCATAACGTCTGTTTGAGTCCCGCTAGAGGTTCACCACAGCGAACCTCTGGTGGGAATCAAAATAACCATGCTTTCGGCCCTCGTCCGGGGACCATGGCCGAAAGCGTGGTTAACTGAACCACGGCCCGGACCACGGGTGGCCGGGGAGAGCGTGGGGGGGGGGCGGCTGTGCGGCTGTACTTTGCGCCGTGCAGTCCCGCCCCCCACAGATTCCCTGCCGGGATCGGCCGGCACGTCTTCTGGTCGTGACGGCGGGATTCCGGCGGGGAATCAAATGGGTGATTCCGTGACAGGGCGAAAGCCGCCCCGTCACGTCTGAAAATACCTAGACATAAGTACTCAGGTTGACTTTTACCTATTAAGATGATCAGTAGATCTGAATGGAACCAGGAGCTTGGCTCCTTCGTTAGGAGAGGCAGTGTTGGCACTGGGCTTTAGGGTGGGCCTCCTAATAGATAGGACAAGTATGAGATCAGAACATTATGGTCTCTTAAAGGAATGACTAGAGCTTTGCTTCAGGCTGTATTGAAATTGTTCCTATTTGTGTCTTAAGTTGGAATTTATTTAGTGTTGCCAACAGCAATCGATGTTTTTAAAGCTCCAGTTGTTGGAGTCTTGTGATGACTTTATTTGAAGACTAGAAATTGAGACGTTCTAGTCCTTGTGGTCATGGAGAAAAGATTGAAAACATTATTCCCTCTTTCTCCAAATGTATCGTGAATGCATAATTTAAAAAAACAAACCCCACTACTCTGAGCTTAAATGTTACAATTTCCAATAAGTATATGCATAATTTAATGATTTTTGAGGGGACGAGACTCATAGTCTTCGAACCTTTGAAGCTGGCAGCTGTGCTTAAGTTTATGGTATAGAGAAAAATTGTGCGAGGCGATGTGGTGGTCTGACCATCTGAAGGGGAAAGTTGAAGTTTATCTGTTAAAATCTACAGGAAAATAAGTAATTCTCTGATATAATTTTATCAAAACTGGTACCAAAAATGATGTATAAATAGAATTAAATTCGCAAGGGAACTTTTATTTTGCATATAGCTAGTTATCTTTCTCTTCTCGGCTGCTCTGCAGGTGAGCCATAGAAATAAAATAAAAATAAAATAGATTAAAAGAAATAAAAACCTGTAGGAAAGTTGAGAGAACCGACTGTGTTGCTGTGTGGAGTGCACTCTTGAGTAGAAGACTTGGTTTAAGGCTTATTTTATTCTCACCTTCAGCTTATTAAAGCTAACATTTATCACTTTTTATATTTTAGACCATTCATAAACTTCCTGTGATCTCACTTTGTAAATTCCATTTTAAACTACCTTTAAAAAAAAAAAAAAAAATNTGGTTAACTGAACCACGGCCCGGACCACGGGTCGGAATCGGACACAGCGGCCGAATTGGCTGCTGCGCCCGCCCATCTCCCAGAGGGCGGGCGGCCGGGGAGAGCGTGGGGGGGGGGCGGCTGTGCGGCTGTACTTTGCGCCGTGCAGTCCCGCCCCCCACAGATTCCCTGCCGGGATCGGCCGGCACGTCTTCTGGTCGTGACGGCGGGATTCCGGCGGGGAATCAAATGGGTGATTCCGTGACAGGGCGAAAGCCGCCCCGTCACGTCTGAAAATACCTAGACATAAGTACTCAGGTTGACTTTTACCTATTAAGATGATCAGTAGATCTGAATGGAACCAGGAGCTTGGCTCCTTCGTTAGGAGAGGCAGTGTTGGCACTGGGCTTTAGGGTGGGCCTCCTAATAGATAGGACAAGTATGAGATCAGAACATTATGGTCTCTTAAAGGAATGACTAGAGCTTTGCTTCAGGCTGTATTGAAATTGTTCCTATTTGTGTCTTAAGTTGGAATTTATTTAGTGTTGCCAACAGCAATCGATGTTTTTAAAGCTCCAGTTGTTGGAGTCTTGTGATGACTTTATTTGAAGACTAGAAATTGAGACGTTCTAGTCCTTGTGGTCATGGAGAAAAGATTGAAAACATTATTCCCTCTTTCTCCAAATGTATCGTGAATGCATAATTTAAAAAAACAAACCCCACTACTCTGAGCTTAAATGTTACAATTTCCAATAAGTATATGCATAATTTAATGATTTTTGAGGGGACGAGACTCATAGTCTTCGAACCTTTGAAGCTGGCAGCTGTGCTTAAGTTTATGGTATAGAGAAAAATTGTGCGAGGCGATGTGGTGGTCTGACCATCTGAAGGGGAAAGTTGAAGTTTATCTGTTAAAATCTACAGGAAAATAAGTAATTCTCTGATATAATTTTATCAAAACTGGTACCAAAAATGATGTATAAATAGAATTAAATTCGCAAGGGAACTTTTATTTTGCATATAGCTAGTTATCTTTCTCTTCTCGGCTGCTCTGCAGGTGAGCCATAGAAATAAAATAAAAATAAAATAGATTAAAAGAAATAAAAACCTGTAGGAAAGTTGAGAGAACCGACTGTGTTGCTGTGTGGAGTGCACTCTTGAGTAGAAGACTTGGTTTAAGGCTTATTTTATTCTCACCTTCAGCTTATTAAAGCTAACATTTATCACTTTTTATATTTTAGACCATTCATAAACTTCCTGTGATCTCACTTTGTAAATTCCATTTTAAACTACCTTTAAAAAAAAAAAAAAAAATAGTAAATTTTTTTTTTGGTTTTGTTTTGTTTTGTTAAATGTTATTACTACTTGGAAGGCTTTTGGCAAGCTTAAATACACAACACAAATGTTACACTACAATTGGAGAACATCACTCTCCCTAGCAGGGGTGGGGAACCTTTTCCCTCCTGAGGACTACTTCGTAATTTAGTACAGGCTCTGTGGGTCAGATAGGAGTTGGGAATGGAGGTGATTAAGGGCTGTGCTCAGGGTTGGGGGAGGGAGAAGCGGGTCTGGATCATTAAGTGCATACCTTCATTGCTGCTCCATTCCCCTGAGCTCTTTCGGTGCTTGAGGAGAAGGGTTGGATTCACAGGCCAGATTCAAAAATTGGAAAGGAGTCAAATTCAAAACAGTCATAGGCTGGATTTGACTGTTGGGAAGGAATCTAATGTTTACCCACTCTTTGCTTACAGCAGTGGTTCTCAAACTTCTTGGGCAGTAAGAAGTACAACTTATCTGCAAAACGTGATGCCCCCACCCCATTGCCTGGCCCACACCTGTGTGCATATAGCAGGAAAAGACCAAAAAAACAGTCATTTTTATAAAATATTGAAAATCATACTGTGTGTTGGATCTCAGACATTTATGCTCTCTTCCCCACTCCTTCAGCTCTGTTCATACCACTATAGCTCCCCTCACTCAGGTAGCTGAGCCAGAAAGATTGCCAAAATACCTACAGTTTATCCACTTCTAGAACATGATTTTTTATTTGCCGTGCCTCTCGTGTTTCTATATATCTATATTATATACACAGCAAAGATATACATAGTTATCTTTATTATTTGTTTTTTCCTGAACCCTCCTATGCCCTGTAGTTTGATAATCACTGATCTAGTATCCAGCAAGTCTGTACCATTTTGGTATCCAGGAGAGTCGGTGGCAGAGAGTCCCTTTGACACACAGGCTATGTCCATGTCACCAGAAGAAAGTAGAGGACATACCACATCTCCTGTGGGAATATCCTCTGTACGCTATCGAAAGGTCGAAATGGCTTAGCCCATGGGTGAAAGGGGACGAACGGTTTTCTTCCCACGAAAAGACGGCCCAGCTCTTTTTGGGGCTATATTTAATCTCGCGAAATTTTTATTCGCTGCCCAGATGAAAAGAAAAAGTCAGGTTAAAAGGGGAAAGCGTGTGATGGGAACTCTGACACCTTCCTGATTGTGATGCCTAAAATACTACTCTAGCGGAAGGTTCAAGTAATTGTAAGATGTTAATTATAAGTATTTAGACTGTTGTACGATCGGTGACTTGATTTAACTTATCTTGTTATGTGGACAGGTATCGCTTTTTGGCGAACTTGTGTTCAACAACCACTTAGGACAAAAAGGAAAAGTGTGATATCTCCTTGGTACGATGCTTAAAACATTACTCCAAAGATTCCAGTAGGAGGTACCCGAGCACTTGCGAGATTGTTAACTACAAATGTTTAGACTAGTATGCTGGAGACCAGGGCAATCTTAAGTTGTTACGTGCTTGGGTGAAATACGTATTTGTCTGGTAAATCGTCTTAACCCCTGTTCTAAATTACCAATCTCAAGTTATTTGTATTTTTGATTTGAAGAGGTTTTGACTTTGGGATGTTGTTTTTGTATTTTAAATTTTATTTTTATTCTTGAAAATAACGTATTTCTTATGTTTCATGAGTTTGTTTGTATCTCCTGAGAAACATTGAAATTTGACCAAATTTGGTCGTAAATAAATTAATTCATTCAATTCATTCATTCATACCATTTTGTAACATTTTCCTAGTATACCAAAGTTTCCAGCCAAAATAAATGAATGTACTTTTTATATTCAGAAAGACCCATATAGCCTCTTTCAGAATTGACCCAACATGAATGCGTATTTATACCCTACATTTTTATATTATTCGCTGCCACAGCTCAGTGAGACAATGTAGTAATATAATGGAAATAAATAACACTCTGAGTAGGCATGTGTTTATGGCATTCAAATAATTTTACAGTTTGAGGCCCCACTTGAGGGATTTAGTTTTCTGGTATGTTTTGAAAAAGTTTTGATAAGGTGTTGAAGCTGCCATGTCTTCAGCATCTTGCAAAAAACAAACAAACCTCAAAGCCCTCATCCCTTTGAGCCTATCCATCTGAAGGATGAGTAGAGATTACATAGTCTGGGGTTGAGCACAAAGGAAGGCACTGGCTTTTTTTTTTTATTTTTTTTATTTTTTTAAAGTTTACGGTCAAAATTTGCTCATCTGTGTTCATGCATTTTTGTTGATAGAACCATGCCATCTTATTGAAGGCTGAAAATTGCAGTTTCTATTTTGTTATCTTATTTAACAGGGCGTGCGAGTATTTTAAGTTTAATAATTGATTGATAAAGTCCTCCTGTGCCATAAAGCAGACTTCAGGAAAGGGAGAAAGTGAAGCTTTTCTCCGTGCATGAACTGGTTCAATAAAGGCAATAGCAAAACTGACTAAAATGAGTCGACTCAGGCTCTTTTTAGCTACAACATTAGAAGAGATGGAGTCTGAAAGGAACAGTGGGTTGGCATTAAAATGTTAGCCCAGGACTCAGTACTCGGGTGTAGTTTTCTCCCCTCTCATGGCTTGTTCTCACAAGCAAGGGTAGTGATGAACATTGGAAACAAGGCAAAGTTTAGCTCTTCCCTTAGCTCCCTAACTGGGAACCTGCAGGAACAGCCAGCAGGGGGAGCTAGAGTAACAAACGGTAAGGCAGAAATGGTAGGAGGGAAACACAAAAGGAGGAAGTACTGAGGATTTTTGGCACGTGAGGATGTGTAGGCAGTTAACTCTAGTACAGGTTACCTACCTTCCTGGAGTAGAAGACTCCCTCTCCACTTAACTCTTCTGCTCATGGGAATGCATAGGAGGTTAATTTGTGTTGGGAGGTGGTTGCCTCCGAAAGAAATGTGCTCATGAAAACAAGCCCTCAGACTATTTGTCTGCTCTTGGGAAAGTCAATCCCTCTGGCGCTGTATCGGTTCCTCATCTGTAAAATGGAATAATATTTCCCTACCTTCTAGAGATATTTTGAGGATGTATACATTACAGATTGTGAGGTGCTTGGATCTTTTGATATGGTGGAGTCTGCTTAAGTGGAATTTCTCCAGCAATGTAAAAACAGTTCATTATCAGAAATTCTACTTAAGCAGACATTAAGGAAGTGGACCTGGAGATGGAGAAAACTGATGTTCAGATAAAGTTAGCACCAGGTTTCTCTGTCTCCAATTCCCTGCCCTCAGAAACAGAGAGTCAGAGCAGGCAGCTGGGCAGAGCTCTGTGTGTATGTGATCCTGGGAGTCTTGGGTGGGCTGGAGTAGAAACCTGGTGGTGGTGGTTGTTATTTATTTATATAGCACCAGCAATGTACCTGACACTGTACAATCCACTGTCGGAGACAGGTTACTACCTCTAAGGGGCTTACAATCTGAGAGATAAGGAAGGGGGATATGAGGGAGAGGTAAACATCAGGAAAGACAAGAGTACATTCATGAAGTTGAGAAGTTGCAGGCTTATGTGCTTTGCTTAGTTACAGGGAATTAGGTTCTGAGTGAGGGGGAAAGGATGCAGTATCACTCATGACAAGCTAGGGAAGGCCTGGCGGAAGAGGTGGGTTTTCAGGAGGAATTTTAAAGTTGGGAGGGAGGGATCAGAGCGAATGTATCCAGGGAGGGAGTTTCAGGCATGAGGGGCAGCAGGGGAGAAGGGACGCAGGCATTTAGAGGAGCAAAGGGTTCGCGAGCAGGCAAGGGTGGGGGCAGAGGAAGAGCGAAGCTCCCAGGCAGGAGCGTGACAGGATACAAGAGCGGAGAGAGATGGGGGAGCAAGGCTATGAAGATCCTTGAAGGTGAAGACCAGGAGCTTGTGCTGAATGCGTTCCCATAGAGGGAGCCAGCGCAGGGCAGAGGGGGGTGGGGGTGGGCATAGCTCAAGTGGTAAGAGCACGTGCTTTGCATGTATAAGGTCAAAGGTTCAACCCCCGGCACCACTTCAGGATCCCTGGTAGCATGCCTGGGGGAGGCCTCTGCTGGGGGCTTGGAGAGGTCTCAGGTCGCATGCCGGGATGGCCCCTGCCGGAGACCCTGGAAGAGCCGGATCTGGACCCAAATTTGAAACCCCTGCTGCCGTGTCAGGTTGTGACAATACTGGACTAAGATGGACCATTGGTCTGACTCAGTTAGGCAGCTTAGTTTAGTTTAGGAGGGGCTATACATGGGCAAAGTGGATGATTTACTTCCCTTTACAGCCCACCTGAGCCTTTCAGAATTGGAACTGACAAGATTTCTCTTGCACGAGTCCACGTGTCCAGAAACCTGGAGACGGAGAACTGGTGTTGTCTAACTGTGGCAAAATGCCCCTGTTTCCCTACCAGAGTACCCTAGACAAACACTCTGCTACACCCTATTAAAACCCCCCACGGCCTGGACAAATGCAAGGTCACAGGACAAGTGTTCTGGGCATGCTCCAAAAGCCAAGGCCAGGGATCAGTATCTCAAGGTGAACGCCATGATGTCTCACCTAAGTGACATCACAAGTCAGAGGGCTCAGACAGTTCACCTGGATTGGAGAAACCGCTACCTGGGGGCGATTCCCAAAGGGGAGGAGGGGTCGAGCTTAAAAAGCCAGGACACACCCCTTCCTCCCGACTTTCTCTTTCGAAACTGCAACACACTGCTGGCAGGGAGCCAGCCAAGACATATGCCTCACCTGTTTCTACCTGCACAGGTGACAAAAAGGAGTCTGAGAGTACCAGCCACGGCCTTTTTACCCTCAGTCCTAGGAGGCAGCTACCCAAACCAGGGGACATCCGATCTCCAAGATCTGAGACTCTATTTTAAGTTTGTTTCCCTCTTTATTGAAAGCCTTTTACCTTAGCCTTGTTGACAAACCTGTTTCTCTTCTTTTGGCCAATAAAGTATCTCTTTTGTTGTGTAAAACGGACTTATCTGTGCCTGAATGAAAATCTTATTTATTTATTTATTTATTTATTTATTTATTTATTTTATCTCTTAGCATTTTTATGCCGCCCCCTCATGCCCACGGCATCTCGGGGCGGCTAACAATATGGTAAAACAGTAAAATACATTAAAAACCAACATCACTTTTTAAAAATGTAAAAACCCCTAACCCTACCCTCCAATTCCCCCAATTTCCCCACCCCACCAATCTCCCCATTTACCCCTCCCTCCCCCCCTCCCCTCCAAAGGCCTGGGCGAACAGCCAAGTCTTGCATGCTCGCTGAAAGGCGAGCAGACCCGGGGCCAGGTGGGCTTACTTCGGAAGGGAGTTCCACAACCGTGGCCCAACCACTGAGAACACCCTCTCCATGGTGGCCCCCTGCTTTACACGGGGGACCTCCAGATAGGCACCCCCAGTGGATCGGAGGGTCCATCCTGAGTCACGGAAGGCGAGGCGGTCCCCAATATAAGAGGGGCCGAGACCGTATAGGGCTTTGTATACCAATACTAGCACCTTGAACTTGGCTCGGTAAGCTATAGGCAGCCAGTGCAGAGAACGGAGCACTGGTGTAATGTGCTCACAGTGACCTGTCCCCGTAAGGAGACGGGCCGCCACATTCTGCACCAGCTGCAGCCTCCGAACCAATATCAAGGGAAGCCCCACATAGAACGCGTTGCAGTAGTCAAGCCTCGAGGTAACGAAGGCATGGGTGAGAGTGGCCAGGTCGGGTCTGGAGATGTATGGGTGCAGCCTCCGCACCAGATACAGCTGGCGGAAGGCGGCTTTAGCCACCGCCTCCGCCTGCTGATCCAGGCGGAGGTCCGCATCCAAAATCACCCCCAGACTCCGAACCTGCTGGGCAACTGGAGGGCAGATTTCCCCCCCCCACCCCCAATAGGAGGAGCCGACACCTCCTTCGCCCTCCCCACTACCATCATCTCCGTCTTATCTGGGTTCAGCTTCAGTCTGCTCTGCCTCATCCCTTTGGTACCTCTGGTACCTTTAAAGGTTAGAAGGATTTGTACCCACGAAGGGGAGTCGTTGCAAGACACAGTTTTCTGCAGCTCTGCCTACGGAGAGCGACTCTAGGGCAACTGACCTCAATGAGGGGTGCCAGGGGAGCTGTGGGCGAAGAGCCAGAGTTGTGTTGGGGGTTCACATATCCGGGAAGGTGTGAATCCCTCTAGTTTCCTGGTTCCCGGTGGTGGCAGCGATTTTTAGACGTAACCCAGTAAGGCGGGTTGCTTTGCTGTAGTTATGCAAGTTCTACTTAACTGGATAGTATTTGATTTCATAGGGTAAAAACCAACGTGACAGCAGGCTGCTGTGGCACTCTTTGCCATGCTTTGGCCCGGACTTCACAAGCACGTCTTTTCAGGTGCCGCCAGATGTTGACCCAGGATTGCCCCGGGGTGTATCAGTGGCTAGCCGGAACGCTGACCTCAGGCAACCCCCAAAATCGAGGCCTGCTCGACAGGGTCAAAAAAGGCCGCAGTGGGCTATCTTGTCTGTTCCCGGGCTGTGGCTGCCGGGGCTGTCGGACATGGTGGGTGTGTGGCACAGTGCAGGATGGATCCGGCCAGCTGCATGTTCAGTGTGCTTCCCACCCTCCCTGGTTCCCCAGCTGCAGGTCTGTTTGTCCAGTGCACTGACCCAGTCCAAACTGTGTCGTCCACAGCTTCCCAACCGCTGTGCTAGTCACACATCTATTTTACCCATAGTGGTTATTAAAAGGTTGCTCTGTTCCATCAGCAGTATTCTTTATTTATTTATACATACACATTTGTATCCCGCACCCTCCTGCTCACAATGTCAGCTCGGAGCGGCTTACAACAACAATAAAATAAACAATTTAAAAAATAACACTTATTAAAAGTCATAAAATCAGTAAAATACATTTTAAAAGGACGGAACAGCCAGGTCTTACATAGTCTTCAGAAAGAAGGGAGGTATGGGGCTAGGCGGGCCTCCAACGGGAGGGAGTTCCACAGCCTAGGAGCAGCCACAGAGAATGCCCTCCCCATCGTCACCACCCAGGGGACTTTGAGTCAGGCGTCCCCGGCCAACCACAGGGGCCGCACCACGGTCCGGGGCGGTCCCACTGGTATGTGGGGCCTAGCCTGTTTAGGGCTTTATAAGTCAACACCAATACCTTGAATAGGGCCCAGAAGACAATTAGGCAGTGAGTGCAAAGAATGGAGTACTGGTGTAATGTGCTCACGACGGCCCGCCTCCATAAGGAGTTGTGTTGCTGCATTCTGCACCAGCTTCGGCTTCTGGACCGTCACCAAGGGTAGTCCCACGTAGTGCGTTACAGTAGTCCAGTCTAGAGGTGATGGTGGCCAAATCAGAGTTTGAAACGTACGGCTGTAGCCGTCACACCAGATGTGATTGGCGAAAGGCGCTCCTCTCCACCCGAGAATCCAGGCAGAGCTGTGAGTCGAGGCGCACCCCCAAACTACGGACCTGAGTGGCTAGGGAGTGCAGACCCCATCAATGACAGGGTCCACGACCCTCCCTCCCCCAGCCCTACCCACCAACATCACCTGAATGTAGGGTTCAGAGGTGACTGAGAATTTGTGACCAAAGTTTAGGCCAGAGGAGGGGAGGGACTATTTGCTTACGGGACACATTTCAAGTTTTAGACACAGCAGGAGGGGCCCTCAGTGCTACTTGAAAGTTTATATAAAACACTGCCACTCTGTTTTTTTGTGTTTTGAAATCCTGATTTGCAGCCTTATCTTAGCCATATACTATACCCTTTAGCTTGACTGTCTTTTGTAAGATTACACGGATCCATGTGTAGAATTCACCCCTTACTGTGTGTTTTTAAAAAACCTTGAACCTGATGTGGGAAATTTGTTTAAAGAACATTGCTCTCCATGTATATGTAAAAATGTTGTAAGAATTATGTTTCCTGAGGAGAGAGTCATTGAAGGGGCATATACAATCAAAGAAACATGTAAATATTGGTCATGTCAGACTTCTCTAAGCTAGAGTGGTGCTGAAGTAAGGCTAAGTGAATGGAACCATATTTTCCTACACAGGCCGAATCTGTCTGCCGCTGATAAGGCAACTGCATTATATATTTAGCAGAGCATTTACTAAATGCAAAACTACTTACTGTGTGTAACAAGCAGAAATGCACCATGTTATTTATAGGAAGTCTTGGTGATAACGAGCGATACAGATAATTCCTTCTCTTTAGTTGGAAAAAACCAGCAGAGATCCGCTTGAGAATATTGTATTTCAATAGCTTTTTTTTTTTTTTAAGTACAGAATGAAGAAATAAGTGGTCATTGCTAACTTAATGGCCATCATTTTTTCATCCTGTGAGCCTAAGTAAAGGCCATTTGGAAATTTTAATGGCGTCTTGTCTTTCCTTTTCAGTTTCAGGACCCCAAACTTCACAAAGGTATTGGGGAGGGGGGGCGGAGGGCGGGGATGTCATGTGCCTCTTGCTCTCTTCCCTTTTGTGCTCTATATGGGTATTATGACCCATGTGGCAGTGTTATAGTTTGAAATGTCTTTATTCTAACACCAGAATGATCTCTCCCACTCTAGTCACTACCACTTCTGGTGAACTTCAGCCAAGAAAGCCACACTTGATTGTTAATACCCAACAACCTTTATAAAAGCAGTTGATGGCTTTTCTCTCTTGCATCTGTATGTACTGATGGTTTTTGAACTTAAGAACAAAGGGAGAGTAGAGCTGAAGATCTCTGAAAACAGTCCGAGTAGAAAAGAGATGAATCTGAAGACTGGTTAGGCTATCCCATTGGATGGAATAGCAGAAAGAACACTCTTATTTCAGACTGAAAATAATCTCACCAATTTGGGTTATAGTCACAGGACTCTCCTGGCTCTCAGCAGGCCTGGCTTTTTTGTTTTGTTTTTTTGTTTCCTATAAATATTTGAAAAGAAAATGTACACAGAACTATTGACCCTCTTGCAAACACTTACGTACATGTCTTACTTTGAGGGGGCAAATGTGTCTGTCTATAGCATGTAAATATCCGCAGAAACCGTATTAAAGCATCCGTTCTATTGGTCCCTTGCTGTGCTACAACCATACCACAAGAGTGGAAAAGAACTCAACTGTTTTTCTGTGATCTTTGTGAAAAACATGTCTAGAGATTGCAAACCTTGCTGAAATAAGTTATCTTCAGGTTGAAGGAACTATATATCTACATTGTAAGAAGTGTGTATTGTTGAATATTGTAATATTTATGCTTAACAGACAGAGCCAAGGTTGGCTGTAAAAAGCTTAATTCTCAGTTTGTTCTCTCACTTACTCTTAATTAAATCAGTGAGGGCCTATGAAACACTTAAGGACAAAAGCTAATTGTTTAATTGTTGAGTGTTTGTGCAAATGTGACTTTCTTAATCTTGGTTATCCTTGCATGTTTGCTTTCTAAACTAACAGGACCTTCCCACACTGTAGGGGGTGGAGGGGGCTTGAGAGGCAGTTTGTCGGGCTGTCTCTGCTGGGAGAGGGTGCTGGAGTGGCTTTACTAGTGACAGAGGCTCTTGGTAGTGTGTACGCGACTGCTTCATGATGCTGTAAAAGGCTTTGCAGCACTATAAGGCACCTCTGAGGTCATAGAAGCCCTTTAGTTCCTAGGTTCTCACAATGGGGGGGGGGGGTGATTTGCAGAAGGCATTTTGTTGGGGGGGGTGCAGCAAGACTAAGAAGGATTTCAGCTGACAAACACCTAGCTCCACACTCAGAGCTAGAGGGAATCTCCAAAATAATGAAGTGGCAAGAGGGAGGAGAATGTCAAAGAACAAGAGGGAAATGGAAGAGAAGCAATAGGAGTATAGGAAGGGGGAGGGGAGAGGAAGAGGAGGAGAACGTGTGTGTGTGTGTGTGTGTGTGTGTAGTAGGGGGAGGGGCCTCAACTATGAGAGACAAGTGGAAAGGGGAGTGTAGTTCAAAAAAGCTTGAGAACCACTGCTATAAAAGATTACAGTGAAAGACGCTAGTTGTGTCAGTTTTGATTTCTAGTTCCTCCATTCTGTGATTTTTAGCTGCTTGTTGAAACTTCCTGAACATCATCTTTCCTTCCTGTGTGCAAGAGTTCAAGAGCTCAGTACTTCAAAGGGGTAAATGCTGTGTGGTCCCAAACTAGCCTAGAGCGTAAAACATGTTTGTCGTCTTTCAAGACTACTTTCATGCCCCATTTTCAGTACGTGCTTAAGATCTTTGCTAGATTGGATCCAGAGTGCTCAGCACTTCCCAGGATCATCTCTCTTGTAATAAATCAGGGATGGAGAACCTTTTCCATCCCGAGGGCCACTTTAGAAATGGGTATAGGCTCCGAGGGCTGCATAGCAGTTGTGGGTGGGGGTGCTAATGGGGTGGCTCTCAGGAAGAAGAAGAGCCAGATCATCGATCTGTGCCATGGATCTGTCCCCTATTCTTATGTGCATGCCCTCATCTCTCCTTCCTTACCCTGAGCTCAGGTTTCAGTGGTTGGAGATAGGAACTTGATCCTGGGGCCAGATCCAGGAACTGAAAAGGGGCCACATAAGAACTTGCCGAGGGCCGCATTTGGCCCCTGGGCCTGAGGTTCCCCACCCCTGTAATAAATGATTGCAAGCACCTCAGCACCTGGCAGGATCATATCACTTGTAATAAATCATGAAGTAGGGTTTTTTTGTTGCTGTTTTTAAAGAGAAACTTCATTCCTTTCAGGATAGATTTTTGGAGAATTTTTGCCTAGTGAATAGTTTTCTGCATTTTGGAACCAAGTGAATCTATTTGGGACATTATCTACATTCGGTAGATAAAAAGTATAGAAAACTGGGGTTACTGACCTACCAAGTTGTTGCTTTGTTTATAGTGTGAAAGGAAATGGCTTTGACTTCTTCTGAGGAACTGTCTTGCCATTGTGAGAAGATGGGCAGCTTGATTTGGGCATGATTCTCTAGCCTCACATTAATGCCACCTGGCATTACTGTCTCTTTAACCTCTTTGCAGAGAACCAGGATGTTAGAAATGAATATCGTGAGCCTTACTGTACGTTTAAGCTTCTCCAAGGTGAAAACTAGATCTCCCCTTGCTTGTGGAAATGACCTTTTTTCCAGGCACAAGTTTATTCCATTTCATATTGCAATATGGGAGGTGTCATGGGGTTTTTACTATAGTAGATAATTCTGCTGCTAATGGGTTTTTAGAGCACCCCAGATCATCTGAAATCTATGCAGTAGATGATGTTAGCTAATCTATAAATAAATCAAAGGGCCTCTCTGGGGTGTGAGTTAGGAACACCATTTGGAAAGCCCTTAAGTATCTTTTTATCTGGCTGGATAATTTTGTACTTTGAGCTGCTGGTAATGTGTTTTGTAAAGAGGTTGATTATATTTTTTGGAGCTAAGATACGAGGAAAGAACTGGGAATGATTTTCCTAAAAAAAGCAGCCAGTGCTTTTTCAATTGAAAACAATGGGAAAGAGATTTAAGTGTAGCCTCTGTGAGGTAAACGCCGCTGTCCACTGATGATGAAACTCTGAGATGTTGTTGTTGTTGTTGTTGTTCGCATTTATACAGCACCAGCAATGTACCTGGCGCTTACAAAAAATAAGATAGTCATGGTCCCTGCTCGAGAGCTTACAATCTAAAGACGGGGAGGGGAGACAAGGAAGGGGAAAACAGAGGGAGAGACAAGGGATGCGACATTCATGAGGATGCGAGAGCTCAGGTACACGTTCTTGGCTTGGTTACAGTAAATTGGGAGTTTGCAGATAACAGGTGGGGGATAATCCTGGGTGGGGATGTTTAGCAAGAGTTAGGAAGTGTGGAGCGGAAGAGGTGGGTTTTGAGGAGGAACTTGAAGGCGTGGAGGGTGGGGGTATGACGGACAACGGCAAGGAGGAAGTTCGAATGAAGGCGGCTGGGGGAGCAGGGGAGGCTTGGGAGGGTGAGGGATGGGATGGCGGAGGAGCGGAGTGCTCGAGCAGGGGTACGGAGGGAGATCAGGGCAGAGGGAGCGAGGTTGTGAAGGGCTTTGTAGGTAAAGACGAGGAGCTTGTGCAAAATTCCCTCAGGAAGAGGGAGCCAGTGGAGAGAGGAGAGGAGAGGCTGCACGTGGTCAAAGCAACGGGCTAGGTGGATGATCCTGGCAGCAGAGTTTTGAACAGAGATAAGGGGAGAAAGGTGGGAGCGGGGAAGGCCAGCGAGGAGGCGGTTACAATAGTCAAGGCGTGAGATGACTAGGGCGTGGATGAGAGTTTGGGCAGAGGAGACAGACAGAAAAGGGCAGATCTTAGCAATGTTGTGGAGGGAGAAGCGGCAGGACTTGGCAACGGAGTCAATGTAGGGTTTGAAGGTAAGGTGCGAGTGGAAGATGAAGCCCAAGCTGTGAGCTTGGGGGACAGGGAGGATGGAGACCCCGTCAATAGTAGTTGACAGGGAAGAGGGAGAGAAAGGACTGGGAGGGAAGATTACTAGTTTTTGATTTTTATTTATTTCCTTTTGATGCCTATGCATGTAGCATTTGATGGGAAAGCTTGGAAGTTCTTTTTAAATCTGATTCCTATATTCAACTTCTTTATTGCACTGTTAAACCTCCCTTGATTTTCCTGTGTTCAGATTAGTTCCTGACACCCAGAATTAGTTATCTATATAAAATGATTTGAATGTAGGTTTGGAAACTTCACTTTTGCTTGAATTAGATTTGCTAAGGTTGCTAGCATTAAAATATATTATCTGTTCTTCACAATTTATATAAAATTCCCTAGTTTTAGCTACCACCTTGTCAAGTTTTTGAGCTGTTAATTTGATAATACTCTACATTTCAGGGTTTCTAGTGGGATCTTTTAGACACTTACTTACCGACTGAGCCTAGATGGCTATTTTTATAACAATCTGTTTTATTGCATGTTTAAGCTGGAAATAAAATGAACTGCTCTCATTTTCCTGTCCAGCTCATGTACTTTTAAAAACTTTTTCAGTAGTTCAAAAGTGAAATGGATTGTAGCCTATCTTTCTTTATCTTGAAATAGAAGAATCAAACAAATCATTGACAGGTTTTTAGTTGTCTTGCAAGTGCATAACAAAGCATAATTTTGAGAGTTGTTGAATCTTAACTATTCAAAGTGGAAACTCATTGTAGTTTACAGGCTCTCTTATGTTGGCACATAAGTTTATATTCCAGGATCAAAAAAACTTCAGTTTAAGAGGAGTTAAGGTGCTTACAAATTCAACCATGCTCCAAAAAGCATGGAAATGGTAAGGCTCCCGCCTTAACTTGCACACCATGCAAGCAGTAAAAGCGTTGTACAGTCTTGCATATTGTGCTTGGTTACAACTTAGGCTCCATGCACTCACGCTTTGCCGCCGGCAGGAGAATAAAACCTAATGTTTCTCCCCCGCCCTGGGCCCCACAACTCCTAAGGCCGGCCCTGGTGAGGAGGAGCTTGCTGTCCCCAACTTCAGCATTGCCCCCAACTTGGAGAGGAAGAGGAGTGGGGCTGAAAGGCAAAGCTGCCTCTGGCCAGTGGGCCTAGCAACACTTCCCGATTCGGTCAGGGGGCGCTCCCCGGGTCAGTTGGGGGAGGGGGGCACGCTGCCTGGGCTTGGGGATGGGTGGAGGGGTACTCCCCTCCGCTCATCCTCAAGCCCAGCCATTTGGGGGGCACTTAGCCCATTCATCGCTGTGGCGTAGTCATCCTGGGCCCCATGCCAGTCCCGATCGCCAGCTCCCTGCGTCGGGCTCGGGCAGGTGCAGCAGTGGCAGATTAAATCTGCCATTGCGCCGCCACTGGAAGTTGCTGGGAGAGGTGGGTCCTCTGCCTCTCCCTCACTCTGTG
>QEPC01008364.1:6829821-6872705 GCA_003113815.1 Sphenodon punctatus | reverse complement strand
CCTGTCCCCCCCCCCCCCCCGCTGCCTGTCAGTCTCGGCCAGGGGGAATGTGGGAGAGGTGGGACCTCTGCCTCTCCTTCACTCCCGCTGGCCCCCTTCACTGCCTGACTGTCTCGGCCAGGTGGAATGAGGGAAAGGCAGAGGATCCGCCTCTCCCACATTCCCCCTGACCGAGACTGACAGGCAGCGGGTGTGTGTGTGTATGTGTGTGTGTGGAATGGACTTAGGGAGAGGTGGGGCCTCTGCCTCTCGTTCACTCCCGCTGACCCCCTCCACTGCCTGTCTCAGACTCGGCTGAGGGCATGAGAGGCAGAGGCCCCACCTCGCCTCTCCCTCACTCCCTGGCTGGGACTCGGGGTCCCCGCGCTCGGGGTCCCCAGCTCCCGGTCACTATCAGGCTGGGGGTCCTGAGTGCGGGGCCCCCCCCAGGAGCGGGGCTTGGGGCGACTGCCTCGAGCCACCCCGCGGTAAAGCAGGCCCTGCTCCTCACCCCAATATTATGAAGTTGATCCCTGTCTCCACTGTAGCCACAATTTCTCCTTCATTTTATAGCTCCCCTCTCAGGCAGCAGCTCAAGTGCATCTGCTTACTACACAGGTGATCAAGGGCAGGCAAATATTTGTCCTAGTATATCACGCACTGGAGTGCTATACTGTCAAATTGGGAAGGGATTTGGCTGTCTGATTGAGGGTTCTGATTGAGGGTTGGTTGCTATCTGCTTTCCCCTCAGGTACATGGGGAAAAGCTACCTGGAGCTCATAAAAGCTATGAGGCTGTATTTCCAGAAGAACCCATCTTTTCAGCCTTCTCTCCCCATATATACCCCTCCCCAGCACTTGGGTACCACCTCCCCACACAAATGCTGCTCCTACCCCTGGCTGCCCCCCAGCCTTGTCTGTGGATACACATCACCCATCTCCCGGACTTGTCCCCCCAAATACACCCCTCTCAGCACTTGTCTGCCTGTTACCAATACATACATACACTGATACATTGCCTGTATGACAATGGCCCACAGAGAGGTGTTCTTGATTGCTACCCCAGTATTATGAAACTCGCTTTTCCATGAGGTCCATCAGAGTTTGAGCCTGAGCACATTCCAGCGGCAGTGTAAAAATGTTCTCTTTGACAAAGCATTTGGCAGGCGGGGTTAAGGGGTGAGTGGTTGAAGGGTTAGAGGTGAGGGTGGGTTTTTCTTTTAATGAGGTTCTTAAAGGGTGTGTTATTGTATTTCTATTTTGTGTGTCTTATGTAAGCTGCCCTGAGCCTTGGGAGAAGTGCAAGGTAGAAGTCTGAATAAAATAAATACCTAAAAATACATCCTGCCCCCACTCCTGCCAGCTTCACCTCCATGCACATCACCCAATTCTCAGCCTTGTCCCCCATAAACACTTTCCCAGCACCTGGCTGCCCCCTCCCCATAGAGACACTTCCCCACTGCCCAGATATTAGATTTCCTGATAAGTTTCTCCTTGTTTTGTTTCTCCTAATGTAGACAATGGATCGATCGTTTTTTAGCTTGGCATCTTCCCGTGTGCTCTGAAGGATGTTAAGTCAAACAACAAAACTTGGGTTTCTTCCCTTTGTGAAATGGGGATAATGTATTAATTCAGAGAGGGAAAATCTCTGGTCCATGGGCCATGTCCAGTCCTCTAACCTTTTTAAATCTGGCCCTCCACAGTTTCTCCATGGCTACACTGATGTGTAGGGATAATGTATTATGCCAGGGTGTGCTGACCCAACAGAGAAGGAGGGCAGCCTCTCCACAGCCAGGCAGTAGCTGGGGAGGGGCTGAAGCTTTTATGCCAGGTGCACAGGAAGGGGACTGCTGTTTCCTGCTGAACAGCCAATGGGGGGGGTGGGGGCTACCTCTTTTGGTGTGGCCTGCTAGCCAATTTTAAATTGCTAGCATGCGTGTTCTCCCCCACCCCTGCAAAAAAAACCCCACAAACTAAACTTTCCCACCCATATTGGTATTTGTGAAGTGTTCAAGTACTATGGTGAGAAGGATTATAGACTAGCTAATGCAGAGCTTCCTAAATTTTTGCTTGTGAAACTCCATTTTGGGACTGACTTGTACTTCCATGACCCCAGATAGCAACAAAGACATGCTCAGTATATTGGATAATATCCAGATTTGTGACCCCATTCTGCAAGTGGCCTGACTTCTCCTTGGCACTCTCATCCACAGTTTGGGAATCACCAAGTTAATATAAAAGATGCTGTTTTCCTTTCCACCCTGTAATGTCTATATTCCTGCTGCAGGCAGGGGTCTACTAAGAGGGGGAAGGTGGTAGATAATTCCTGTACTTTGACTAAAGATGAATTCAGTGTTGTTGTTTTTTGTTGTTGCAACCCTTATCCAGTTTGCTCTTGCAAACTGACTGCAACCAAACCAAGCATGTGCACCTGAGACTTCGCACCCGCTTGAATGTTTTGTCCCTTGTCTTTCCCTATGTCCCCTCTCCTTGTCTCCCCCCTCCGAGTCTTTTAGATTGTAAGCCGTAGGCAGGGACTGCGTCCATCTCATTGTTTTGTAAAGTGCCAGGTACACAGCTGGTGCTATACAAGTGCTTATAATAATAAAAATAATAATTAATAATAATAAATAGGTTGTCATTAGTCCCATTTTACAAATGGAGAACTGAGACTTAGAGATAGTGACTTGCCCAAGATCACCCAAAGGCCATCCCGTTCTTGGGTAAAATGGGATTTGAACCCTGGTCTGCCAGTCCTTATCCTCACCACTAGGCTAGATTGGCTACACTACAAATAATTTTGTTATAAGTTTATAAAAGCTCCTTCACAGGAGGTAGAAGGTGATATAGCCAACTTCAGTATGTCCTGGAGTGACACCTCCTCCATTTTAATGTCCTTGTCCAGCACTGGAAAAAACGTTTCTGTATTTCAGCATTAGATAAGTGTCAGGAAGCTGAAGTTTAATTTGATCCATGAAAATGAACATAATGGTTGCATTTTTCAAAGCTGTGTAAGGGATTTGAGCACATCTTCCATGAAAACTAATTTATTCTTCAAATCAGTATCCTACTGAAGCATGCCGGGCTTTCAAATGCTGAAATTTAGGTTTAGAGAAAATTACAGGGTGCATTACATCCTCTCCACAAGGGATTTAATGCTTGGAACCATCACTCTGATTTTTCAAGTATTAACAAGTTCTTGCCATTAATTTGAGTTAATGTTGCTAGATATAAAATCTCATGCCTATGGGTGGGACTATAAAGCTCTTGCTCTTGACTCAGATTGTAGCTTTTGGTATAAACGGGCTGCTCCAAACAAGTTGCACGCTATTGAAGAGCAAAGCAGAAGTGCACGATGGAGAGAGAAAATACTAATGCACTTAGAATTTTTCAGAAGGCAGCTGTGGTGTGTGTGATCAACAGCATAGCATGGAAAAGAAAAGTCTAGGGTTGCTGCTCATTGTAGATGCATCTTGCAAAAGCATTTGGAATGTTTCCTCTTGTAGACTAGGGCCATAGCTCAGCTTAGCAAAAGTAACATTATATTGCAAAATAAATATTTAAAGTATTCTAAACCAATTAAGGATTTGCATGCTGTCAGCCAGTACAAAATTGCATAATTCTGAGTAATGAGCAAACAGGAGGAAATCTAATGCCTTTCTAAGTCGTATTGTCTGTGCCAGCCATGCCATTGGATAAAGCAGTTCGAGGATGCCTCAAATAATCGCCCAAAGGACCATGTGTCTGTGTTGGCCACTCTCCCTCTGCCTTCAATGTTCTCCTTTTGCCAGGGGTTGCCAGGATTGGATGACATCAAAGCCGGGCGTGCTGATCCCTCATTCACTGGGGATTCTCCATGTACTATAAATCGTGTATTGCTTAGAGTATGTTTTTAAAGACTGCTTTGTTGTATCGGCTGTGGACACTTAGAAATGGATAATTGGGAAGACATTCCTTTCTATTTGGCTTTGAATTTATCTTGTTTGGTCAAAGCTATCTAAAAGGTTGCAGGCCGAAGCACATTGACTGCAATTGAGAGGGAACTTCTCTAATACTTTCTGTTATGAAAGAAACCTAACATTTAATAAGGCCACTCTTCTCAAATGGTATGACTTGTCAAGCATCCTGAATCTTTGTCCCATACTCCAAAGAATGATGTCAGTCCTGGTCAAATATGTGGAAATGCCATGTAAATATCACACTCTGGTTCCCACAACCTAGAGAGGTTATACAATCAAATGCTTCTCTGCAAGCAAGAGTGATGTTCACCAGTTTAACAAAGACAAATGCAAAGTATTACACACACAAATGAAAAGCCAGATGCCAAAGTATAAAATGGGGGAGAACTGGGTGGGCAGTTGCACTGCATGGAAGGATCTGAGAACTATGGTTGCTCATAAACTGAACATGAACCAGCAATGTGGCACTGTTGCAAAAATGAGACACTTGTCCTTTTCGGCTGCCTTAGCAGATGCATCATATCAAAGATATGAGAGTAATAGTGCCACTCTGCTTGGCACTAATGAGACCTCACTGATGAGTGCTGTGGTTTGGGTGTTGCACTTAAAGATGAATGTTGAAGAACTTGAGATAATTCAGAAGAGCTATGAAGACAAGGGGGATAGGATGCAAGCCGTATGAAGAAAGACAGGAGTTGGCTAGGATTAGCCTAGAGAAAAGAAGTCTTAAGGGAGAGGGCATGATAGTTTTCAGATATCTAAAAGATTGTTGAGAAAAGATGACCAGTCTGGTCTCAACTGCCAAGAAGATAGGACAAGAATGGAATGGATTTAAATTGCAGCTAGGTAGAACTCAAATATTAGGGACAACTTCCCAACTGTATTATTTATTGTATTTATTTATTTCAATTTATATGCTGCCCTTCTCTGAGGGTCAGGGCGGTTTACAATCCATAAACACATTTAAAACTAATTTAAAAACAACAACGCTAAAACCCCCACAAAACCCATCCACAACAAAATCCAAGCCACCTGTCTGCCCAACCCCTTCTTGCACCTCTACCCCAAAATCACCCACCAAAACCCACCCTAATCTCCTATCCTTGCCCGCCAAAAGCCTTTTCAAATAAAAAAGTCATACACCACCTCTGGAAGACACTGGGGCTCAAACAAACCTTTGGGGAAGGGAGTTTCAAAGCACCAGCGCAACAATCGAGAATGTCCCCCTGCGAGCCCTTGTCGTATGAACAATGCTAACAGATGGTACCTACAGGGAGGCACTCCCGACGGATCACAGGGGCCGCGATGGGACATGGAAGGACAGGCGATCTTTCTGCTAACCCACGCCCGGCAGCCTCTGTGCTTTTCCTGTGTCTAGCAGCTGTGGTGGGACTGGGTGAGGGCTAGCTACCTGAAGCTCAGTCCCAACAAGATGGAGGTGATGTTGGTGAGAGAGGCCAAGGGAGTGGTGGCATCCATCATAGAAGGGGTCTGCCCTCCGTTGGTGCCTCAGGTTCGTAGTCTAAGGGTGCTCCTGGACCCACAGCTCTGCTTGGATGTCCAGGTGGTGGCTGTGGTGAAGGGCGCATTTTGCCAACTGCATCTAGTGCAACGGCTTAGGCTGTATATCTCGGACTTGGACCTTGCCACCGTCATCCCTGCTTGTATCATCTCAAGACTGGACTACTGCAACGCACTTTACGTGGGGCTACCCCTGATGACCATTCGAAGACTGCAGCTGGTGCAGAATACAGTGACCTGTCTCCTTACGGGGATGGTTCACCGCAAGCACATTACACCAGTGCTCTGTCCTTTGCACTGACTGCCTATAGTCTTCCGGGCCTGATTCAAGGTGTTGGTTTTGACCTATGAAGCCCTAGGCATCCGCTCCCGAATCGCCGACAACGCAGGTCCCCATGGTACACAGAGGATCGGCGGCGGATGAAGCGAGAAGGTTGGTTGCTAGAGCGACTGGTGTACTTCCCGTACTGAAATTGACCGATTGCGACAGTCTGTTTACGTACTTACGCCATGGAGGTGCGAGCAGCAAAGAAGGGCTTCTTTGCTGCCCTCATTCTGTTCACTAAGTCATGTCCAGCTGAGCTTTTCCGGGTGGTCAGGGGGCTGGTCAGTTCGTCCTCCCTCCTCCTGGATTCAGTTATCTAATGCTCGCTGTGACTTATTTGTGGACTTTTTTGCGGATAAAATTGCTCAAATCCACTGCTGTTTCGATGTTGCACCTTTAACACTGGGTGAACCAGACAGTTGACGATCACACTGGGATCAATTTCAGTGTGTGTCGCCCTCTGATACAGAGGATGTTCTGGGGGCTGTCCGAGCCACTTACTGCGTACTGTACCCATTCCCATCCCGGCTGGTCAAGGCCAGCCGGGAGATGTCGGGGCCGTTGCTAGCCAGGATAGTCCATGCCTCCCTCAGGGACGGCCGAGTGCCGGACTGCCTCATGGAGGCGGTGGTGCGGCTTCTGCTAAAAAAAAGAAAAAAAAAGCATAATTGGACGTTGACGTCCTGGCCAGCTATCAGCCGGTCTCTAACCTTCCCTTTTTATTTATTTATTATCTATTTATGAATGGGATTTGTATGGCACCCCCTCCTGCTAAAAGCATCTCGGGGCAGCTAACAACATTTTAAAATACAAATTAAAATAAATGACATCAAAATATAATTAAAAACAACCTAAAATCCCCCAATTAAAAATAACTCAAACCCCAACCCACCCACCCCATCTCCCTCGGCAAAGACAGCCAGGCCTTGCATTGTCTATGGAAAGAGGGGAGGTCGGTGGTCGAGCGGACCTCCAGCAGGAGGGAGTTCCACAGCTGCAGCGCAGCCACAGAAATCGCCCTCCTCAAGGTTGAAACCCGGGAGACCTCAAGGAGGGCGTCCCCGGCTGACTGCAAGGGCCGATCCAGAACCTGGAGGGGAATCCCTCGTTCTGAAATGATATGCCATTATTGCAAAAGCTTAGACCAATATGCGCCCCAGGAGACGCTGGTGCATATTTTACTAGATTGTCCTGCTTATGTTACCTGGAGGAAATTTTATATTGACCCCATTATTCCAAAAGCAAGCTTGCACTTCTCGCAGTTGGAGTTATTTCTTCTATGGGACACGGATCCTAATGTTTCAGTTAATGCAGCCAGGTTTCTCTTCTATGTGCTTAAAACCAAGATGGCCTCGTTAAATAAGTAGGGCTCACGGGGTAACGGGTTTGTGCCCTGGGGTTTTCAGTAGGCCTTCACAAGAAGGGGCATGGATTATGGTTTTTGTTGTTGTTGTATTATTATTATCATCCCTATTTGTGCTTATGTATTTGTTTGTGTTTTTATGGGTTTTACGATGGCCATAGGCTAAGTAAATAAAGTTTATCTATCTATCTATATCGAATGCTGCTGAGAGATCCAATAGGATCAACAGGTTCGAATGACCCTGGTCCAACTCTTAGGAGAGGTCATCAACCAAGGCCACAAGCACAGTCTCAGTGCCATAACCCGGACGAAAACCAGACTGCGAGGGATCTAGGAAACTGATTTGAACCAGATGCTCCTGAACCTGACGAGCCACCACCTGCCGGGAGACAATGGGGCCGTTGCTGGCTGGGGTGGTCAATGCCTCCCTGCGGGAGGGCAGAGTGCCGGGCTGTCTCCAGGAGGCGGTGGTGCAGTCTCTGCTCAAGAAACCATTGCTTGATGTTGATTCCCCTGCCAGCTATCGGCCTGTCTCTAACCTTCCCATTTTAGCGAGGTGATTAGGGGTTCGGTGTGTGTGGTGTCATCAATATGCTGATGACACCCAACTGTGCCTTTCTTTTTCAACAAACCCAGGTCCAGCGGTCTCGGTGCTTGCTCAGTGTTTGGCAGCTGTAGGGGACTGGATGAGGGCTAATCGACTGAAGCTGAATCCTGAAAAGATGGAGGTGATGCTAGTGGGTAAGGCGATGGAGTTTGCGGCCCCCATCATTGATGGAGTCTGTCCTCCACTGGCCTCCCAGGTAAGGAGTCTGGGGGTGCTCCTCGATGCGCAGCTCTGCCTGGATTCCCAGGTGGAGGCTGTGGCGAGGAGTGCTTTGTGCCAGTTACATCTGGTGCGACGGCTTTGACTGTTAGTTTCGGACTCTGACCCGGCCACAGTCATCCATGCTTTCATCACCTCTCGATTAGACTATTGTAACGCACTCTACGTGGGGCTGCCCATGGTGACAGCTCGGAAATTGCAGCTGGTGCAGAATGCGGCAGCCCATCTCCTAGTGGGATTGGACCACCTGGAGCATATTACACCAATGCTCCGTTCTCTGCACTGGCGGCAGGTGGCTTTCCGGGGCCAATTCAAGGTGTTGGTCTTGGTCTATAAAGCCCTCAACGGCCTGGGCCCTGCCTATCTGCGAGATTGCCTCACTCCCTAGGTCCTAAATTGGCCCCCACGGTCATCCAGGGGTGCCCTGCTCGAGGTCCCCCGAGGTTTTTTTTGGGGGGGGGGGGCACGCAGGGGTGGGCATTCTCGGTGGTCTCACCATGCCTGTGGAACTCCCTTCCGGTAGAGGCCCGTCTGGCCCCGGACCTTCCTTCCTTTCGGAGAAGTTGCAAGACTGTTCTGCCAGGCGTTTGGCAGGGGAGATGGGTAGTGGGTGGGGATGTGTTTCTCTGTTTTACAATTTTTAAAATTGTTTTAACTATTGTAAGTGGCCCCAAGCTGCTGTGGCAGGAGGGGCAAGGTAATAAGTTTTTGAAATAAATAAATAAATAAATTTGGTAAGGTTATTGAGCGGGTGGTGGCTCCATAGTTGCAGGAGCATTTGGACCAGGTCAATTTTCTCAATTCCTCGCAATCTGGCTTTCATCTGGGTTATGGCACCAAGACTGCACTTGTGGCCTTGGTTGATGACCTCTTCCATGACTTGGACCGAGGTCGTTCGATCCTGTTGATCCTGTTAGATCTCTCGGCTGCTTTTGATACTGTTGTTCACGAGTTGTTGGTGACTCGGCTGTGGCACCTGGCAGGGATTAGTGAGACCGTTCTTAAATGGTTCCGTTCTTTCCTGGCTGGGAGAACCCAGCGTGTGGTCCTGGGTGATTTTTCATCTTCTCCCTGGGGCCTCACATGTGGGGTTCCGTAGGGTTCTATCTTATCCCCTCTCTTGTTCAATGTGTATATGCAGCCTTTGGGGGGAGGCTGTCAGGGAGTTTGGCGTACGGTGTAATCAATATGCTGAAGACACCCAGCTATCTCTCTCATTTTCATCAGACTCAGATCCGGCAGTCTCGGTGCTTACCCGGTGTTTGGCAGCTGTGGAGGACTGGAGGAGGGCGAGCCGCGTGAGCTTAAATCCTGACAAGACAGAGGTGATGGTTGTGAGGAAAGCCGGGGGACTGGTGGCCCCCATCATTGATGGGGTCTGTCCTCCCCTGGTATCTCAGGTCTGGAGTCTGGGGGTGCTCCTGGATCCACAGCTCCGCCTGGATATCCGGGTGGCGGCTGTGGCCAAGGGGGCATTCCACCAATTGCATCTGGTACGTCGTCTTGGACTCGGATCTGGCCACAATCGCCCATGCTTTTATTGCCTCAAAACGGGACTATTGTAATGCACTCTACATGGGACTACCATTGGTGCTGGTCCGGAGACTGCAACTGGTGCAGAACACGGCGGCCCATCTCCTAACGAGGATGGGTCGACACAAGCACATTACACTTCACTCTCTGCACTGGCTGCCGATAGTCTTCCGGGACCAATTCAAGGTGTTGGTGCTGACCTTTAAAGCCCTAAACGGCCTGGGCTCCACCTATGGAACTCACACATGAGGCCCCAGGGAGAAGATGAACTATCAACCAGCACCACACATTGAGTTCCCCCAGCCAGGAAGGAGTGGCACCATTCAAGGACAGTCCTGCCCACTCTGGCTCAGTCCTGCAACCGAGTCACCAACAACTCATGATCAATGATATCGAATGTTGGGCCAAAGGAGGAAAGTTGTTTAGGCCGGCCCTAAGACTTCTGGAAGCTAAATTAGTCCCTCCGTTACTATATGGAGCCCAAGTGTGGAGCATAGCCTTGGTCAATGAGCTAGAAATCAACCAGAATGCAATATTACGAGCAATTCTTTACGCACCAAGGTGCAGTCCTGCAATTCTGCTGAGGGCAGAGGCTGGGGTTTGTCGCATTGCAGTTATGGCTAAGTTAGCCATTTTGAAATTCTGACTTAGGCTAAATTTAATTAATTCAGATTCATTGGCCCGGCAGATTATCTCTACAGCTGTTGGCAAGTGACCAGCCAAGGTCGCAGAAATCCTCCACTCTATGGAATTCTCTCCTGCTTACATATTATCCAAACCTTTTTCCAGCGCTTGGGCTGAAATTAAACATAGGTTAAAAAAGACGAGGAAGTCCAATATATACGAGAGCATATAAGCTCTCAAAGGGTTGCCCATTTGTATTACGAGCTTCCCAATTCCAGCTGAGGGGGCTACTTATTTGAATCTTACTTTCAGCAAAAGATCTCGCCCTGAACCTACCCCGCTTTCTCCTCCGCCTAGCAAGATGCCGAAGCAGAGAAAGATCGAGGATTATTTGTGTAGACCAGTTACGCGACCGGTAAACTCCCCCTCTTCCCCTCCAATCAGGACCCATCTGGTTTCTGGTTTGTCAGCTATGGGGGACTGGATGAGGGCGAGCCACCTGAAGTTGAATCCCGACAAGACGGAGGTGATGGTTGTGGGAAAAGCCTGGGGAAAAGCCATCATTAATGGGGACCATCCTCCCCTGGTATCTCAAGTCCGTAGTCTAGGGGTGTTCCTAGACCTGTGGCTCCAACTGGATGTCCAGGTGGTGGGTGTGACGAAGGGCGCATTTCGCCAATTACATCAGGTGCGACGGCTTAAACCATATGCCTGACACGTACCTTGCCATAATAATCCATGCTTTTATTACCTCAAGATTAGACTACTGTAATGTGCTATACGTGGGGCTATCCCTGGTCATGGTCCGGAGACTGCAACTGGTGCAGAATGCGGGGCTCATCTCCTTAGGGGTACAAGTCGTTGTGAGCACATTACTCCTGTACTCCATTCTCTGCACTGGCTGCCTATAGTCTTCTGAGCCCAATGCAAGGTGTTGATTTTGACCATTTAAAGCCCTGAACGACTTGGACCCCACTTATCTGCAGGACCACCGCACTCCCCGGCTTATGGATCGGCTTCTGCGGTTGGCTGGAGGCGTCCCCCTTGAGATCCCTTGGGTATCCTGGGTGTCGGCTATGAGGAGGGCATTCTCGGTGGCCGTACCACAGCTTAGAGGTCTGCCTGGCCTTAGACCTCCCCTCTTTTCGTAGACTGTGTAAGTCTGATGAGGGAGACGAGTGATGGGTGGGGGGTTGGGTTAGGGTTGGGGTTCTTTCTGCCTGGGTTATTTTAATGTTTTATATTTTAGGATTTTGTGTGTGTGTTGATGATAGCCACTCCGATATGCGTAAGCAGGAGGGGGAGCATAAAAATGTGAAGAAATAATAAATAATAAACAGCCTGGGCCCCGCCTATCTGCAAGATTGCCTCATCCTCCGGGTCTTGGATCAACCCCTGCGGTTGGCTGGGAGCACCCTCCTCAAAGTCTTCCAGGTATCCTGGGTGGCAACGATGAGGAGGGTGTTCTTGGTGGCTGAACCGCGACTATCGAACTCCCTCCCGATGGAGGTCCACTTGACTCCAGACCTCCTCTCTTTCCGAAGACAGTGTAAGACCTGGGTGTTCCACCAGGTCTTTGGTGAGGGAGACGGGTGATGGGTTGGGTTTGTGTGGTGGGAGTGAGTTTTAGCTCTGCCTTGAGCTTGTTCCTTATGCTGTATGTATTATAATGATTGCAATGGCCTATGGCCACGCATAAATAAATGAACTCTGAACTCTGAGTTTTATTGCTGTTTTACGCTGTTATTTATTTTGTTGTTGTTTATATTGGATTGTTTTTATATTTTTGATACGTTTATACATGTTGTAAGCTGCCCTGAGCTGGTGTAACAAGAGGGGGCAGCAGATAAGTCTAAATAAATAAATATGTTGGGCCCAGACCGTTTAGGACTTTAAAGGTCAAAACCAGCACCTTGGATTGTGCCCAGAAAGCTATAGGGAGCCAGTGCAGACTTCGGAGCACTGGTGTAATATGCTCCCAGTGACTTGTCCCCGAAAGGAGGCAAGCCGTTGCATTTTGCACCAACTGCAGCTTTCGAACAGTTATCAAGGGCAGCCCCTAGAGTAGTAACCTAGTCTCGAAGTGGATGACGGTGGATAATGAAAACTTGGATGATGGTGGCCAGATCCAAATCAGAAAGAAATGGTCACATCCTCACTAGATGGATTTGGTTGGAAGCACTCGTGGCCACTGCCACAACCGGACAATTGAGGCATAGCAAGGGGTCAAGAAGCGCTCCAAGGCTGTGAACCTAATCAACCAGAGGGGTCCGAACTCCATCAATAACAGGAGTTCCAGTCTCCTCCAGATCACAAAGCTGCTCAGCTGCTTCCGTTGCCGCCTCCCCCCCCCCCCCCCCCCCCCCCAGGAGAGGTCATGAGAAGACGACAAGCAATTGCCCATCACCACTCTCTGAGATCTTCCCAACAGGAAGAAGCAAAACCACTTTGATGGTCCCATGCACCCCCATCATGTCCTGCAATTATGACACCACCACCTCATGGTCAACTGTATCAAAGACCACTGAAAGATGTAATAGAATCAACAGGGTAGAATTCCCCTTGTCAATCTCCAGGCACAGGTCATCGACCAAGTCTACAAGCACAGTCTCTGTGCCATACCCAGGGCGGGAAGCCCAACTGAAAGCGGTCTAGGAATCTGACAGCATTGCGATGAGCCTGGAGCTGTTGCGCAACCACTGTTCAATACCCTTCCCTAAAAAGGGACGGTTAGAGACGGACCGATAGATGACAAGTGAGCCAACTTCAAAAGATGGTTTCTTAAGCAGGGGACTGGACAACCACAGTTTTAAGGGCTTCTGACAAGCTACCCTCCCAAAGAGAGGCATTGACAACCCCGGCCAGAAATGGCCTCAGCGTCTCCCAACTGGTTTTCATCCGCCAGGACCAGGCAAGGATCTAGTTAACTGGCTGACCTCATCGCCTCAAGCACCTCCCCCACATCGGCAGGTGAAACCAATTGAAGCTGATCCAAATAAACACGACAAAACTGGGCTTCCATAACCCCAAACTCTGACTCCGCAGATAAAGTGCCAGCACCTGAGTCCTGGTGAATATGAACAATTTTGTCTGCAAAGTACTTTTAAAAAATGTCACAGTGGGCATTAGAGGACTCCGTTTCCAGGCAGAGGCAGACCAGGTTAACCAGGCCCCTCTCCACCTGGAACAGCTCCACCAGACAAGACTTGGCAGATGCTATGATAGCAGAGAATAAAGCTTTCTTAGCCGCAATCACAGCCACAGCATAGTCCTTTTAAAAACCATCTATGCTGCAATCAGTTGGCTTCAGCGCGAGTTGAGCGCCACCTGTGTGCTAACTGCCTACCGTCCTGCTTCAGCCGCCTCAAGTCCTCCTTATACCAGGTGGACCTGTGCTGCCTGGTGAGCCGTGAGAGCAAACACCTGGATGCAGCCGTGTTGATGGCCATGGTCAAAATGTAATTCCACAAGACAACCAGGTCATCGACAGAATAGTTACTAAAGGTCAGTGGGTAAATTCCCAAGAGAATTCTGGAAACCAGTAGGACCCATTAGCCTCTGGGGAGGACCAACCTAACTCGGTCCACCACCCCGAGGGCATAAGAGGGCCGGGATCTGGGCTTTCAGAAGGTAATGGCCCGACCACAACAACGGTGTTGTTACAACACCCCATATAATTGGAACCCCTGGGTGGATAAAAGCTGAGCCTATAAGTTAAGGTAATGTTGAGTAGATTAAAGGGTTAAAGTGTCATAGAAGAGAGGTAGGATGTGATGTCATTACAGAAGTAGGGATATGCCAATAGATTTAAAGACAGCAAGAGAATGCTGGGGAGGAAAAAAAAGTTGAGTTCAGTTATCCTGGAGGGTGTACAGGGGAGAAAAGTATTCGCAAATGCCTGGAAGGAATCCTCTCCAGGGATAAAGCATACTGAGATGAGATACCTATGCCATACTGAAAGTGTCTGTAAAGTTGTCTGGAAGATGTATGAAATTCTAACAGTTGTGTTGTACTTAAGACTTTTCTTTACTATTATCAACCCAAGAGGATTGGGGTATATGTTTCCTTCAGTTCATAATAAAACAAAACATTATTTACTTTTTTTTTTTTTTTTAACAAGAAGGACTATGGTGTGTGTCTGGATAAAACCCAGTGCCTACAATACCTTAGTACATGTAACCTCTAATAAGAGACTATGGTCTGCTCTGTGTTGAGACAAGGTAGCGGTGTGTGTGTGAGTGAATGTTTCAAGTTCTTACATGGATAAAAGTAAGCTATGGTGGTTGGATAAAAAAATTACTTCACAATAGTGGCAGAAAAAACAGGGAGATTTGAGATGGAAGCCAGAGAGGCTAATAAGGCATTTGTCACACCCTGTATCCAGGCTGGTGCAAAACATCAAATCCAAAGTGTTCCCCACCTTGTGTGTTGGGCCAGATGATATCTGGGATAGGCCCATGGTGGCCATGAACCCCTTCTCCGCCCCTGAAAGGCTAGCCTCCGCTTGTATGTTGAAATCACCCAAGATATTGGGTGAAAACAGACATGACGCTAACCACCCTTTAACCATCCCTGGTGGTTATTTATGCATGTTGCAGGGCTGTATTGGTGCCCTATGAAGCCCTGCAACATGCATAAATGACCACCAAGGGTGGTTAGCGTCATGTCTGTTTTCACCCATTAAGTCTGGGTGATTTCAACACCACCTCAGAGACCAGCTTGGATAGAGCAGTTAGGGAATCAGCTCTGCAGTGGTTGGGTGGTACACTTAAGAGGATTCCCAGTCTACCCCCAGCCAAATCCAACACAAGGCTGTCACACTCTAGATCAGTTGAGTTGGCACCAGATACCTCTGAAAGGCCAGGCTGTCTTTACAGATCACAGCCTCACTGATGCTGCACAGAGTACCCAGCTGGGACAATATTGGCCCAGATGCTTCAGCCAGCCAGGTCTCCATAATGCATATGAGATTGGTGGCCTCATCCCGAATCAAATCATGGATGATACCAATTATATTTGTCACCGACCTCGCATTAAGCAGCATCAGTGTCCGATCAGGGGCCTTACTGGCTTTAGCCCCCAAATATCCTGAGATGGGGGGTCAGCAGGACACAGGGACAGACACCAAGCGTCTCTCCTGACAATTCCTTCTCTTCTTTGCTAGGCTTCTCTTCTGTTTTCTTTTGTTGGATTTAAGTCCATCTTAATGTTGCTTTAAAGGTATGTAAATATTGTGCTTTTAAAATTAGAGGGGGCAATCCAACGGCCCAGGTACGCCACCTGCAGGCACCACGCTCAGGCCAGAACGTACACACCCGGGCGGCTGTGGTGTGCGCATGGCATACATATACCCCTGAGCGTGAGAGTTCTGGCCTGCAGGCGGCATACGCAGGCCGTTGGATTGCCCCCCAAAGTTTTTTGTAAAACTGAGAGAAAATGAAAGATTCTTTCATTTTCAAAAAGTAAATTCAATACATATTTTGGTTGTTAAAGCACTTTACCATAATTCACATACTAGTAAATAATGATCCTGGTGTACTAAACTCGCACCATAGAAGTACTTGTGTAGCACAGTACACTACATCTCTGCTAGTGTGGTGTAGTGGATAAGGTGCTGGACTTGGACCTGGGAGACCAGGGTTTGAATCCTGTCCTAGCTATGAATTCACTTGGTGGTCTTGGGCAAGTCACAAGTTCTCAACCTCTGTTCCCCATCTGTAATAAATGGGAATGTACGTGTGTGTCTGTCTCTTCCTGTGTTCCCCTCACCCGTGTCCATCTTAGGTTGCAAGCCCACTGAAAACCATTCCTCCTAAAGATGCAGATTAAAGAGAACGTGTCAACTTCACAGTTGCACTTTTGTCTGCAAAATGCTTACTCATAGAGTAGTTCTTGCAGTACTTATAGCTAATCCTTTCAACATTTTGGCTAGCATGCATTTGAAGCCAGTATGCACTTGAAGTCAGAACTGACTCCTCCTTGCCTGAGAATGGACCCTATGAGGTCTGAAAGCTTGCTCATTTCTACCAACAGATGGTCCAATAAAAAAGATAATAATTTGAACTACTTTGTCTCCCTTCAGTTGCTTGGGACTAGCACGGCAACCTTTCTCTCTCTCTGGATTCCATAGACAAACATGGGGGCAATCCAACGGCCCGCATACATTGCCTGCAGGTCCGTGCTCAGGCCAGAACGTGCGTGTGTGCGCCGTGTATACATGCCTGTGGGCGGCGTATGTGGGTCGTTGGATTGCCCCCATGGTGTCCTGATCCTGCTGCATCAACTATACCAGCAGACAAAGGCTGGCTTTAGGCATTTGCCTAGTGCTCCCAGTCTCTTGGGCGGTGGGCAAATTGTAATCCCCACCCCAAGCTTTGGAATCCAGGTCCTTCTGAGTCTGACTGCCCCCAGTTAATTGGGGCAGCTTTGTGCATGAGAGGAAACAGCAAGGAGTGTAAAATTGAGCGGGAAACAGCAGGAGGCGTGTTGGAACTGTACAGTTGCAGGTCTGGAGAAGCAAAATTCAGATTTGCCTGTGCTTCTAAGAGGCCTTGAGCAACCCTATAGCGTGCTCATTGGCCAAGGGACGAGGCTTGTGGCTGTAGGGGGCTGGGAATGAATACCAGAAATGGATCACTCCGTTATGATATGTTTTACCCTGTGTGGAAGCAGTCCAAGTTGGCCCCTGTCATAAACAGGATGTTGGACTCGAAGGACCATTGGTCTGGCCTAGCATGGCATTTACGTTCCTGGACGCAACACTTTAAACTGAAACTGTATTATAAAAGCTGTTTTTAAATACTAAGAGATGGTTAAAATTCTTTTGTCTCATGTTCACAATTTAAAATTCAGGGCAAATTCTATCTCAGACACTGTACATAGTGGGGGGACATTCTACATACACACAGAAGTGTGAATGATATTGTTTTTGTTTTTAATTGCTTCTGTGTCAATTCTTTCAGTGGTTTTACTTGCCTTTTTTCTTCAAACCCATGTATGATTACCTGTAAGAAGAGAAAAATGAGAGGTTGTCTCTTGTCTCCTATTTTGATTTGACCTAATTTTGTACAGTATTTTGTAGCACGCTTCTAGAGTGAGGAAATATCTATATATTTAAGTACTCGTCACCCAGTTTCATGTCGCTTTCACTTCTTCAGCTAGTAATATCGGGTGACAGTCAAATCAGAAGTCTCACTACATTTGACTTCTATAAATACATGCTGCAGAGCTTGAAGAATTTGATTAGGAAAATAATGGCTGGAAACTATTTTGTAACCATTCTTTTCTTCTTCTTTCAGCTTTACTCTTAGAAGCTCAGTCAACACCGTTTCGGATAACCCCTTCAACTATGGCAAACATTGTGAAAGGCCTGTATACACTTAGACCAGGTAACAGTTCAGTGCTTCCTTTTGTTGCTTTCCCATATATCAGAGGTGGGGAACCTCAACCCCAGGCCCCATGGCAAGTTTTTATTTGGTCTCTTTCCAGTAACTGGATCTAGCCCCTGGATTCAGTTCCTATCCCCAAACACTGAAAGACTGAGCTTGGGGTAAAAGAGCAGAAATGAGGGCAAGCGCACAAGGACGTGATCCATGATCTGGACCCTCCTCTTCCTGAGCACATCCCTTAAGTGCTCCTCGTCTCCAACTCTGTGCAGCCCTTGGAGCTTGTACAAATTTTCAGAGTGGGCCCGGGAGGAAAAAGGTTCTTCTCCACCTTCCCCCACACCCACACCCGGCATATATTGTTCAGGCATTATGGTTTCAAGTAGCAAAGTCTGCCAGAAAGCAATGAAAAATTCATGATGATTTACAGTGCTTGTTCGTGGCATGTTAACACTCCTTCTCACTGGCCTCCCCTGCTCTCACCTTTCTCCCCTTATCTCCGTCCAAAACTGCTGCCAGGGTCATCCACCTTGCCTGTCGCTCTGACCACATGCAGCCCTTCCTCTCCTCTCTTCACTGGCTCCCCTTTCCTGAACGAATCCTGCACAAGCTCCTAGTCTTCACCTATAAAGCTCTTCACAACCTTGCTCCCCCCTACATCTGTGCTAATTTACCTCCGTACTCCAGTCCGTGAACTCCACTCCTCCTCTGTCCCCTCTCGCCCTCCCATGCCACCCCCACCCCCCTCCCCGCTCCCCTAACTGCCTTCGTCCCTTCTCCCTAGCTGCCCCCACGCCTGGAACTCCCTCCTTGCCCACATCCGCCTCGCCCCCTCCCTTATTATTATTATTATTATTATTATTATTAACAAACATTTATATAGCACCAGCAGTGTACCTGGCACTTTACAAAGTAATAAAACAGACACGGTCCCTGCCCCTAGGGCTTACAATCTGAGAGACAGGAGCTGGGGGAGAGACTTAGGAAGGGGAACAGAGGGAGAGACAAGGGGTCTAACATTCATGAAGATGCGAGGTCTCAAGTGCACGTACTTGGCTTGGTTACGATGAGAATGACAGCAGGCAGGTCCATGTTGCAAGGATAAGGGTAAACCGATCGTAGGTATAGGAATAGTGGCTCAGCAGGATAAAGAGTCAGACAGAGCAGAGCGAAAGAGGTGAGTTTTAAGGAGAGATTTGAAGGTATGAAGGGAGGGTGCAAGGCAGATGTGGACAGGGAGGGAGTTCCAGGCATGGGGGGCAGCAAGTGAGAAGGGACGAAGGCGCTTAGGGGAGCAGGGAAGGCGTGGAAGGGTGAGAGAAGGGACAGGAGGAACGAAGTGCACGGGCTGGAGTATGGAGGGTAGGAGTATTTACTCATCACAAAAGAAATCTACCATGAATTGCCACATGGTGCTTTATCACTTGTGGATTTTATCACTTTATTTTGACACATCTGAAAGTAACCAAACTTTTGTGTAGCAAAATCACTAGAAGTCTTCTGTGTCTTAAAGCAGACTACTCATCTAGTGTGTTCGTCATTAGCTTTTAGCTGGGTTATAGAACAACACAGCAGAATGCTTGTTTTTTCAGAGCCCCCATAATATATGTTGTGACTGTCGCGAAGACTAGTTTCTGAGTTACACTTCCATTAAAAGAGTGTAGATTCCTAAATAATTGAAACTCAAGAGCTGGGGGAAGAGAACATGCTGTGACTCTGCATTGGTACAGGATGAGGCTGCAGAAGAGGACCGTTATGGCAGAGGTTCAAAAGTTGGATAAATAAAATGGTGGGAGTGATTTTGTGGCAAATCCTGGGGTCAAACTTGATGTCCCTCATTGTTTGTTAGCTCTCTTATCTATGATACTGTGACAGTGGGAAGGTTTTTGCTATAACAATCAAATGTTTAATTTGAAGTACACTATTTTACTCTCATGGGTAAAATTTATATCTTAATGTTACCGTTACTGCTGTTACAAACATCATCTCAACAAGAGAAGAAAATTGTAGTATGGCTTTCACGGATTAGGAACTGAATGGAGTAATTGAGGTGGAATTGTATGGTACAGTTTAGAGGACTGAAAAAGATCCATTGTTTAGGGAGCGTATTGACAAGGAGTTTAACAATGGCACAGATATATAACTAAAATATCTCTAACGGCAGTGTGCTCTATTGTTATGAACTGAATAGCTATCTAATGGCAAGATGCGTTATTTTAACAATACTGCACCCAAGTTAGATTTGTTGCATTGCAGTTAATGATTAGTTTGTTATAAATTCCTTGAAGACTCTGCAAAACAGGATGCCTTGGAAAAAGACCCCAAACCAAATTATTTGATACAATCCTCTTCTGAATCCAAAACATGCATGTCCATGGAGGTTACGCTTCTCTGTCCACCTGCTACATCAGACTTACTTCAGTGAAATTACTCCTGATTTGTGCTGGTGGAAATAAGAGTAGAGTCACATCTAGAACTTTTTTCACACAATCACTTGCTCCAGAGCTAGCTACTCTACTTAACTCGAGGCTGTTCATTGTTCATATTTGCATATTTAAAACAGGTGAGTTGCAGCAACCATGTCTCGCTTGGCATGGGAGTGAGGTGACCTAGGTTTAGAACTAGGCCAGATACAGAAAGTTGAGTTGGTTCTAACCCGTTCTCTTATATAGTCTTGCAGAGCAGGTTTGGGAAGGAAAAGAGCCAAAGTGGTGACTGTGATATCTTTTTTTTTTTTTTTTTTTTTTGCGGGAGAGGGGAGGTGGTTTGAACCATCCTCTCATACCTGAAGAAAAGCTCTGTAAAGGTTGAGAGTTTATACTCGTTTGCCTATGTAAGGTATCATTTAGCTATTCTGTCTCTTCTCTCCTCCTGGGGTCAACATGGCGACCGTGCTAAATAAAAGCATGTCTTTGCCTTTTTTTTTTTAGATGCGTTGTAGCGGGACATTATTTGTAACTCTCCTTACTAAAAGAATTCAGAAGATATTGTCCTTTTGAGTCATTTGTACTATCATTAGAGGATGGATTGTTCAAACTCATAAATCCTTTTCGTATTACCCATTTTGTCTGAATGTTGCTATGGATGGAAAAGGCTAATCAGCAGTGTTTGATTTTAAGAAAATTTCTTGGGGTAATGTGTTGGTGCAGGCAATTTTGAAGGGGTTAGATGTTGGCTAAATGGTACAATATTTTTCACATATCTTACAATATGAAAAGTGGGATTGTTTCTGTGACTGCTTGAACTTTGAGAGCGCGATCCAGCTCCCATTGAAGTCAATGGCTCAACTCCCATTGACTTGTATGGAGCTGCTCTTGTATCACGCTCTTAGTGTGCCTTGCTCCAGAGATCAAAGGTGTTAAACTTGGTCATGAATGCATGAAATAAGATGATGCACTCTTATTCCTAAGCAGTCGGGACTTGAGGAACTCTCTGGTACCATCTCTAAGGCAGCTCCATCTGGCCCAGGTTACCCTTGACCTACGTTCTCTAAGTGTCTGTGAGCTTGGGCATGTGGCCTCTTCATCTGAGGGAGCCACTGTGGAACTGCCTTCCTGGCAATACCAACTAGAATAGTTCTAGCTGTTCTAGGCCCAGTGCAAAGGCTTTCCCTTTGGGTCAGTTCATTTTCACCTTCCCTTCAGTTTTTTGTATAGTATCCAAAACGTGATGATCACTCTAAAAAATAGGTATCGGTACACTAGATGGGTAAATTGTAAAATAATGGCTCTTGAACATGTGTGTAATTTTTTTTTAACACCTCGGCCCACCTTTAAAATCTCTGGTCACTCTTAAATTATAGCTTCTACATTTTTCCCTCTGTTTTAGTGACTGTTGTTTGTCCCTTTCCTCATAGAGTGGGTTCAGATGGCACCAGCTTTATTTTCTAAATTTATCCCAAACATCCTCCCCCCTGCTTTGGAATCTGAGCTTCAAGACTATGCTGCTCAAGACCAGAAGCTGCAAAGAGAACTTATGCAGAATGGATTTAGCAGGTAACAGCTTTGAATCTTCTACAGTGCATGTCCTTTTAGAATATTGAAATATATTTAATTTGTAAGGACTTGAACCAACATTTTCAAACCTGGATACCTAACGGGAGGTTTTGCCTCCATGCTCGGCACCCAAATACACAAAGACTTTCAGGAGTCTTTAGCGTCCACAAATCCATTTGTATTGATGTAAAAGCCATTGGGAATTTTCTTTTCTTTTGCATTTGTAATTCCATTCTAGCATCTTGAAAAATGTAGAGTGAAAAATCAACTCATTAGACAAACGAAAGGACATTTTTTTCTAAGCTCTTTCAGTTAGGGATCTTATGTAACCAAAAATAAAATTTTCTAATAGAAATGTGATTTTTTAAAAGTTGGCTTTTCTTTTTGTGGATTGGGTTGTATTGGCATTTACAGTCCTGTTGGAACAAGGATCCAAACTACTCTGGAGAAGCTGAATCTTCAGTCTAATTAGAGTATCACAATAGTTTTGTCTATTGGCTATTAAAGTATAAAGTATATATTCTGTGCGATGTACCACAGAAATTTTGTTTTATGTATGGTGTAAGACACATGATCAGTGTCGACATTTACTTTGACCTCTTCCAAGTTGCTTTGTGGTCAAAAAGTGAGCACATCTGTTCAAATTTCAATGGATGTTTTTCTGACCTACTTTTAATGCCCTCTGAGTGAGCCTGTTTATTAAAATAGAAACATGGAATAGTAGAACATTTTGTAGCAAAACCCCAACTGAAGCAAAATACTGTTGTTAAGCATTGTTGAGACATGTTGATTTGTTTGTGGGCCTCATCCTGCTGTTGAAATGAATTGAAGTGGTTCTGAGTACTACCTTAAACATTTTTAGGTGCCTGACTGCCCCTTGGCTTGTTATACAATCTGAAAACTCCCATACTCTGCTGATGACCTAAATGTAGGGTTTGTCCTGAGGTGGATTGTTTTGGTGGGGTATGGGGAATAGCATTTGAACTCTCTCCTCACACAAAATCAGTAT
This sequence comes from Sphenodon punctatus, assembly GCA_003113815.1. Taxonomy (NCBI): domain Eukaryota; kingdom Metazoa; phylum Chordata; class Lepidosauria; order Sphenodontia; family Sphenodontidae; genus Sphenodon; species Sphenodon punctatus. The sequence continues at coordinate 6,850,187 of QEPC01008364.1, read as the reverse complement.
ACAAAATGAATTGTTACCAGCTGTGTGTATAAAAACTGCTTTTGCCAAGAAAAGTAGAAACAGTCCATTCCATAAAACCCTCATTAAAAATGTGTACCTGATCTTTCCAGTCTTGCTTTTAAAAAGTCTTTAAGTGCATTTATCCACACTATGACTATAGATTTCTAATCCTCCTTTCTTGCCAGTAAAAATATTGGAAATGATACAATTACATCTAATCACTTAAACCTGGAAATCTGATTATGAAATCTATTTATTTTTTAATTGAGAAGTTAAAAATGGCCTTTCCCCAGAGAGACTCTGTAAGCTAGCCTTGGGCTGAGATTTTAAAATATTGGCAATTTTCCAGGAGCTAATAAACTTCATTTGACATCTTTTTCCATGATGTCATAGGTCTTTTATGCTAGGAAATAAATATATTGATATTCATATATCTGTAAGGATGTTAACTCTTCCAGGTCAAGCCAATCTGACACAGTACCTATGTAAAAACTGGATGCACATATCAATAATTTCTGTGGTTCAAGTTTTTATTCCAAGAAAAGCTTATGTAACTACCACTTTGTTGCCTGAGTTGTTATACTATTGAGCAATATCATAAGATTTCTTGATATAGAAATCTTAGTGTTTGGGACATGGGCTTAAGTTAATTAGGTGTTATCTCCATTGTGGTCATCCTGAATTCACCAATCTTTCTCTTTGACCGGTCATGTTACCCTGTTGCCCTTCTCGTTCTCTCCCTAACACATTAGCGCAAATCATCCTAGCACTTCTTGTTTCATATCCTTTTGTTGGCTTCCCCTCAGTGTTCACATCTGATTCTAACTTGGGTGGGAAACTTTCCCCCTTCATTTAGGCCACTTTAAAAATGAGTACAAGCCGAGTGGAGTGGGGAGTGTTTGGAAGCGGGTGTGCTCAAACGGTTTGCTCGGGGTGAGACAAGGAAGGACAAGGGTCTCAATCATGAATCTGCCCTGTGAATCTGTCCCCTATCCTTGAGTGTATGCCTTCATCTCTGTTCCCTTCTCCTGAAGGGACTGGATCATGGGCCAGATCAAGGAATTGGGAAAGGGTCAGATTTTAAAAAACAAAAGCACAGATGCTGGTCCAATTTGGCCCTTGGGGCGGAGGTTTGCCACTGTTCTAATTTCTTCACCTTCAAATCTGCCCAGCTCATCCACTGTATACTTCTCCTTTCCCATTTCTCTTACTTACTCCTCTCAAGCTCATTGCTTGTGCTGTCCTTTCTCCCACTATTTTTTTTCTCCTGTCACTCTAGAAGAGGGATCCTAATTTCCCTGGCCCTAATTTTTCAGTGGAATCCATGTGGCTTGGATTGCAGGTTTGTGCTCTCTGTTTATACAACCCTAAGCACACTGCTAATGATAACTCATTGCTGTTCTACCAGTGAGGTGATGTAGTTTTGGGCAGGTCATTTTAATTTCCTGTCTTTAGTTTTCCCATGTGTAAATGTAATATTTGGTAATAGAATTTAAGCCTATTAAGCCCACTTTTTCTTTGAACCCTAAAGCATTGTCCTTTGTAACACATGATACCTGTTGAAAAGAGTGTTTTGAAGAAGGCTATTCGCATCCACATAACTTTTTTGCCTTTGAGGTATTTATGCCGTAAGGTTAGCATAATGTAATTGATTTGTTTTGTAAATATCAATTTGCTGTGTCGAGCAAAGCAATCGGAAGTTTGGGTTGATTTTGGACAGCTGGGATACACACAGCTGCTAAAAGTACCTTGCTTGAAAGGTCAGCATTGGAATTAGGAGGGACATTCAGTTGTTGCACAGTGCTCTCTATCTAAGCGCTGGTATTGATTTACTGATAAATAGTAATTCATTTCTTCCTCTCCTGGCATTTATAAAGAGCACTATTTGTGACTCTGAATGTCCTTGAAATCTTTGCAATGCACAGCAGTTAGAAGGTTGAAAATATGCTGCCTAGTAATGCCAACCCTTTGAAAGCCCCTATATTTGTCACCTTCCAAAGTGCTTGAGAGAGAAGATGGGGTTTGCAATATGACCGGGATATTAACAATCTCATCTTCTTCCAGAGGGCATGGGTTTGAGTTAAGAGACTGGTAACCAGTTGGACAAGAGGACTCAAGGCTATGTAGGCAAGAAAAGGGTTATCTGTCTAGCTCATGAGCCTGACTGGCTGCACAACTGAGGGTCCTCGCTAGCTAGGTAGGGCTTCAGGCACATTCAGGCACAGGAAAGACCTCAAGGAGATATGAGAACGAGCTGAAGGGAAGCTCACCTGGAAGGGGATTGACTGAGGAAGGGTAACGCAACCCTCAACCGACTGCTTGAGGGAAGCTCCTGTCTGACTTGGCCAAGTGACCGGAGAATTTGTGCTGGGTCTGAGGTGGAGGCAGAGTAGTTCAGGCCTCTTTTATTGGAACAACACCTGTTGGGGGGAGTGTACAAGCTTTTGGGCCTCACAGGGCCCTTCCTCAGGCATGTACACAGTCAGTAGTTCTAGGTAGTACTCTAGGCAGAACTACTGGTTCTGTACATGCCTGAAAAAGTGGCCCAGAAGCTTGCATATTCTCGCCAACAGTTATTCAGAGGGTAGCTTTTATTTGGATCTCCTTGAGCTCAACCTATTAGATTTGGAAACAATCCAGTAAATGCACTCTTTCTAGCCTGGGGCTGGTATACCCATTTGGTCTTTGTGGTTTGATTTGGTTTGCTTTTCTTTTCTTTCTATCTTATTAAATAAATAGAACCAGAAGCAAGGGAGCCTGTTTCCTTCCTTGATGGCTTGCAGGTAGTGAAGGCAGTCCGCCAGCCTTTGTAGGCTTGGCAGAGAGCATCCTGCCAGTCAGTTCTGTATGGACCCATCAACAAGTGCTCCCGACCATTCGCAGTCTTTAAATTGTAACTTGGCAATCTCAGTTTTGCATGAAAGCTACTTGTTCTTCCTATGACAATGCTTGCTATAGAATCAAATTATCACAATACACTGCTTTTGTGAGCTACTTGATACAGGAACACTCGTGGGGTCCTTTGTCCTCACGTTCTAGAGCCTACACCAGGCTTTTTAAAAATAGGATTATCCTTTCTATCTCGGTTCTGCCTGTGGCACACACAGGAGTGGTAAATGTCAAGTGGAAAGAAAATTGTAGAACCTAGAATGGATTATCGGTCACAGAGGCCCAATTTTGTGTGTTCATTTACATTTTTATCCAGCCCGTCCCATTAAGGCTCAGGGCAGATTACGATACTTAAACAATCAAAAACAGAGTAAAACCATATATAAAATCCCAATATAAAACCAAGTAAAATCCCACCGCATCCCTACCCCCACCTGCAAACACCTGGCCAAACCAAAGTCTTGTATCACCTCCAGAAGATGAGCAGGTTCCAAGGGAAAGGAGTTTTGTAATTGTGGACTAGCCACTGAGAACATATCTCTGCATGCCCTCATTGTGTGAACTTGGAGGACAGATGGTATCCACAAGACGGCACTCCCAGCTGACCTTGGAGACTGTGGTGGAACCTGAGGGGAGAGGCACTCTTTCAGATATTTGGGGTCCACGCCATTCATGGCTTTGTTGCTCAAAATCAGCACCTTGAGTTGAGTCTGGAAAGCTATGGTTACCAGTACAATCTCTGGAACTCCAGCTTTTTGGGGCCAGTTGCACGTGCTCAGTACTGATGGAATAAAATTGCAAGTCCCTTTAGATTTTAACACTGAAAATTACAGGTTTATTTGATTAGCTGTTGGAGCTGCAGAGTTCCAGACTAGATGGTCTTAACTGTATTGTGTGCCTAACTTGGGTAATACACATTCCTGGTGATAAAACTGTTGTTCTGCTAAATTAGTTCCAAAGTTGCTAAAATGGTATGAGCTTCAAAATAATGTGTGCACAGGGCAGGAANGTTCTGGATTTTTCAATCTTCTGGCTTTACAAGCCCACAAGTACGTTCCAGATGCATTTTTCACACACACACTGCCCTGAGACAGATCCTGGATGCATTCGTCACACAAGCACTGCCCTGAGGCAGCCTAAAGTAGCCGCAGCTGTAGATGTGACAGGCTGCCATGGAAACCAAGTAACCACAACTACCTGGAGCAAAGCAGTTTACCAGGAGAACCTTTTACACACACAAGTTCTGGGAGAAGTTTCACGCAGGAGTTCAAAGATCCGGATGTTTAAGATCTGGATGAGTGATTTAGACAGAGAAAGTTCTGGATGTTACAGCAAACATCCAGGAGAAATGTGTGTCTAAAAACACCCAGTGCTGCTGCTTTTTTCACGGTATTTTCATTATTATATTTCAAACCTCTAATCAATTCAATTTGAAGGACTGATTGAATAATCACTTCTAGTGCTGGATGGATGTATTTAAATCCTATATTACGTAATTAGCAAGACTTGTGCTTTAGCCTTAACCGTATTTCCAAATTTAACACACAGCCCATTAGATGTTCCCCAGTTTAGGATGCTAATAAGTAGCTGGAGGGTGGGATTTCATCTTACGTTTCCTGTGCTTTTAGTGGTTGCTTCTTTAGGAGAAAAAGTTTTACAGAATCTGGTAAGTCTTTTCCTAAGAACTGCCATGCTGGGTCGGCCAATAGTCCATCCTGCCCGGTATCCTGTCTCCCGTGGGTCAGCACCAGCTATTTCATAGGCAGTGTCCTATAGAGTGATCCATTCCCTCTCGTTTACTCCCAGTTTTCTGCAGTTAGACATTTATCTCTCAAGTAGCTCTAACTGACATTGATGCACTTAGCCTGCATTTACTCATCTGATCCGTTTTGAGCCCCGTTATACTATTTGCCTTCACAGCAGTCCATGACAATGCAGTTTGCACATAGTGAGAAAAGTATTTCCTTTTTGGTTGGCTTGAAACGTGCTGTTCGTTAATCTCTAGTGCCTTGGTCCCTTAATTCTAGTCTTAAGAGCGAGGGAAAATAGTATCACCGTATTTATTTTCTCTGTGTCATTTGTGATATTGGTATACCTCGTATTATTTACCCCACCATCTCTGAATTCCCCAAACTGTTGATTCACGTCTCTAACATGGCAATTGCAATCACAATCCTAGTGAAGGGTTTCAGAAGCATCTATCTGAAATGGTACCTGTTAGATGATTTCAACAGTGCTAATCAACTGTCTAGTGCAGCTAAAGATGATGGGTGTTAGTTAATCATCCAGCAGAGATTCTTGTATGCATGACCTTAATCAATCTGCACACTCCAGACATATCCTTGTAAAGAGGGCGGATTTTATTATAATAGTGCGCCAGTCTTCCTGTCCTGATTTTAACACTGCAGCCACAGATAAATGTGAAACCATGGTTAGCGTCATGAAAATAAAACCAAGAGCCATTTCTGTGTAGTATTCAGCCATTGCCATCTATCTTCAGACCAGACATAATAGTCCATATAGGCAAGGATCCAAATGTTAAACACCTTTGCTTAGAGGGTTGTAATATGTATTTGGATATAGTAGATCCAGAAGGATAACAAATGCAGAAAAACCTTGTCCGAGTCTTAGATGTAAAATCAAAGATGGACTTTTAAAAAAACAACATCTCTCTCCCTGATCTCACGCACCCTGAACCTTGTTTCCTATGTTGTTTGAGATTAGACTATAGGTGAATAATATCTAAAAATAGCATGAGTTCCTATCTGCCACTGAAAACTCTTTCAGAAAACAACAGCTAATAGCTACCTAATAGCTGTATCAGACTTTTTTTCATACACTGTGTTCATTGATTCTGGTATTACTTTTTCCCCTATAATCACTTAGAGTAAGTTGCTACTGTCATTAACCTAGTTGAGCATTGTTCAGAGTAGCTTTTGTGGTGTCTCCACATTTCCCACCTCCCCTCAAAAGCTGTGTCTGTACATGTTGCTCACCTCATTGTTTTCTATGTAACGTATTAAAAATGTTCCCCCCTCTTTCCTTAGGGGTGACCAGTCACGCAAGAGGGCTGGGGAAGAGCTAACCTACAGTAAGTACAAATCCCTCCTGGGTTATTGTTTAGGATTAATTTTTTAAGAGACTGTTAATCTCAGATTGTAAACCTTAGGGCAGGGACCATGTCTATTCTATTACTTTGTAAAGCACCAGGTACGTTGCTGTCGCTATATAAATGCTTGCTGCTAATAATAATTTTGCATTTGATCCTCTTCTAGACTAGCTAGGAATTCAGCCAGTGTGTGAAGACAATCACCACTGTGACTATCTATGACTGCATTCACACAAACAGCCTAATCCCTCCCCTCCAAGAAGGTATTTGTGCCTGTAATTGTAACCCACTTGGTGAGTGTTCACATGAACTCAAGAGTAATTGCCCAGGGAGTAAATGATATTGTGAACAGTTGAGGGCTAGTTTTTAAGTTATACTGTGCATAATTAACACTATTTTCCTATTCACACAACTGCTTCAGTAAACTACTCCAGAACATGTATCCTCCTTTAATCAGGAGTGCATGCTCCAGATGGGGGCCCATCTTCAACGTATTGTGTTTGTATGAGCAAAAAATCACAGTTGGTGAGCTATTGCTTCACAGGAAGATTTTGTGCAAAGAACTCTGTTTGCTTGCAGACTGAAGTTTTAGTGCACTTGTTCTGCATTTGTTTCATAAGTGAATAATTTGACTAGAGAAGGGTGGGGTCTAAGGTATTACCAGAATCAGAAATTACACATCATTGTGTGTCTGCCCACCACTACTTAGCACCCTCTTTGGCCTGCATGTGACAAATCACCCTTGACAGAGGCACCTGAGCTGAGCCCCAATCTGCTATTGCTTTTCATCCTGGAGCAGCATTGTAGAAGGTGATCCCTTTTGTACATTCATACGTACAGTTTAATTTTGCTAGTGCAATGCAAGGCTTTGGGATGAAAGGTCTAATAGAGAAATAGGTGATAGCATCATAGAATTTTTGGGTTGGAAGGACTAAGCTGGTAGGGCAACTTACATAATATAAACACACATAAAAACAGCCTAAAAATCCCCATTTGAGCCCACCCAACCGTATCCCTGCCTGCCAAATGTCTGGCCAAGCAAAAAGGTCTTACAACTCTTCCAAAAGATGAGCAGGCTCGGGCTTAGACAGATCTCCAAGGGGAAGGAGTTCCATAATTTTGGGGCAGCTACCAAGAACACCTCTTTGCATGTCCTTGTGAAAACTTCACAGGCAGATGGTATTGCAAAAGGGCACTCCCAGCTGACCTCGGAGGCAGTGGCAGAACATAAGGGAAGAGGCAGTCTTTTGGATACCTGGGGCCCAAGCCATTTAGGGCTTCTTAGGTCAAAGCCAGCACCTTGAGTTGTGCCTGGAAAGCTATTGGTAGTCAGTGCAGATTCCGGCGCAGTGATGTAATGTGCTTCCGGTGACCCGCCCCCAATAGAAGATAGGCCATCGCATTCTGCACCAACTGCAGCTTCTAAAGAGACATCAGGGGCAGCCCCACGTAGAGTGCATTGCAGTTATCTAGCCTCCAGGTTACAAAGGCATGGCTGACAGTGGCCAAGTTCAATAAAGATCACAGCCTTCTCACCAGATGTAGCTGGTGAAAAGCACTCCTGGCCACTGCCGCGACTTGGCAGTCCAGGCACAGCCATTGATTCAAGAGCACCACCACAAGGCTGCAAACCTGAGTGACCAAAGGAGGCTGAGGCTCTGTGTCTAGAGCATCACAGACATGCTTGACCAGCTGTAGTTTGAGAACCTCCAAGGAAAGAGATTCCACAACCTCCCTGGGCAGCTTACTCAATTGTCCAGCAGTTCTCACAGTTTGTTTTTCATAATATTTAACCAAAATCTACAATGCTGTAATTTAAGCCCATTCCCTCTTCTTCTGTTTTCTGTGACACTGGAGAAAAAATGTTCACCATCTTTTTTTGTGGCACCCTTTTAGATATTTGAACACTGCCATTGTTGTGGTCCCCCCCCCCCAGTTCTTTTCTCTACGTTGTCTATCCAATTCTTCCGGCCTTCCTTCATATGGCATATCCTTCCAGCCTCTTTATCCTCTTAGCTGCTTTCCTCTGAATCTTCTCCAATTTGTGAAGAGTGGCGCCCCAAATGCGGCACACTGTTCATTTGGGAAACACATGATTTGATTAAAGAGACTGAAGTCATTTTTCTTTGTATCTTTCAGATGGCTCATCGACGTGTGCAAGCTCCAGAGGGTACAGATAGTGACTATTCTGGATGTACTTTTATTTGTAGCCTGAGCAGACACTGGAGGAGCACAGAGTATCCAGGGCCTCAATGTGGGGAGGGGGAGTTTGCTGATAACTCAGGTGCTCCGTTGCAAGATATCCTTAGAAGAAGAGTTTGGACTTTTATTCCTTGTTATGTATTAAAACGTCAGTTGCTGCTACACTTGGGATAAATTTGAAAAATGTGACTTCTCTGGTCTGGTTTCACCAAGTTCTTATTTGCAAGGAATGCACCTTGGAAAAAAATGATCACTTGTCAGTGAAACTCCGCAGCCAAAATCAGCCGCTTCCTCCCAAACCGGAAGAAACTCTTTTGCACTTTTTTTTTATTGTGGACATTCTTTAAACTAGGTAACACATGTCCGTGTATTAGTTTAAGAACTTTAAGATATTTTCTGAAGCTTTTGCTTAAGAAATAATAATGATAATAATAATAATAATAATAATAATAAAGATTAATTACTTTGCAGTATTTTGTTTGTCAGTACAAACAGACATCACCTTTAAGAGTTGGTCCCATATCACTTCTGAGTGTGAGTTTTAAATTTTGAAGATTTGTTTTATTCATCTGTCTTTTCCCTCTCCCCAGCACCTTTCCTTGTGGTCATTTTAAACTCCTTCCATTTTTATGTCTTTTCTACTCTTTGCCTTCAGCTTATGCACTTTGCAACCTTACAGACTACACATTGTGAGTGCAAAATGTGGTATTTAGGGAAAACTTGTGATGTCTTCAATAAACATGCTGCAAAGTCACAAGATTCTCCTGCATTGCTGGGGTACGCATAGGAAGAAAGTCTAACCAAGCATTATTGCCACATAGGTAATTTTTTCCTTCCTCTTTATATTTTTTCTTTTTTTTTTTTTACAAGAAAAAAAATGTTAACACTGGGACCAACTCTTGTAGAAAATTCCACCTCTCAAATTCCCATTGATTTTTTGTTGTTGTTGGCTTCCTGAATGATCACAATAGAAAGTATGGGTCCTTGTTATGGCAAGCTATCTTTGGTGTTCAACCATCAGCTGTCACAGCTGAAGAACATTGGAATGGATTGTGGGCTAGACTCTCTATCTTGTTATGCCTTCTGTGCTCTGCCTTAGCAGTGCTGAAGAGGCTTTAATCCTGTTTAAGTGGCGAGTGCTCCTGTGCTGAATTGCCACAGTAGCTCCTATAACAGCCATAATTGCTATGACCTCAAGCTTTGCATTGAAAGAGTAGGATACAGCCTTCAGAATTAGGTGGTTCCAAAGACAACCTGGTGGGTGCTCTTCCTTCTTCCAGAAACACATTGAAATCCGTTTAGCTGGTCCAGAGATTTTAGACCTGTCCTTTCAGTGGCTATGATGCAAGTTTTTACTGCAGTATGAAATCCATTGTGTTTAAACAGATGAGAAATGTTTTTTAAAAAGCAAACTACAGATTCCTTTTGTTACCTTAGTTATGGGGGCAGCATATATATGGCTTAAGAAACTTTTCTGAGTAGGGACAAAGTTATGGTCTCAGTTTGGCGCACACACATACCTCTTAGTTTTTGGAAATTCAATAAGCTTGCATCATTTCTTTCATAAAGAAGTTCTATACTTTCAGCAGGAAAGAAATTATTTTTCTTTCCATTTTGTTTTTTAAACTGATGCTGTCTTTTCCTCTAGTTCTAAAGTAATCCATTTTCTCTTGGTTAACGAACAATATATTTATTTGTGTCCTGCTTTTGTGGAAAAGGGGAAATAAAAAAAGGACACTGAAGATAAGCAGGCCCAAATGTAACCTCTCCCCCTCCCCTTGCATATTTGCAAAGTCTGTTGAATTCTTTGGGTTTTTATAGATCATGCTTGAGTTTTTTGCATTCCAGCCTTGGTGTATAATTCTGCAATAATAAACTGGTCAGGGTTGGATTTTTCCAAAGAGTTTGTGTCTTCCAGATTCTCCGCTCCGTTGGAGTCAATCAAGGGGAGTTCTACCATTGACTTTGGTGGGAGCCGAATCAGACCAAGTTAAATGCTTTTTAAAATCCAACCTTCAGAGTATAGAAAATCAGAGGCTAATAAATGGATATTGCTTTTAATTTTGCCAGCTTCCAAAGGTTTGTCCAGAATAGACTTTTTAAGGAATTACAAAAAAAGAGTGTCCTTAGCATAAAGAATAATTTTGTACAACTGTGATAACACATATTCTTGATTTAAGAGTATACGTGTGAGCTGATTGTGACCTGTACATGTTTGGTTTTGCTACATTGATAACATTCTGATTTTTAACACTCAGCTTTATCATGCACTTAACAGGTGTTCTGTTTTTAGACTGTTCTTCTGATCTGGGGTTTGTAAATAGCGTATATTTCATGTTTAAGACAATGGTTTTAGTTTCTGCATTTTGTGTTGCATTGACCATAAGACGCAAACTGTTTTGAACAATAATTCTGAAAGGAGGTAAAACATTCCGCTAATGTGGATGACATCCCAGTTCCACATGACAGTACTTGTTCACCTGTAGGTAGAATTTTTGCCTGGCCAGCAAACGTGAGAACTTCCCTTGTAAAGCATTGTATTTTGTTGTAAATTGACATTAAAGTTTCTGTATGTTTTGGCATTTTTAAAAATCTAATACTGAACAATTGTTACCTTGTCTTCAGAGGTTTTACCATTGTGAGCAGAGCATGAAATGGAATACATCCTAATATACTAAATTATTTTGTTTCTTTGTAACCTTACATTTTATTTAACTGGTCAAACTAACGCCGCCAAAATGAGCATTGGTACTGTAAAGTTGTGACCCACCAATACATCATGGTTAGAGCTATAGTAGGTAATCAAAATCTGACTCTTTATGGCAAACCTGCATCCGTCCTTCCCATGAGACCAAGCAGTAAAGTCATTTTATATGCTGGGTGTCATCTTCTGTGTTGTGGTGCTTCTTGGCAAACTTGCTATATTAAAATATTTTTTAGATGAACTTCCTTTTTGTGCTTCTGAAACTGGAAATCTAACTAGATACTATCTGTAGGGAGGAGTTATATTTACATCTGTAATACAGGTTTGTTAACCCATATTATGTCCCTTTGTAGACACTTTAATATGGATTGAAGGTACCTTTTCTGAATTGTGCTTATCCAAGTTGAGTTGAATTCTGAAAAGTAGGGCTTTCTGGCGGAAGGCAAAAGGGGCAATTGGGGTTGCTCTTGATGAAACTGAGATATAGGCATGAACACAGTGGATGGTGGAGTAATGGGGTCCCATGTGTATTCCGCCTCCAGGAACCTGTGGGTAACCCTGCTGGGAAGGCATCTTACTCTGTGTTGAGTCTCTCCCTTCCCCCCCCTTAAAAAATTCCTTTTTGGCAGCATAATCCATTTTAACTAGTCTACATTAGGACTTGATTCAAACTATGTAGTCAATCAAGATTACCCCCACCTCCCTTAGTCCACTTCAAAATCAAGAGTGTCTATAGAACATTTTTAATCAATTTTTTAAAATTAGACTGAATTGGGAGTAAATTCCTGGTCATCACCCACAAACAAACTTGCTTGGCATCGAGGCTGAATACCACATCTGTGCAACGGATACAAAAGGTGAATCATGCAATGTGGGTATCCTAAGATGAAGGTGTTTATTCAAGTGAGTTTTTAAACTGGATTATAAAACTTGTATTAATGCAAGTGAGTTATTAAACTGGATAATAATGTATTAAATCAATCCTGTGAATTCGAGCCCCAACTAATACAAACATACAAACTGTTGCTCAGAATCTTACATGTACAAGCCCTTTCACCTATATAAATCACGTAAATGCTGCTATTCTGGCTAATGCCCATTTAGCATAAATGTCAGTGTACAATGTAAAAGATGGTGTTAACAAGGAGGAATGAACTGAAGCTGGGAGCCATATACATGCAAAGACTAGCACCAATGCCGAACAACTTTAGTATCTCCTTTAGTATGTCCTTAGCGTTAGAAGACATGCTCAGCATCTTGCATGGTTGGGCCATTTTATTCAAAATTTGGACAGGAAGCCATTAGGCTAGATATATTCTGAGTAGCTCCACTGAACAGGTGAGTTTTTTATTCTGTTGCATCTTCCTCTCATGAGTCTTCTTGGAGGGCTTACCATTGCTGGGGTTGCATGTTAACTGTGTTCCTCCATTTTCCCCATTGGCAACAATGGGGAGAACGTAGTGAACATGGGCTCCAGTCCGTTGCCTCCACTCAAATGCTGATAAAAGTTTGTCAAATCTTTGATCAGAAGAACATTGAACAAAAAATTGGAATTGTTTGTATGTGAATTTACATGTTTCAAATTACCTTTTGGAGGTGGGGGGCCTGAAGACAAGGCAGGTTAAACGTTGCAGTCTTTCCATTCGTCTCAACAGATATTTCTTTACAATGTTGTGCAGGATAATGCCAAGTTAATGAAGGGATCAGAACAATCCCTTAGTTGTAAAAGTTCTTATTACAGGGCCTGAATCCAGGAACCGTTGTAGTCAGAGGAAAGATGTAAAGTGATTTGCTTGGCATGTGCATTGCTTGACTTAATACAAAGACCTACTACAATACTTTCTTGGAAAACTTGATTAAGGCTAGAACACTGGGGTCACAATATCTACTTAATTGTTTACAAATGATCATTGATGTATCTTGCACTGCTTCATTCCACCCGTGTGCCAGAGAGAAAATGTCACAGATGCCCTGCAGCTATTCGTTGTTTGTCATTTCTCAAGGAATCAAGAAATTTCAGAAGTTTGAAACCTTAATTATCTCCATTGCAGTCTACGTCATTTCTTCTCCTGAAAACCTCTGATATTTGAAGCCATTGTACAGCTTTGTGGAGGTACATAAGTGAAACGCCTTGCGGAATTCATATAACAATACGTTTTTGCAGTCTGACGGTGGTAACTGATGCAGGATCGTACAGTCTGGAAAGCAGTGTTACGTCTTGCATTCTTGATCCGTGAGGTAGGTAGTTCCTTGAAGGCGAGGGAAAGCTCTTCGGAAATGTTAATGCTTACGTTTTCTCTAGTTCTGTAGACTTCCAATCTTGGACTTGACCTAAAGGTGAGTAAGAGCTTCCTCTCTTTATGGAAAGTAAGACCATTATCCCAAAGCAGCTATTTTTTCCTGAAGGAGTGGTTTGTAAACCTGGCCCAAACATCAGTGTGTGTTCCATAGGTAAGGATAAGCTGTGCACTGCTATGACATCAAGGAGTTCCATTGTAAATGTTTGGTCTCAGTCTCCCTTTATCTTTGCAGCTTGCTTGGGAGAGCATAAGAATTGCCCTTCTGTGTTGGACCAGTGGTCCATCTAGCCAAGTATTCTGTGTCTGACAGTGGCCAGCTTTAATTGCTGCAGACAAATGCAGACCGGGTCATGATGAAGTGATCCTTTTACTGCTATTCCTTCGACCCTCAACTGTCCGAGGTTATGTCCACTGACCACCTTGACTAATAGCCATTTATGAACCTATCGTGAGAGAACTTATCCAGTTCTTTTTTGAACCCAGTTATGCTATTAGCCTTCACACCTTCCTCTGGCAATGAATTCCACAGATTAATTGTATTTTGAATGAAAGAGGGAGGCTCCTATTCACCTGTAGCATGAGCTGGAGAGTCAGGCACAACAGCTGACCTATGTCAGGTTTGCATCTCTTCCCCCAAGCAGGGCACACCCAACACGCCAGTATTTTCTAGAGGAAGAACAAGGCCTGTTTATTTGGCCAGGCCTTTAGCAGGCAGGGATTGGGGTTCAAGGAGTGGTTTTAATGGGAATTTTATATTTTTGTGGGTTTTTTTAGTATTTATTTCCTTCTTTCTTCAAAGCTTTATTGTGAATAGCACAGAGGCGACACAAAATATTTAAACTGTACAACCACCAAAATCTAGATAACATGGACAGACGAGTCAGAACAGGAATCAAGAGAGAGAACCACAATTATGCATTCTCCAGGGCTGTTTTCCTAAGTTGGATGACTACTGCACAAAATGTTGCCACCTAAGTGGTTATAAAGGGGTCAGAGTCCCACAAAAGTAACACTAGGGCATCATGCTACCTAGAATAATTGATTCAAGACAGGGTTTACTATACATATTACAGTCAAAGAGGACATGTGCCAGACACTCCACTGTCGGTTGGGAGCAGCAGCTGCAGAGTGTTAACTCATAAGGAACTTCACCCATTCTACCCTCCCTCACTGCAGAAGGTAACATACTAAATCTAGCCAGAGTAAATGCAGCCCTACTGGACCAATTAAGTAGCGAGGACAAATAAGCGCTCCCTTTGGCTGGATTAGCAGGCATTTATTTATCTTTGATATCTTTTGGAAGGATATTGCTTCACCTAGTTGTTTCTCCTGGTCACTAATTTGACATTTGATCAGACTAAGAGCCTTACCATAGGGCATGCTCACAAAAACTTAAGCGGAGACAGTACTTTAGAATATTTACTTTGGCTAAGGAGGCCAATGAGGAGAAATCAAGCTCCGCTCTCATTAGGGCAATCTGAGTATTCCTGGGCATATGCAGGATAGATCTGATAAATTTGTTTTATACAGTTTCCAGTTCCGTAACTAGAGTCAGGCCCCATATTGGGATCCCATACATAATTTGGGAGTGAACTTTTGCCGTGTAAATTTTGGCAGCCAGAAGAACCATTTTGCCCCCACTTTGAGAGGTAAAAATTGATGATACCTTTAGAGGAACTGTCAGCCTGTGCTTTTACTGATTTAAGATGTGAATGTTAGGATGCTGTTTCAGAAAAGATAACCCCTAAATTATCTATAAGAGGTAACTTGCTCTATTTCAGCAGAGTTCATAAGCCACCGATATGAATGTGATCTTCCTACCACTAACACTTCACTTCAGTCTTTGTATACTTGACCTCGAGCAATTTATTCGTATAAAACTGGGCAAATTTATCCATCAGTCGTCTCAAGCCCACTTGTGTTGTGGGAAATTAGGATTGTGTCATCTGCATATAGCATGATTGGTACTAATGTACTGCCCAATGTGACTGAGTGAAACAAAGGGTTCCATAGCCACTCAATAACTCCATTAATATACATGTTGAAGAGCAATGGTGCAAGTAAGCATCCTTGCCACACCCCTTTAGCAACAGGTACCGGAGAAGTTGACCATTGCCGTTGACCTGTCTGTACTTGCAGGAAGGTCCCTTGATAAAGGGCCACAATTAAGTACAATCATCTGGAATCTCTGTTGGTTTAGGCAGCCTGTACCAAAGGCATTCCCTACTTATTGAATCAAATGCCTCTTTCAAATCGATGAAGCAAATCTAAAAAGACCAACCCATTTTTGAACGAACATATTTGGTCATTAGCTGGTTTAACACAAATACGTGATCAAGGGTGGACATCCCTTTCCTGAATCCTCCTTGTTCTTGCCCTAAAATACCTTCCTCATCTACCCACTTTTGAAGCCTCTGCAAGAGGTATTTTGTATAGAGCTTGCCTATAACACAAAGCAAGTTTGCTTTATTTATTTATTTATTTATTTATTTTACATTTTTACCCCACCCCTCCTGTTCTAGGCAGCTGGGGCGGCTTACAGCATAATAAACAAACATAAAAAGCAAAAAGTAACACAATTAAAATTACATTAAGAAGGAAGGCACTGAACACACACACACACCCCATCTCCCTCACCAAAAACCAGGTGGAACAACCAGGTTTTGCACGTACGACAGAAGGAGAGGAGATCCAGGACCCACCCGGGTCTCCATCAGTTCCAAAGCCTAGGTGCGGCCACCGAGAACGCCCTCTGCATAGTGGTCCCCTGGGCCACACGGGGGACCTCAAGAAGGGCTCCCAGCGGACTGTAGAGGCCACTCCAGAGCACGGAGAGTGAGGTGGTCCCGCAGGTAAGTCGGGCCAAGGCCATATAGAACTTTATAGGTAACCAATACCATGAGTCTGGCCCGGAAGACTATAGACAGCCAGTGCAGAGCCTGGAGCACTGGTGTAATGTGCTCACGGCGACCCGTCCCCGTAAGGAGACGGGCCGCTGCATTCTGCACTAGATACAGCCTCCAGACCATCACCATAGGTAGCCCCTGTAGACCGTGTTGCAATAGTCCAATCTCAAGGTAATGAAAGCATGGATGATGGTGGCCAGGTCACTATCTGAAGCATACAGCCAAAGCCATCGCACCAGATGTAATTGGCGAAACGCATCCCTCACCACAGCCCCCACCTGGGAATCCAGGCGGAGCTGCAGATCAAGGAGTACGCCCAGACTATGGACCCGGGATACCAGCAGAGGATGAATCCTATCAATTATGAGAGCCGCCACATCCACTGCCCTGCCCACCACCATCACCTCAGTTTTGTCGGGATTCAACTTCAATTGGTTCGCCCTCATACAATCCTCAACAGCCGCCAGACATCGGGTAAGCACCGAGCCTGCCCAGTCTGGGTCGGATGAAAACGAGAGGTAGAGTTGGGTGTCATCAGCATACTGATGAGAGCGCACCCCCATACCGTCTCACGACCTCGCAGAGTGGCTACATATACACGTTGAACAAGAGCGGGGACAGAATAGAACTTTGCAGGACACCCCACGTGAGGTCCCGTGAAGATGAAGAATAGGTCTGTAATTGGTGGGGTCATTGACATGCCCCCTTTTAAAAATAGGGACCCCACAATACTTTTAAATCAGTCAGATGGGATAATCCCTGTTTCATTGATTTTGGTGAATAAAATGGCTGACACTGGGCTCCACCAAGAAGAACTTTAAAGCTTCAGCTGGAATAAAGTCTATACCTGGTGCTTTATTAGAACTTAATTGCAACATCAACTGTTCCACTTCCTCTAGAGCAACTGGAGGCCAAGCTGGACAACTTCCAAGAGGAGGTAATTCTAAATCCAGGCCTGTTGACGCTACTGAGAAGATTATAAAAATGCTTCTCCCAGTCACTGTCTTAGATACGAGTCCCCAGAGATGGATTCGGTAGGGATCTGGACTGATTAATGAGCCTCCAGAACATGGCAGAGTCATTAGCACGTTCTGCCAGGTCAAGAGCCCTCTAAGCCTCTTGAAAATAAGCTTGTTTCTTATTCTTCAATAGTAGTTTATAATTTCTCCTGATATGCAAATAGACTTCGGGATTAATTTTCTTATTATTCCCTTTTAGTAGGCGGGTCTGTCTCTTAAGATTTATCTAAGCTGTACAACATTCTTTGTCGAACCATTGATTTCCGTACCCTGCTGGAACCCAGTGCTCAAAACAGTTACCAGATTGGGGCGAAGAGCCTCAACAGTCAGATTAAAACAATCAAGGACTGGGTTTTCCCTACAAAGAATCACTTTCTTGAGAAAGCAGAAGGGGTCTGCAGCTAAACATCTGTGTTGTTGACTCCCCTAACTGCACTGTCCACTTAGCACGACACTCAACAGCCTTTCCATGAGCATCAGGATCCAAAGGTGGGGCAGTCCTCATGTAATGAGGGACCGATGGAAATGCTAAACTCAACACCAAGGGCTGATGGTCTGAATCAATCGCAGGCTGAACAGCAGTCAAAACAAATGGGAGAACCGTGTCCAACACCAAAACATAATCGATAATACTCAACCCACTATTGGCAATAAAAGTATATTTCCCATGAGTGTCTCCAGGCTTATTTCATTTATATGTTTGCAGCCCTGAGTCTTTAGGCAAGGGCAGGGTAAAAATCCAAATAATTAAATTGGTACAAAGTGTGGGTTCAAAACAAATCTGTAGCTAATGCTGAAATGGAGACATCTGGTGTGCTGCAGTAGATGGAAAGAAATGTTGTCCAAGGACGCTGAAGCAATCTGTGTGGTTGGATTCAATACAAGACGTGATAGAAAATCTTGTGTTAGGTCTCATTTGAAGCCTCACTTCAAATGAAGGTGTGTGTTCCCACCCACCCAGGAAGAAGGGATTGAGCAAATCAACTTATCTTGGCTAAAAACTGCAGCTAATGGGAATTGAATCACCAAGCCAGCTTTCCTCAACTCTTCTTCCTCTGTTTATCTCCAGAACGGCTTAACTTTCTGGTGAAGGATTTTTGATGAGCTTCGCATAGGAAATGTTGACTCCTGTAATGATGGAGTAAAAATGAATTTTCTGACGATTATGGCAGATACTCTAGAATTGTTTTCAACTTTGCAATTTGTACCATATGCAAAATATGTTGAGCATTTCCCCAGAAGTCTCTACAAACAGGCAGATGGCAATTTAATTGGTCATATTACATTAGCTTTATGTTCTCCAGCAACAAGGACATTTACATCAAGGAAATAATTTAGAATTGGCACAAACATTCAACAGGTGCTGCTGAATTGTTTTTGTTTTTATTTCCAGGCAAGGCTGTGACGCAAACCCGTAGTTCTCAACCTTTCTGTGAGCAAGGCTCACCACATTTAAAAATAAAAAATGCAGGATCTCCCAATAAACAAAATCCAAGTATGGCTGATTGGAGAGGGAGACCTGAACCTGGTGTGAGTGGGGTGGAGAAGGGGACCCTAATCCTGGTAGCAACAGGGAGCCAGCAGCAGGTGGAAGCCGGAGAGACGGAGAAGCTATGCCTGTCCTCTTCCTATCGCACCTCCGGCCCTCAGCAGCACAGATGGCCAGAATAAGCTGCCGCAGGGGATGTGGTACCCCACAGAACTCCAGATGCACAGCTGCTACTGCTACTCCACTTGCAATCCACCCTGAGTTTAGTCTCAGCGTCTCCCAGGCATCACCTAAGATCCTTCCGCTAGCAGCCCTGACTCATTGATTGAGAGCTACTGATATAGAATGTACACCCACTCAAAGAATTAAGGAGGAATTGGACTCCCTGGTCTTGTACTCCTGCAAGGATTAAGAACATAAATACTGCCATACTGCTTCTGACCAACAGCCCCATCTAGCCTGCTATCCTGTTTCTGATAGTGGCCAGTACTGGATGAAAACACAAACACCTTTTCCTTGGGGCCCAACTCTAATAACCTTCCCTCATGGATCTATGTTGGCGTAATTTAGTATTAAATAACTAGCTACATCTACTCCAACACACATTTGCCATGTGGAGGCCAGTGCTATGTTCTGCATGGGGTTAACTTACATTAATAGCACTGCTTTTGTACACCTGAAGACAGGGAAGTTGGCTGAAGCCCATCTGTGATGGATGGGGTGCTCATGGGTTTGTATCGGAGCGGATACGAGTACCCCCCAAAACAGGTGAATTCGTCAAATATATGCTATCTTAAACTGCAAATTATTTTTATTCCGATTTATTCCCCGCTCTTTCCCTAAGGCTCAGGGAAGCTAAATACAGTTTGAGTCCTAACTAATTTCCATTTGCACTACGGGTATCCATTTTGGGTTATTTTTTGGTGGGACCTGGTTTTATTATTTCTGTTGTCATTTTTCATGGTAATAGTTATTTGTATGCATGCACTTGCTCAACATGATGGAATTGAAATACCAATGTAGAAGGGTGCTTCAGCACCAGCAAAGAAAGCACTTGGCACACCTACTAAATGAAAGATCACGCTGTGGGCAGTGCTAAAGAAGTGCTGGTGCCAGTTAAGCTAAGGATAACATCAGTAGCCAATCAGGATTGAGGCATTCAAAGATTTTGGGGATAAGTGGAATGAGGAGGCTGGAGAGGAAGGAGCCAAAAGCAGGACTCTCCTTGAACCTTTAAGGCAGAAACAGGCTACTGCGGGCCTGTAAACAGGGCCGGCCCCAGGCATGTGCCACATGTGCAGCCGCACATGGCCCCATGGCCAGCTGGGGCCCCGCACTTGCCTGGCTGGGCAGCAGGCTGCAGCCAGCTTCTCCCCCAATAAGGTCCCCCAATAAGTTCTTCCTCCCCGCCCTGGCTCCAGACCCCATCCCTCACCTGTCTTTCCCTCCTAGTAGCGCAGCAGCAGCAATGGGGGCACCCAATCGGACTGGGAGATAACGCTGTTTGTTTACAAACCGCTCCTCCCCATGTGCCGATCAGAAGGTTGTAGCCTTGTAAAGAAGGTTCTTTGAGATGGCTCCCAACATTCTCACAACTGGGTTCTGCATGCTCACCCTATTCAAATAATAGACCACATGATGGTCTCGAGCTCCTCTAGTATAAAAAGCACTCTCCCCCTCAGAATGACAGTTCCTTCCAACCCTTTCTAGAAATATAAGAAAAAAATTCCATGCGGGGCTGGAAGGGT